>BLSH010310864.1:1368790-1386221 GCA_018402905.1 Glandirana rugosa
GAAATTAAAATGTTTGTGTGTGTTTTTGTCATATATTTGATACGCGTTGACGCGTTTTTTTTTTTTTTCATTTTTTGCACTGATCAGGCTGCATTAATGGGCACTGGTGAGGCTGCACTGATGGGCACTGGGGAGGCGGCATTAATGGGCACTGGTGAGGCTGCAATAACGGGCACTGGTGTGGCTGCGCTGATGGGCACTGATCAGGCTGCATTGATGGGCATTGGTGTGGCTGCGCTGATGGGCACTGATAAGGCTGCATTATTGGGCACTGGTGTGGCTATGCTCTGTCCTATGCCCAATAGTGGAATTTTTTTTACTTTTTTTTTTTTTTGCGCAGTTGCGCATAGTTTATATACTGTTTTTGTGTGTGTTTGTAAAATTAAAGTGGGCCGGTCTGGATGAAGTCCAGGGCCAAATTTTGGTCCCAGTCCAGCCCTGGCTGGAGGGCAGCCAATCAACAAGCGTTTCAGTCATTTGCCCTTAGAAGCCATCACAGCCATGCCTACTAATGGCATGGCTGTGATAGGCCAGTGCATCTATATAAGCTGGAGTCACGTAGTGCTGCATGTCACATCATCTCATACTAGTGTAGGGAGAGGATGCCGCTGCTGATGTGAGGGACAGATTAGCTTTAGAAAATCTGCTGAAAACAGCAATTTATTGGTGGGTGGGTGCTAGAGGAGATTTTTGTTTAGTTTAAGTACATTTTGTTTGCTAAGCAAAGTGTCTCATATAAAACCTAAGCAATTTTTCTGTTTGTTAGGTGGGCATTTGCAGCCATTTTTGCAAGTGCAGTGCACTTGCAACTGCTTGTGTGTCAGGGACACTACTTTAATCGTGTTCTGTTAGTTCAGCTGGAAACATTTTGGCATATTTAAATACTGCTTTTACATTGCAGTTAGACAAATTTTTTTTTTTTTGTGCAAAATATTACATTTGCGGCCAGTGGGGCATTTGCACCTTGCTGTGAATTTCTTGCACAAAATTAAAATGTGCGTCTACATTGCTGGTTTAAAAAAAAAAAGAATAATTAATAGTGCTACATAGTACATTTGCACCTTGCTGTGCATTTCTTGCACAAAATTAAAAAGTGCGTCTACATTGCCGGTTTAAAAAATAATATAAATTTGTGCCAAATAGTACATTTGCGTCCAGAATGAGGAGAGCATCAAATAAGGGACGTGGTCATTGTGCTGCTGGTGCTGCTGGTGTTGGTGAAACTCCTGTTGCAAGAAGAGGACGTGGTCAATCTGTGCCAGCTACGCGCACAAGTGAAACACCTTCCTCAGGTGCGAGTAGCCGACAGAACCTTCAACGTTATACGGTAGGCCCGAATGCCGCTCAACGAATGGTGAGGCCAGAACAAGTACAGGCGATAGTAAATTGGGTGGCTGACAATGCCTCCAGTTCCTTCACATTGTCTCCCACCCGGTCCCTTGATGAAAGCTCAGAGTTGGCATCTGAACCCCATGGCCATCTGTCTTTCACCTCAGCCCCTTGTAAATCAGCCAAGCAGTCTGAGCCCCAAGTCATGCAGCAGTCTCTTATGCTTTTTGATGACTCTGCTGGTGTGCTTTCCGTGGGCCATCCACATAGCCCTGCCCCAGAAGTGGAAGACATTGAGTGCACCGATGCCCAACCACTTCTGTTTCAGGATGAGGACATGGAAACACCACCGCAGCACGTCTCTGATGATGACGAAACACAGGTGCCAACTGCTGCGGCTTTCTACAGAGTGCAGACTGACAAGGAGGGCAGTGGTGAAGAGTGGGTGGAGGATGGCCTCACACAGCCATTGGTATACTTTTAAGTGAACTTATTCTTTTTTTTTTTTTTTTTTGTAGAACATTAGGCTTTATTGGAATTTGTAACAGGAGAAACATGAAAAATAAACCATGGTACATTTTATATGGAAAAAGTGAACCTGTGCTAGAACATCTCTGGGTTTGTCTGCAGATAGTGATCTTTTTTTTTTTTTAATATGTCTCAATATTTTGGGGGCTACCCCAATTAGAAAAAAAACCAAACAAACAAAAAACAGTGTTGTCTACCTCCTCCTCCTCCACTGCCACTTCCACCTACACAGCCACGGTCACCGCCTCCTCAACCTCCTACTCCACATCCACCTCCTCCTCCATTTTTTTTTTAATGTGATTTTAAGTTATTTCCCTATCCACATTTGTTTGCAGGGCACTTGTCCCACTCTTACCCCCATTTTGCTTCCTTTTGCAGCCCTCTAGCCCTTTCCAGGACTTTTTTAGAGCCATTTTAGTGCCCAAAAGTTCAGGTCACCATTGACTTCAATGGGGTTCGGGGTCAAGTTCGGGGCCCAACTCAAACTTTTTCACGAAGTTCGGCCGAACCCGAACCTCCAGGTGTCCGCTCAACTCTATTCTCAAGTGGAAAAAAGATGTTCTGACAACATTTCGTACATGTGGATCAAAGGTTATTTTATCATCAAATATCACCTCTAGATTTTTCTATTTAGACTGAAGCTCAAGTACAGTGACATCTATAGATAAGCTATTAGGGCTGGCATTACGTAATTGATAGGGGTCAATAAGCATGACTTCAGTCTTGTCACAGTTTAATTGAAGGAAATTATGGGTCATCCAAGTTTTTAAATCACAAATACAATTAGATAGGAGAGAAGCGGCCAAAGTAGAATCCGGTGTAGAGTGGATGTATATCTGAGTGTCATCAGCATAGAAGTGATAATTGAGCCTGTGTGATCTAAGCAAATGGAAACATGTAGATGCTAAAAAGTAAGGGACCCAAGAATGAGCTCTGAGGAACACCGTACTTATCTGGACCAACTTCAGACTGGAATCCGTCAAGAGAAACAAAGTGACAGTGATCAGTGAGATATGACTTAATCCATTTCAGAGCCAATTCTGAGACTCCACATATGGTTTCAAGGCGAGAGAGTAAAAGATTGTGGTCTACAGTATCAAAGGCAGAATTAGGATCCAGTAGAATAAGAATAGTTAGTGAGTCGGAATCAGAAGCTAACAGGAGGTCGTTAGTGACTTTGACCAAGGTGGTTTCTGTGCTGTGCAGTTGCCGAACACTAGATAAGAGGGGTATAAATAGGTTATTTAAAGTCAGGTGATAATGTAACTGAGATATCACAGCCCGTTCAAGGATCTTGGCAAGGAAGGGTAAGTTAGATATTGAGCAAAAGTTGTTTAATCTCTTCAGCCCCAGAAGGATTTCCCACTGCCTCACTTTAACGTTGTACCCAAACTAAATTGACGTCCTTTTTTCCCCACAAATAGAGCTTTCTTTTCGTGGTATTTGATCACCACTGTGTCACTTCTGATCACCGCTATAAACAAAAATAGAGCAACAATTTTGAAAAAAAAAACAGTATTTTTTATTTTTTGCTATAATACATGTACAAAAAAAAAATATATAAAAAAAAACGAATTTATTCATCAGTTTTGGCCAATATATATTCTTCTACATATTTTCTTCTACATATTTGTGATTAAAAAAAATCGCAATCAGCGTATATTGATTGGTTTACGCAAAAGTTGCCGCATTTACAAACTATGAGAAGTTATTTATGGCGTTTTTACTATTTTTTTTACTAGTAATGGCGGCCATTGGCGATTTTTAGTAGGACTGCGATATTGCGGCGGACATGTCGGACATTTTTGACACTTTTTTGGGACCATTGACATTTATACAGTGATCAGATCTATAAAAAAAAACACTGATTACTGTATAAATGTCACTGGCAGGGAAGGGGTTAACCTGCAGGGGGCAATGAAGGGGTTAACTGTGTTCCCTAGGCGTGTTCTAACTGTATGGGGGCTGGGCTGCCAGTGGCAAAACAGATCTAACTGATCCCGAGTACAGGGATCAGTAGATCCGTGTCATGCCACCTGTCAGAATGGGGAACCGCCGTGTTTACATTGGCGATTCTCCGTTCTTCCTCTGTAACAGGCGATCACGGGTCTACTGCGGACATCGTGGCCGTCCAACCCGCGGGCACGCTCGACCGCAAATCACAAAAGCCACACTGCCGCAGTAAATGTACGTGACACAAAGTGGTTAATTGTCCAGAGACATGTTGTTTTTTTTGGTACTGGGGTGATAGCAGCAGTTTTGAGGATTTTTGATACAAAACCGGTTCTAAAGGAGTCATTTATGATATTGAGAATAATGGGGCATAGAGAACTAAAACATGTTTTAAATAAATGGGTGGGAATTGGATCAAGTATGCAGATGGAAGAATTCATATTAGAGACCAATTTAATCAGGGATGCAGAGTCAAGTAGAGAGAATTGAGAGAGAGAAAAACCAGTAAAACTAGGCAGGTCAGGAAGTGATGTGAATGAAACAAGTGGTGTGGTAAGAGTTCCATGCCTTATTTTGACAATTTTTGAGGAGAAAAAAATCTAGGAATATGTTACAAACCTGTGTTGAGGCTGGCAATGTGGAGGGACTGCAAGGTTTTAATAAACTGCTAATGATGCAGAAGAATTGTCTAGGGATGCTAAGATTTTTTTCAATAGCATGGGAGAAATAGCTTGATCTAACAGTTTTACCCTTATAGACAACACATGGTCTTCCCAAACATTATAATGTACAGTCAAGCCAGACTGGTGCCATTTGCATTCCAGTCTCCTCAAGACTGCGTTCATTGAATATAGGTAGGAATTATGCAATGGAGCCGGACAGGAGAATGAGACGGTTCGAGTTTTTAATGAGGCAAAGGTGCCAAGGGAAGATGAAAGCACCTGATTAAGGGCATCTATTTAGTCAACAAGGGTGTCAGAAGGGGAGATGCAGGATAGGGAGGAAGTAACAGAATATTCAAATTTGGGTTGATTAATAGAAGCCCAGGTCCCCCCTCAAAAATTATATGACAAATATGGTAAAGTGGGGGGGGGGGGGGGGAGAAGACTTAACACAGAACTTCCCCTTTTGGGTGAAGTTCTGCTTTAAATAAATGGTCTAAAAAATGCTATGTTGCTGCCCTTCGTGTCTTCTTTGGTCTTTCAACAGTGAGCATCATTCAACCAAGTTCCCGTGAGCCCATCATGTCAGTGACACCTCCCGATGTGCGGGAGAGGAAGAGGATATGGGACTGCAAATTTTCATACGTTAAAGACTTCTGGAGGTGCTGAACTGGGGAAGTTGTACCCCAATAAAGGTAGGCAGAGGTTAAAGTACTATTCAACAGCAGGGATGGTACTAACCCAGTTCGCCAGAACTCGTGGAAAGCTGTCACATAATTGCATTGCATGTGGCCATATTAGGTCAATGATGTCATAATCAGCCCTGCTCCTTTGTGCGCGTGCAGCTGTGGGGTGGGGAATGACCCGGGCGCTGTTGATTGGGCTGGCGGGGATGCATTCATGTGACAGCTTGTGGGCTAAGTGCAGCGTTGTGCGGTGGGTAGCAAACACAATGGGGTTGATTTACTAAAACTGGAGAGTGCAAAATCTGGTGCAGCTCTGCATAGAATCAACTTCCAGGTTTTATTGTCAAAGGTAAATTGAACAAGCTGAAGTTAGAAGCTGATTGGTTGCCATGCACAGCTGCACCAGATTTTGCACTCTCCAATTTTAGTAAATCCCCTCACTGTGTTCTATTAATGCTATGCTGGTCGTCCATTTTTACGTGAATTATTAAACTTCAATAAATTACTACACTACATGAGACACTCCGATGTGGCTGCTTGTGTTGAGCACTTTCTGTCCATACAGGCTATGTATGCACATGCCCTCTTGTGGTAGACATCAGTATCACCGGACATTTTGGGTTATCCTAGCAGCTGGATGGTCGTGCATGACGGATTGGGGAATCCTCTGTTTTTGATGCATTGTTTGCTGCTTTGAGGCAGCATAGGATCTGGTGAGTACGGCAGTAGCACTGAGTGGCGGCGTGTGTCACAAGCTGAGGTGGAAGTTTTTTCCTGGACTCTGGAAGACACCATTTTATCTTTATATTTTCCACCTTTTCTCTGGGACTTTATTCATTTATTTAGTATCACCGTTACTATGGTCCTATTGGTTCTAGATGTTGCACATGACATTTACTATGTTTGTTATTAAAAAAAAAATCTGAACCTTTACAAATGCTTTAAATTTGCTACTGCTCATTATTGACCCTTGGCTTGTTCATCGACTATGCTTCCATCTGATTCCATCCAGCTAATACTAGTTACTGACCTTTTGGCTTGTTCATCGACTACGCATCTGCTTCATCTGTTACCTGACGCCCGCTTGCTTTTCCCTGCTGAGCAATCCAGAGGGTCGCAACCTGGCATTAGTACACAGCGAAATCTTCACCATCAGGAACTCTGGTGAACACTGGCTAGTGCTTAGACCCCATCATCCATTAAGGGAATCCGCTTGTGTATTTCCAGCTGATTACTCGTAAACCTCTCTACTGCTACAGCCACTGGCCCTCAAGCTTGATTCCAGACCAAGAGGGGGTGACACCACCAAATCTCACTTCAGATATCCAGAGACAGAGGCAGCAGTGCCTTAGATCTCACACTATCCAGCTATGAGTTTGTGTGGACATACAACCAATGGCAAAAATATGGAATCACCACTCTTGGAAAATGTTCATTCAATTGTTTAATTGTGTAAAAAAAATAAAAGTTCCAGCATCATCACCTTGCCCAATGCAGATTCGTAATTCACCACTGAATGTCACTTTCATCCAGTCATCCACAGTCCATGATTGCTTTTCTTTAGCCCACAATGACCTTGTTATTTTTCTGTTTAGGTGTTAATAATGGTTTTTGTTTGGCTTTTCTGTATGTAAATCCCATTCGGTCATGTTTACAGTTCGGTCACAGACATTGACTTCAATTTCTGACCATTTGTTCCTCATTTGTTTTGTTGTGCATTTTCTGTTTGTTAAGGCATATTGCTTTACATTTTCTAATTTGCTTTGATGTCTTCCTTGGTCTGCCAATAAGCTTCCCTTTTACAACCTTCCCATTTGATTTGTTCTAACGAAAACCATCATTAACACCGAAAAAGAAAAAAACAAGGTTACAGTGGGCTAAAGAAAAGCAATCATGGACTGTGGATGACTGGATGAAAGTGATATTCAGCGATGAATTATGAATCTGCATTGGGCAGGGTGACGATGCTGGAACTTTTGTTTGGTGCCGTTCCAATGAAATGTATGAAGACGACTACCTGAAGAAAACATGCACATTTTCACAATCATTGATGATATGGGGTTCAATGTTAGGTAAAGATATGGGGTAGATGACAGTCATTAAATCTTCAATAAATGCACAAGTTTATATTTAGATTTTTGACACTTTTCTTTTTCCATCAATTGAAAGGATGTGTGGTGATGATGACATCATTTTTCAGGATACAATCTGATGCAGATTGCTTGTTTTAGAACTGCAAAGTACAAGGTGATTTCATAATATTTTCCTCAGAATTGAGTGATTCCATATTTTTTTACTATGTTTGATCGGCAAAAACTGTTGCAACTGACTACAGTTTTCTTTCTTTTTTTATTTATTTTAACTGTTTCTTAAAGCCAGAACATTGGAATGTTAAATGAAAATAGGTTTGGGGCATGTTTGTGATTAGGTTTTTTTCTACATAATTAAACAATTGAATGAACATTTTCCAAGAGTGGTGATTCCATACTTTTTGCCAGGGGTTGTAGAAGGCACTCTTACATGCCTGGTATTTTTCAGGAGGAATTCCAGACAAAATATTTCTGGGTACTAATTAGGCATAATTATAATTTCTAAATGTTTCTTTTAACACAGAAAAACTCTTTTTGTGTTTAGTAGGTGTGTGTGTGTGATTGTTGGGGGGGGGGGGGCAGATTGGGATGAATTTACCTGCCGCAGACCTATACATTTCTACTTCCCTATTATTTTCATATTTATTATGTGACCACTCTTTACATCAATAACAACTCTGCTGCAGCCTGGGTCTATATTGTAATGTTTATTACAGTTGTGATAATCACCCCCACTGAGATATTGTCAGCATTATTGGTCTCACCCACTCCACTAATCTCACTTTCATCAAAGAAAGTAGAAAATGGTCTCTCTGACATCCGATCCATAGTTCACTGCACCGCTGAATGGCATAAGCAATTATAAAGCGCGCCTCTTCCCCGGGATAATTGTTAAGCATCCCCAAGCAGGCAAGCAGAGAGGAACATCAATGGTTGCCGATCTGGAGATGTACAATAATAAGGTGTGGGGGGGGGGGGGGTGATTATCTAGTTACAGGAGGAGAGTAAACCTATAAATTTCAGGCACATTGAATCATTTGAATTTCATCTGAAAAGTGCATTGCATACAAAAGTTTATAAAAAAAACTTGCACTATATTTCTAATCCACAGCATAAGAATCGTGTATTTCTTTTTAGTAGGCAGTTTTTGCCAGGCTGAATCCTGTGACACAGGGGGGTCAAGAGAACATCCTCTCATGTCTGTGGGTACCTTAAAGTCTTAGTAAACCGGACCATTAACCCTTTTATGCCAACCACCTCCCACCATTCAATGTCACATGATCGGAAAGCTCCTGATCACAAGTATGCATTGGTAGCTTACCAATCCCCGCTGGCTACCATGTTGGGAGTACACAGGGAGCACGCTCTCAGCACGTTAAGTGTTTACATGCGGTCGCTTGGCATTAAGGCCCACACCGAGAGGCCGCATAAATGTGTACGGCCGGCGTGAATTGGTTAAAGAATCATACTAGTGTGACTGGGAGTTTTGAAGACACCCTGCCACCAACTTAAAGAAGAACTTCGGGCAAAATGTTTATTTTCCCATGCAGTGGGGATGTGCCTGCACTGCATGGGTTAACTGCTCCTTTTTGTCTAAAGGATTGCAAAGCAGACATATGCTTACCTAAGACATAGTCTTTCGGTGCGCCCCTAGACAAAACAAGCAGTTAACTTATGCAATGCGGTAGCAGCCCCATTGCATGGGAGAAAAAAAATTTCACGGTTCTTCTTTAAGAGTTTGTAGGTAAAAGCACAGAAAGTATTTTGAACTGCTTACTTGACGTGTTTTTACTTTCCATAAATCATTTTTTGTTCACTTGCAATGTGATTTTGAACTTTTGACTACTCCAATAAGATTCAATTCCATAGCACAGTCCCCTCCCTCCTTGCACATCATAGGCCATAGGCCATCACATCCTTGCACCCAAGCCGTGGCTCTGTGTGTCCATTCACACACAGAGCCGTGGCTCAGCCCCATCCCCTCTGTCTCCTGATTGGCTAACTGGCTGTGATTGACAGCAACGGGAGTCAAGTTTTAAATTAGTAGCTTTATTAAAATACAATCTTGTGATTCATCATGAAGGTCCATGTGCAGGCACTTCTCTTTAAAGGGTTCCTGCCTACCAATTGTTCTCCTGCGTTGTCACCTTGGTACATGCTCTCCCACAGGAGATTACCTGTGGCTGTATTAACACACATTGCATAGGCATGTAGCACTGTTGTCAACTTGTCACCAGCAGGAACCCCACTTTGAGAAATGACTGGTAACAGTTGCTAGAGTGCATGTATGTAAACAGGAGCTGACTGTAAAAAGGATGCAGATAAGCAGTGCATATACTGTATATAGTAGGGGTCGACCAATATAATTTTTTCAGGGCCGATACCAATTTTTCGGCTGACTATTGTTCGATAGTCAATATCAAGTGCCGATATTCTGTAGATTTAAACTTTTTATTTTTACACCATCCTTTTAAATGTTTTCCTTTTATCACTTTTATTGCTGTCACAATGAATGTAAACATCCCTTGTGACAGTAATCGGCAGTGACAGGTACTCTTTATGGAGGGAGCTGGGCTCTATAAGACCTCAAACCCTCCTCTGCATTTGAAATTATTCAAAACATTAAGATCTGCATTTTTTAATACTTTCTATTTTTTAAATCTGGCACCTTTAGGGTGCCAGTAATCCGGAAGTGACGTCATGACATCACTTCTGGGCTACTAGATCCGAGACCCCAACAAAGCCGACCTGGCTTTGTTTGGGTCTTCGGGCAGCTGAGCTGGTGGACATGCTGGCTGGCCGATCAGGCAGAGAGACTGGATGGGAGACCTGGGTGGAGCGGCGGCGTGGGGGGGCTCCCCCCCCTGCTTGTAATAACAGGCGTGTGGCTGCTGAGCCATATCGGTTGTCATTACAAGAAAGCTGACCGTCCGCTCTAAAGAATGGTACTGGGTGATGCCTGCAGCTGCATGCATCACCCCAGTAGAATCCCTTGAAGCAATATTGGTAAGTTTGTGACCAATACCGATACTTCAAAAAAAGTGAATATCGGCCGCCAATAATCGGCTGCACAAATAATTGGTCAACCTCTAGTATATAGTACAACAAAGGATAACATGTTAAAAATAGAAAAAGGGACAGTTGCTTTCGATACAGAGTAGACATTTTCTGTACACACACTTCTCAAATACAGATTTTCTCTGAGTACAGATCTTCCATTGCACATCATCATGAATTAATCTCAACAGGGAGAAAGGTATGATAATTACATATTACTGAGAAAATGAAGGACACTGAAAGTATGTTATAACTATAAAATGTAAAACATTGTTTTACAAGGAACTTGAAGTTTTATTATTATTTTATTGTTATTGGCAGTTATAGTGTCATAATCAGGTGTCAGGCTCAGAGGACAGTGGCTATACCAGGGGAAAGATTTACACAGAAATCAGCAGGATAAATACACAAGCAGATTCCCCTGGTAGGTGATGTGGGCTCATCGGGGTCTAAGCACTAACTGGTCTTCGCCAGAGCTCTGGATGGTGGAGATGGGTTTCGCTGCATGCTTGTGGCAGGTTACGGTCCTCAGGATCTCGCCACCAGGAAGTGAGCAAGCAAATGGTAATGTAGCACCCTCCTAGGTAGGTGCTAGAAGTAGAAGAGAGTGTAGTTGTGGGTCTTTCTGCCTAACAGGAAGACCACTAGATAGATTTACAATGATCTCTGCCTACCAAGGAGCAGGATCTATTAGTGAGGTCTGTTCATGGTGCTCAGATGCAGCTCAACTTGTCTGAATGTTTCACACTGCACCTCAGCTTGTCTGAATGTTTCACAGTGGTCCAATAGGGAGGCATATTGGATAGCGGGAGGAAACCTGACATGTGAGGGCACAGGCATTGTTACAGCCCTGGCTATTGGCAGAGGAATGTGCTGCGTTTCATGCTGGGTGACTGTATAAATGCCAAGGGCACATGTGTTCAGGGTCTTCAGGTGGAGAGCAGGGTCCTGGAGGGAGGGGACAGCTGCCCCTCCCCTGTTGAGGTTATCATGTGGCCTTGGGCAATCAACCTGAGGGCTAGAAAGTCAGAGAGAAGCTGAACCCAGAGGTCCTGCAGAGTGGACTGGAAGGGAGACACCAGGATGGATCTGATTCTGCCTACTGTGAGTACAGATCTGTGTCGCAGGGCCAGTCCTGTGAGGGCCACCCCTTCAGATAGAAGAGTCAGTGGATGGGTGTCAGTCAAGGGGATGCTAGATAGTGTCCTGAAGATAAATTAGTTGCATCAAGTCTGCTGCTAGAGAGAGCAAGAAGACTTAATTCTTCCATACTGTACATGTGGCAGTATGGTAAAAGCAGTATGTCTGCTTCCACAAGTACTCTGGTGAGGCCAAGTGAAAGTTGTCCTTACCTGCTGTGAATAGTTCAGTTGGAGTATCCCACTATCCCCTTCTCCCATCCATGTTCCACTATATATATATATATATATAAAAAACAAATACTCTGGACTGATTATTGAGTAACGAGCAAACGGGAGTAAGGGGGTATATGTGAACCCCCCCACCAACTGTCTGCAGGTAATCAGAGGGAGGCCTAAGAAGACAACACTCAGCAAGCCCTACGGGAACAGTGCTACAGTAATGAAGATGCAGACAGCAGCAGGAGCCCAAAGAGCATTATATTGGATGGGAAAGAGCACAATATTCTGGCAAACAGGAAGTGCAAAGACATGGTTTAAATAGGAACCCCAAGGTTTGAACAAGAGAATTCACACTATTACTGTATATTCTGACAGCTGGGACCAGAACAGTGCTTGCATCTGATTGAATGCAGAAACTCTTCGGCCTAGAGTTTTCCACCTAGCTGCCATTTGGTGGTGACAGGCAGCGGAACAAATTTTGTCCAATTCAGCAAGAATCAGCCACAAGTTAGTCTATGGATGGCCAGCTTAAGTAAAGCTAAACGAGGGAAAGATGAATCTTTAAATTCTGAAAATTCCGATTCCGGTCTGATTATGACTGGTTCTCTTTAAAATAGATCAATCAATTGACATAATTACCAGTAACCATGTTCCTGTTTCTAATATTTGCAGTTATGAGCGAAATTCCTCAGCAGCAAATATTATAACACATTATTACTTTTACAGAAGGACATTCTTTCAGCAGTTAAAATAAAACATTTCTTGCGGAACATGGAATAGAGTGGTTTTCATGTGAGCCTAGCTATTGTAGACTAGTGATGACTTTTTCAGGCTTCAGTGCATTACAAAATGCAAACAGTTCTTGCTTCCGATTACAAGGGCTGGTGTGTACAGTAATTGTATGAATTCTCAGACAGTATGGGGGTTCCGCTTTTATAATCTGATAAAGAACATCAAAAAGTGGACTCGCCAAAGTATGAAGCCTGATAAAGCTTTATTTTAATCTTATTGTCTAATAATGTATCTTTATATTTTATGCAACATAATTATAAGTGTTGTTATCTCTATGTTTTACTAACTGGTTGCGTTAGCTGCCAATTCCTACCAATAGGCAGGATGACAAGGGGTGATGTGACATAAGGCCCTTTCACAAATTACAAAAGGTGAAACATATGGTACCTTGGCTCAATCCCAGACCACACCCAGGTTACACTTCACTTACTACAGCAGCACATAAAAGCAGAACTCCAGGCAAAAAATATTCATTAAAATGTGCTTGTAGATAGGAAGGTGCAGGTTGCCTCATCCAGACCTAGCCCAGAATTCTCATGAGATTCCACAGCATATTTAGGGATGCTGAAATGCTATGCATAGCATGGTCTGTGTCACCACGGGACTCCAGGGTGGCAAGTATAGCTAGGGAGAGGAACCTGTCTGTTAAGAATGGACTGGCACTGTAGTTAGACACAGGACCTCTAGTCTTTCTTTAATGGTATAAAAAGGTAAGGAAAGATGATGAATTCCTTTAGCATCCTCTCCGATAGACTGCTAGGTTTAGTTAAGCAAATTTAGTTCCGTGGCTCTCTTCTAATCACCAGAGCAGCATGTGATTGCTTTGGGCTGCTCTGGCCTCTGCAGACTGTGAGTTTGACTACTTACCCTTGTCTTCTGGAAGCTTCCAGAATGTAATGGGTGGGAGAGTTAAATGAGCAGCCTGAATATTTATGCAGCTCCAGCCAATTTCTAAGGAGGTGTGCCCAGATGGTGGTTGGGGAATGCATAATTAGGTATTCCTTCCCAGGAGAAGAGGTTCGCAGCCAGAAGGACTGCAATCCTTCTCAGCAGTGGCGGCTGGTGGTTTTTTTTGGGGTGGGGCAAAGAATCCACCAGCTGCCACCTCCCTGTTCGGGTCACGGGCAGCACCGAAGCCCCCCTTGGTGGACCAGCCGCGTTGTGGGGGGTCACGGGCAGCTCCCCCCGTTGGTCGGTCAGTCAGGGCCCCACACTTACCCCATCTCGCAGGCAGCACTCCAGGCGGTGGGTGGCAGCGGCTTCTCTTTGGGCTGCGGACGGCTGCTGTCTTGTTTCCCCAGCGTTTCTTCCTTCTTTCTCCTGGCGGCCAATCCAATTGGATCTCCTTTCGGCCAATCGGTGTGATGGGTCTCATGACCCGCTTCCTTATTGCCCGGGAGGACAATCAGTGTGACAATAGTGAATATTCATTGGCTATTGTCACACAACTGGGTGGGTTCAGAGTGCAGTGCTATGCTCCTCAAGCCCACCCTTTTTTGAAGCCTATTAGAGCCTCTGGCTCTAATCATGTGCTTAAAAATTACTCCCCCATTGGAATCCATGGGTACGGTGCCCTGCATGTAGATCAGGGGGCTGGATGCATCGATGGGGGGATGGCGCCCATGCACCCCGAATGCACAGGCCGCCACGGCTTCTCAGCAGTTCAGCTGAAAATCCTGCCTGTCTCATTGAGGTCTCAGCTGTGCTTAGCTGGGGGGCCTATCCTGCTGCTAATTCTTTGAGAGCTGGAAGAGGGGTTTCGAGGTAGTGGATCCGGTCTGGTGGCTCCACTAAGGAAATCATCTGCCTGAGTCTGCAGGAAGACTTCCAAGTCCCAGGGACACTGTCACTGCAGACCAGAGAGGGATCTTAGTGACTGTTGCTGTTGTTAACCCCGGTGCACTAAGTTTAAGGCTTGCTGGCCTGGAACATTGCTAATGGTATCCCACCCAGTGCTGTCCACTTCATGTCCTACTGCTCAAACGGCTATGTTAAGAAGTAGCTGCAAAAGGAAGAGTGCCCTCACATTCCTGTTCACTGTTCTGGAGTACGGATGGGCCGAACAACCCCCCCCCCCCAGTTCGGTTCACACATGTGTGTTTAACCAACCTCCAAGTGACACTTTGCCACTGCAGTATTAGACTGAATCCAGAGACATCCTACCTCTGTCAGCTTTCAAAGAACTGTGGATTGCAGCTTCAGCACCCTGGATAGACCTTGACTAGGCCTAGCAGCCGGCAGCCTCCTGGATAGGCTCTCGGGCCTAGCAGCCAAGAGCTGAACATACACCTCACCCCTCAAGCCTGAGTGGGCTGGGACTCCTAACCTTGAGCCCATGTGCTCCCTTTTATATAAAGGTGTTCACCCAAGATGCAGTGGGTCACCACTCTCCTGCTAGCTGGTCAGAACCACCTCCAAATACATCTGCTGTCACTGGCTGAGGCTTTTCCCCTCTGTCCAATAGGGACCGGTACTATTGGACATGGCAAAAGCTCTCCAGACCATATAAAACAGCACCAGAGCACATAGAGCAGACCTTACTTAAATCAGGCTCTCTGATAAGCAGACAACATGTAAATTTACGTGTCAGCTCCTTTGTTAAGCAGACAGAACCAAAAACTATATACACTCTCTAGTACCCAAACTAGGAGGGTGCTACACACAGAATCATATGGAGTACTGTGCTAAATAAAAATGAAAGTGTTTTCACTGTAGCTGCACGCACTACAACTGACAAGACATTGTGATCAAACTATTATATAAAAAAAGTGCAACGCTTACAATACAATATGGGACATAATAAAAATATTCACACAAGACCATATGTCATGTAGATAAATAAAGTGCAAACGAATAAACAAAGTGCAAGGTGCGAAATAACCATATCTCAGTATATCAAACAATATATATCTATATAATTCATAAAAGGAAAAAGTCCAAAATTTAAAGTCTCCAATGTGATTAGAAAGATGAAAGATGGTATTAGGGATAGTCCCAGTATCACATCCCTTGAGTGTACATCCACCACCGAGAACAGGTAGTACTGTGCTTACCAGAACAAGTGGGCTCAGATACAGTAGAACACAGTCAATAAGGCATGTGTAATCCAAACTGTGGTTACAGAAATTAATCAGAGGGTATCATGTCTCCGCCCCCGTCGGAGCTCTGATGGTAAAGAAGGGCAGTCCAATCAGCAGTAGATGTTGATCCTGGTTGGAAGGCAAGCAAGGACGGACTGCAACACACATTCCCAGAAGAGTCCTGGACGCTGCAACCACTAGAAGACGCAGGTCTGTACCATCTGTCAGATGTGTAGAGTGATTATAGCATCAGCTATCCCATACACCTTCCCATAAACATTTTAAATTACAAATATAAATATAGAACCAATAAAAGATGAAATAATGACAATGAAGACAATAAAGGAAGGTGTAAAGACCCAATGCGTTTCGCTGGTTAAGCTTCTTCAGGGGTTCAAGGGGTGCAGCTTATATAAAGAAATACTCTACATATAAAATACAAATTCAAAGAAACAAAAGTGTTTTTATTGTGAAATAGAATAGGGAAGGGGAAAGGGGAAATCCTCAAAACGTGAAATTCCTCTCTGCATTCACCAGGCCCACTGAGCCAAAGCAGAACATAAAGGGAAATCACATATATGGGTGCAAGCAGGTACGCATCCACTTTTATCCATGTGCATTTATTCAGGCCCACATCTAGTCATTTTCTTTTAATATCCTTTAGGAAGTGACAGAATCACTTAAGGTATATTTCCACTTTTGCAGCCAAATTGGGATAACACCTTCTTTATATTTGTTACATGGTACCATTTACATATGTCCCCTACTATGTAATGTTAAGGAAGGGGCTAGGGAGTTAGGTTTACCAAAACCCTGTTTGTACTGTGTTGGCAGTTGTTGTTATCAGTTGTAAACTAGATGTGCACACTGTTTGTCCTAACAAAGGGTCAAAGTGGAACTAAACTGTATCTGAGCACAACAAACTGAAAACCCTATTTAATTCATTTTTAATATTAAAACCAAACTCACCCATCCATCCATGTCCCCATGCTTTATTTTGTTGAGGAATTGCTTTGAAAAACACCCCCCTAACATTTCTAGCTGTGACCATAATGAGTAAAGGCTGATGATTATTGTTGCATTTACTTCCTGTAATCCATCTACCTTTAGCTCAGGCATGCATGCAAGTGGGTGTGCTTAGCCGAGGAAGCCCTTTTTTCCTTCCTCCCATGAAGACTTATAAGATGCATAACATCATTTTTGACCTAGGCCAGAGGCTAGGAAACAAATGAAGAAATGTAAAAAAAAAGATTTTAAACAAGTAAACTTAATAAACATGTCTATCTATTCAGTAATGCTAGCAGTATAAGGATTAAATATAGTTCATGTTTATTGAAAGAGATTAGCTCCACTTTAAAGATCTCAAGGCTAGGGTGGTACATTGTATGTAAATGCATTTAAAAAAGACGTCCCTAAGTCTGTCTCCTAATCACACACTGCAATCTATTCTGAACAATTTCAAGTGTCTAAGGCCCCTTTCACACGGGCGGATAGAATGCAGCTTTTAGCTGCGGCTAGATGAAGTTATCTACCGCAGCTATACTGTGACAATGCTTTCCTATAGCCCCATTCACACTCTGCGTTTAGCAACGGTTTCGTTACAGACGAATTCGTGCGATTAGAAAAAATGGATTGGAATGCGTCCAGGAACGGTGTAGCGCAGCTATCCACACATAAGCGCAGGTAAAAGCATGTAATCGTTGTGCTTTGTGTCACCTGCGGATAGCAGCGGCAAATTAACAGGAAGCACATCAGAAACAACAGGTATACCTGGGAAATGACACAGGAAGTAGAAAAAAAAAGAGTGTGCTCTGGAGAGAGGAGAAATGGCGGCCCGTGACATATCCCATGAGGCCATAATAGCCTTGGTCCATAACCGGCCTGAGTTATGGG
>BLSH010310864.1:1397166-1407960 GCA_018402905.1 Glandirana rugosa
CTGTGTCCATCCACAATGCAACCTACCTGTGTCCATCAATGCCACTTCCCCTGTGCCCAGCAATGCAGCCTACCTGTGTCTATCAATGCCGCTTCACCTGTGCCCTACAATGCAGCCTACCTGTGTCCATCAATGCCGCTTCACCTGTGCCCTACAATACAGACCTACCTGTGCCCAACAATGCAACCTACTTGTGTCCATCAATGCATCCTACTTGTGTCTATCAATGCAGCCTAATTGTGCCCAACAATGCAGTCTACCTGTGCCCAACAATGCAACCTACCTGTGTCCATCAATGCCGCTTCACCTGTGCCCAGCAATGCAGCCTACCTGTGTCCGTCAATGCCGCTTCACCTGTGCCCAACAATACAGCCTACCTGTGTCCATCAATGCCACTTCACCTGTGCCCAACAATGCAGCCTACCTGTGCCCAACAATGCAACCTACCTGTGTCCATCAATGCCACTTCCCCTGTGCCCAGCAATGCAGCCTACCTGTGTCTATCAATGCCGCTTCACCTGTGCCCTACAATGCAGCCTACCTGCGTCCATCAATGCCGCTTCACCTGTGCCCTACAATACAGACCTACCTGTGCCCAACAATGCAACCTACTTGTGTCCATCAATGCCGCTTCATCTATGCCCAACAATGCAGCTTCACCTGTGTCCATCAATGCCACTTCACCTATGCCCAACAATGCAGCCTACCTGTGCCCAACAATGCAACCTACTTATGTCCATCAATGCATCCTACTTGTGTCCATCAATGCAGCCTAATTGTGCCCAGCAATGCAGCCTACCTGTGCCCAACAATGCAACCTACCTGTGTCCATCAATGCCGCTTCACCTGTGCCCAACAATGCAGCCTATCTATGTCCATCAATGCTGCTTCACCTGTGCCTAACAATGCAGCCTACCAATGCCCAACAATGCAACCTACCTGTGTCCATCAATGCCGCTTCATCTGTGCCCAACAATTCAGCCTACCTGTGCCCAACAATGCAGCCTACCTCTGTCCATCAATGCAGCCTACCTGTGCCCATCTATGCAGCCTCACCTGTGCCCATCAATGCAGCCTAACTGTGCCCATCAATGCAGCCTACCTGTGTCTAATGCAGCTTACCTGTGTCCATCAATGCCGCTTCACCTGTGCCCAACAATGCAGCCTACCTGTGCCCAACAATGCAACCTACCTGTGTCCAACAATGCCGCTTCACCTGTGCCCAACAATGCAGCCTACCTGTGTCCATCAATGCTGCTTCACCTTGTCCGAACAATGCAACCTACCTGTGTCCATCAGTGCATCCTACTTGTGTCCATCAATGCAGCCTACCTGTGCCCAACAATGCAACCTA
This sequence comes from Glandirana rugosa, assembly GCA_018402905.1. NCBI lineage: Eukaryota > Metazoa > Chordata > Amphibia > Anura > Ranidae > Glandirana > Glandirana rugosa. Next base: position 1,398,521 of record BLSH010310864.1, read on the forward strand.
CCTGTGTCCAACAATGCAACCTACCTGTGTCCATCAATGCCGCTTCACCTGTGCCCAACAATGCAGCCTACCAGTGTCCAACAATGCAGCTTACCTGTGCCCAACACTTCAGCCTACCTCTGCCCAACAATGCAGCCTACCTGTGTCCATCTTTGCAGCCTACCTGTGCCCATATATGCAGCCTCACCTGTGCCCATTAATGCAGCCTACCTGTGCCTATCAATGCAGCCTACCTGTGTCTAATGTAGCTTACCTGTGTCCAGCAATGCAGCCTACCTGTGCCCATCAATGCAGCCTACCTGTGCCCATCTATGCAGCCTACCTGTGCCCATCAATGCAGCCTCACTTGTGTCCATCAATGCAGCCTACCTGTGCCCATCAATGCAGCTTACCTGTGTCCAACAATGCAGCTTACCTGTGTCCATCAATGCAGCCTACCTGTGCAGGGGAAGAGAAAGGAGAGAAAGAGGGGAGCCGGCCGGATCATCAGAGCGCTGAGGAACATCGCTGTAACAGCTTTAATTTTAATTGCGAGTGCCGCCATCACATACAACCCCACCTCCTAGCCCAGGTACTTTGATATACATCACACATCCCGGCATTGGATGGGTGATCTGTCTATAAAAGTACCTGGGCCAAGAGGCAGGGCTGTGTGTGACAGCGAGTGCGGGGAACAACACTCTATAATTCTAATGAAGAGATAGAGACATTATTTTGCCCCTGTACAAATCATTAGTAAGACCTCATCTGGAATATGCAGTTCAGTTTTGGGCACCAGTTCTCAAAAAGGATATTGGGGAACTGGAGAAAGTGCAGAGAAGGGCAACCAAACTAATAAAAGGCATGGAGGAGCTCAGCTATGAGGAAAGATTAGAGGATCTGAATTTATTCTCTCTTGAGAAGAGGAGATTAAGGGGGGATATGATCAACATGTACAAATATATAAGTGGTCCATATAGTGAACTTGGTGTGGAGTTATTTACTTTAAGGTCATCACAAAGGACAAGGGGGCACTCTTTACGTCTAGAGGAAAAAAGATTTCATCTGCAAATACGGAAAGGTTTCTTCACAGTAAGAGCTGTGAAAATGTGGAATAGACTCCCCCCAGAGGTGGTTTTGGCCAGCACGGTTGATTGCTTTAAAAAAGGCCTGGATTCTTTCCTTAATGTAAATAAAATAACTGGGTACTAACATCTTTAGGTAAAGTTGATCCAGGGTGAATCCGATTGCCTCTCGGGGAATCAGGAAGGAATTTTTTCCCCCGTTATAGCAAATTGGATCCATGCTTTGCTGGGGTTTTTTGCCTTCCTCTGGATCAACTGTGGGTGAAGGATTGTATATGGGATTATTTGGTTGTATGTGCGTGTATGTATATATGTATGTGTATATGTGTATGTATATATATGTATATACATTTTTTTTTTTTTTTTTTTGGTTGAACTGGATGGACTTGTGTCTTTTTTCAACCTGACTAACTATGTAACTATGTAACTATGTAATGGAAGCTGTTACAGCGATGTTCCTCGGTGCTCTGATGATCCAGCCACCTGCTCTCCGCTCTCTTCCCCAGGATGATTGCTGGGAGAACAGCTCCCATTCAACTCTGAACCCCACCTGCTGGTGGTGCTCGTCCCCCTCTCCCCCACTCAGAGGCAGCCCACGCTCGTCAGGACTCATTTTCCACTCCAAAATGCGAGTAGGCGAGTGGAGAGCCAGCCAGGATCTCTGTTTGAGGGCATGATAGCCCATGTTTATTAAAAGAAAGTTCAAAACACTCATTAAAGTGTTTCCCTCGCAGGGGATTGTCACCATCAACATCCAGAAATCGTAGACTCAACCTCCTGGCTCATAAGCGATCAGTAGCCCTCCTGGCTATACTGATCAGTAGCCCTCCTGGCTATAGCAATATCCTAGCTCTCCTGGCTTATAACTGTATCTAGCCCTCCTGGCTGGTAAGCAATCTGCTGCGGCGTGATCGCAGGTCACACCTGCCTCCTTGCAGATGTGAATTCCCTCCTGCAGCCTTTGAACCCTGGAGACCGCCTGTCTCCCTCTCTGGAGCGGTCTCCCATTGTGTGACCCAGAACCCTGGTCCTGACTTCTCTTATCAGGCTCACACCCAGCTGGATACTCAATGTCCCGGTAGGTCACAAAATCCAGACCCAGGACTGAGGATTTCATCCCACCTGGATCGTTACGAAATCCCTGGGCTCCAGGTCCCGAAACAGACTTTTTAAAGAAATGAGGAAACTGGAAAGCCAGTTTCCTCTAAATGCGCAAAGCCCCTGGAGCCCCTCAACCTGTCAGGTTCAGAATCCCGAGTCATCCTCCTGTTGGGGTACCACACTACCACAATACATACTGTATATATATATATATATATATACAGTATCTCACAAAAGTGAGTACACCCCTCACATTTTTGTAAATATTTTTTTTTCTTTCAATAAGTTTTTATTCATTTAAACGGCAAAGAATAAACAATGTAGCAAAGTGTGAAAATCAATACAAGTGACCAATGCGACAGTAATAGCAGTAAAAGTATTGTATAGAAAGATGCATAAAATTTATGAACAAGTCTAAATACCCGAAGGTCTCCCCCTCCCCATAAATAGACAGGGGTGGGTGGAAGAGCCTCCATGGAGGGTCCTTCCGGCACCCCAAATGGGTTCTAACTGTGCCGGGAGGTGAGCTCCTCCACTTCGGCTCCCCACGAATTGATGTGAGGGAGGATTGACAGGCACCAAGCTTGATAGAGGGAGTTCTATCGAGACGGTCTATGTAGGCTAGTTTAATGTCAACTAACCATCTAAACGTGGTTACCGGGACCAAGTCCCTTACCGTCACTCGCTATGAATGTGTCAGAGCGGGAGTACATTGTACTTGGGAAGAAGCGGACAGAGATAGAGTAAGAAAAGAAAGAAGCGATGAGTGTAGAGGTTGCGCTGTATTAAACACCGGAGGGGCAAGGGAGTGGACATTGGATATTGAGACGCGGGGCCAGGGAAATTCCCATGTGGTTGTCCCAAGGTTCCCAGATAGCATCAAATTTAGAGGTTGAGTTTAGAATGCGATTGGCTAGTTTTTATTGTGTCATGATCCAGGATATCTTGCGTTTTACTGCAAGGAGTGAGACCCTCAGTGATTTCCAGGCCTTGGCGATAGTCATCTTGGCCCCGAGCAGGATATAGTGGATCAGTTTACGGGAGTTGTTAGTAGAGTTGGGAATATCTGCATTAAGCAGGGCTATAGTTGGGGATCTGGGCAAGAGGCATCCCGTTACTTTATGAATTAGACTGAAAATTTTAGCCCAGAATTTTCTATTTCTTGGGCATTCCCACCAAATATGAGCCATAGAGCCCCAGAGATTACATCCCCTAAAGCACAACGGGTCTGCCGTAAGATATATACTGGAGAGCCGGAGTGGCGTCATGTACCATCTAGTGGAGACTTTAAGATTAGCTGCGATCAACGAGGCATTGATGACCCCCTTGAAAGCTCTCTTGCGTACGTTAAGCCACCTGTCCAGATCCCAATGGAATTGTAGGTCTTGTTCCCATGCTTGCATATATGGGAGTTTATCTTTCAGATGGGCAAGCGAGTGATAGATGATGGAAATGCCCCCCCCCCTTGTCCCCAGCTGACCACACCATTGTTCGTAGGGTGAAATCGAGGGGGGAATCGGTTTAGAAGACCATTGTGAGAGAAGGAAGTGCCTGATCTGGTGGAATCTAAACCGCTCGGTCGTTGGTAATTCTAGCTTGCTCACACAATGGCTCAGTGTGAGCGGGCCATTAGGGGTATAGAAGTGCTCAATTCCGTACAGTCCCTTATCCGTCCACCATTTGAAGGCTTTAATGTTGAGTCCGGGAGGGAAGTCTGGGTTATGGAACAAATGTTCGAGTGGGCGTGTTTCAGAGATAAGGGTTTGGGTTTTTTGTAACATGTCCCAAGTGGACAATTCTTGGGATAGTACTGGAGAGAGAATGGGTGGGTGCTGCTGATGAGGGACCCACAGGAGGAAGTCTAGGGTGTATGCAGGGACTGCTAGTCTCTCTATTTGAATCCAGTCTGGTCTCTCACCTGTAGAGTAGACCAGGGACATCTGGGCTAATCTTGCAGCTTGGTAGTACCAGAAAAGGTTCAGAAGACCCAGGCCTCCCTCTGTTTTTGGTTGGCATATGGTCTTTTGGTATATCCTGGAGCTTTTCTTCCCCCCATATAAATTTGTTAATCTTTCTTTGGAATGCCTTAAGGTGTTTTTTATTATTGTGTAATGGGAGTGATCTAAAGAGGTAGAGGATACGGGGGAGAAGGGTAATTTTAATAGCGTTGATTCTCCCTAGCCAGGAGAGTTCCTCTTTAGACCATGCCTGCAAGTCGCTTTCTAGCTTTTTGTACATTGGCGGAAATTTACTTCGTACAATTGTTCAATTTTTGGTGTCAAGGTAACTCCTAGATATTGGATAGAGGATTGCGACCAAGCGAACTTGAAGGTCGTCTTCAGATGGTCGGCTAGCTACCTAGGTAGCGAGACATTAAGGGCTTGGGATTTTGCATAGTTTACCTGAAGGCCTGAGATGTCAGAGAATTTATCAAGAAGTTTAAAGAGGTTTGGAAGTGAAGTGACCGGTGAGGTGATAAAGAGGAGGACGTCGTCCGCGAAGAGGCCGCAATTATGGGTATGGGGGCCGCAAGAGACTCCCTGGATGTTAGGTTTTCAGCGAATTGCATTGGCGAGGGTTTTGATCGCTATTGTGAAAATGAGGGGGGGTAATGGGCATCCCTGTCTGGTGCCCCGTGCAATTTTAATCGTGCAGGAATAATGTCCTTGGAGCCTGATTACAGCGGATGGGTTAGAGTACAGTGCCTGGATGATACCCCTGAATCGCGTTCCAAAACCCCAGGCTTCTAATAATCGCGTGATGTAAGGCCAAGATACTGAGTCGAAGGCTTTTTGGAGGTCTAAAGAAAGGACCATGCCCTTTTGTTTTGTGCCACCTTCCCAGTTTGATTGGAGAATGGAGATTATGTCTATGGCCCTCCATATTTGGTCAGGAACGTGACGCCCCGGGATAAACCCTACCTGATCCTTGTGAATGTACTGGTGTATAAAAGAGGCTAGGCGGTTGGCGAGTAATTTGGTGAGTATCTTCAGATCATTGTTAATTAAGGAGATGGGTCTATAATTACCCATCTCCTCAGGATTCTTCCCGGGTTTAGGGATGACCGTAATGAATGCTGCGTTCAACTGGGGATTCAGGGGGGCACCCGTGGTTTTTGAATTGAAAAATTTGGCCATGTATGGAGCTAGCGTTTCGGCGAATGCCTTGTAGTAGGGTACTGAGAGGCCGTCCGGACCAGGAGCTGATCCAGTCTTCAGACCTTTAATGACATCTAGAATTTCTTCCGATGTGAAGGGTTCCTCCAGGGAGTCCCTGTGCTGGGGGGATAGAGTTGGGCCTGGAGCCTCTGAGAGGAAGTTAGAGATTGTCTCTAACTTGTTTGGGGTTGGTGGGGAATAGAGTTGGGCGTAAAACTTTTGGAAGGCTTTGAGGATCTTATTGGGGTTCGCTGTTGGGGGTTGACCTGCTACCCTGATTCTAGGGAGGGCATGCAACCTAATTCTTGGAAAGAGTTTAGACGCTAGCATGGTACCAATCTTATCTTTTTGATAATAGAATTTTGCTCCGGTCCATCTGATCTGTTTCTCGGCTTGCGCTGTCAGGGCTAAATTTAGGGCTAATCTAGCTGAATCCAGGAGCTCAATGGGGACTCTACATGGGTCCCTTTTGTGTTTGGTTTTGAGGACCTTGTAATTTGTTTCCAGCTTCTCAATGTCTAGACGCCTCTTTTTTTTAATTTGGGATGATATTTGTATGAGTTTCCCTCGTATGGTTGCCTTATGTGCGGCCCAGAGCATTTCGGGGGATATCTCCTCACTGTTATTAAGGGAAAAGTACTCCTTCAGGGTTCCCTGAATTGCAGCAAGTCTGGTTGGGTTGTTTAGAAGGCATTAAGGCGCCAATTTAGAAATCGAGAGTTTGGTTTCGGCTTGCCGAGGGTCAGGGAGACTATGGCGTGGTCTGAGCTTACCGTGTCTATAATCTTGGCAGATATTGCAGCTGGGATCGTGGTGGGGGAGACTAGAAGGTGATCAATGCGGGCGTAGGACTGTTGTGGATGAGAAAACTGGGTGAAGTCAAGTTTGGAGGGGTTCAATTCCCTCCATATGTCCACCAATCCATAATTGTATAGTAATTTGGCAATTCTAAGGCTGGCTTTGGTTGGGCGAGTTAGTTGGGTTGTTTTGGGCCTCCTTTTATCTAAGCTTTGGTCAAATGCTGAATTGGAGTCACCTCCAAAGATCACCGTTCCTTCCAGTAATGGGCTGACAACTCTGAGCATGTTTTGGAAAAAGAGTGCTTGCCCTTTATTCGGGGCATAGTAGGCTACTAAGGAGTAGATGTGGCCTTCTATGGAGCCTTTGGCCAGTAAGTATCTTCCCTCCGGGTCTCTGTAATCAGAGATCCACGCGAAGTTGCAGTTTTTGCAAAATAGGATCGCCGTCCCTCGGGTTTTGTCCGGGGCATTGGCAAGGTAAAAAAGAGGGTATTGGATGTGTAGGAATCTGGGACTGTACCGAGTGGGGAAGTGGGTCTCTTGGACCATGATAATATCCAGCTTAAGGGCTTTGTATTGATTGAGCACTTTCCTTCTCTTAATTGCTGAGTTCAGGCCTTGGGCGTTATGTGTGGCTATTTTAAGGTGTGGAGTATTGTGGTCTGTATTAGCCATGGGGAGTCGGAGGGAAGGCAGGAGCAACACCATCATCACTTACCCAATGTAGCCAATTCGAGACCCGCATCCTCTGGTGTTGGTGACACTGTAAGCTTTGTCGCATCTGGGGGGTGAAGGCCATCCGCTGGTGTTTAGCTAAAAAACAGTAAGAGATTAGAAGGAGTATAAAGAAGGAAAAAGGTCAAACAAAGGGTGGTCTCCATAGAGACCTAATGGGCGCGGCCGGGAAGGATTCAACCAGGCCCCTAAACAAAGAAATACCCCTGGTGGGACACAGAGTCTCTATCCCGCGAGCACGGGAAAACCGAGCACGGGGGGTAGTCGAGTGTGCGGGGGACTGTAAGGGCAATTATAATACCTTGCATTATATTTTGCCTGCGCTAATAAGCGCACTTTTCAGCTCTTTTGCATAATGCATTTGAGTGCACTCATGTTAAAGCAAGTAAGACAGACACAAATAGCTGTTCTCACATGGCAAGCTCGCAGGGTTGTCCTGGGTGGCCAAGCTTTCAGGCTTTATTTATAGGAATCAGACAGGGGTAACAAAGAGACTTGGTGGCTTCACAATCAGCCAATCAGCTCCAAGGCACAGTCACATGACATGAGTTCAATGCAAACCACCAACCAATGACACACTTGTTTATATTCAAACGATACAATAGAAGAGACGTGCATGCATGGGGATTGGCCGGCCTGTATGAGCAACAGCTGTCTCCAGATAACAATGAAAGCCATGTGGACACATGGCCTCCATTGAAACCAATGCGCTCTCACAGAGGCCCTCCAAGCAAAATGCCATGCATGCAAAACCTCGAACTGCCATTACAACGAATCGCTATCAAATACAGCTCCATGAACTATACTCCATAGCGATTATACTACTGTTCCATTAAAGGGTAAATTATGCACAAAGGAATATAGCTGTAGATTTCTGTCACATTGATCAGATGCGACAGAAAGCTTACAGATCATTATCCTTACATAAAAGGCAATACTGATTCCATAACGCCGCCAAACAGATCAATCTGTACATAATACAGGGGCCCCCCGATTGACGGTAATACACCCGCGCCACAGAACGTGCATTGCACCTCAAAGATCCAGACCGGTGTTTGCTGCAGCATTAACCGCTCACGGCGCCTGCTGGCCGGGATGATCGGGCGGGTAGCGTGTAGTTATCAAATAATGTAAGGTTTCCATTGTAAATGGCCTTTCCTCAATATCGGTTAAAGCCATATTCGCTGTACACAGAGAATATTGTTAAACCGACACTGGGAGACACTGTGACAATACATAATAAACACATCCTAAATTTCTACAACAGGGACCGGCCCCAGGTCCCGCCGATCCACAACCGCCTATATAGCATAAATTTAACAAGAGCAACTGATCAACCCTTCTTTAAACAATTAAACCCAAAAAATCTTTTTTGGGACTAGCTTCCACCCCTAAGTAGGGAATTAGGCAGCCTGTGGCTTTTACATTTCCCCCTAAGTGAACTCTGACCATTCTCCCCTCTCCGGTGGCCTAGTGGGAGGTCCCCATCCGGCGTCCGGCCGAGGGGGGGGGAAAGCGCTCATTTCTATCGTGAGGATCTCAGAGATGGGGGAATGGTAAGAGTCCAAGTAGCAGTCTTCCCAAAAATAAAGTTGGAGCCTCTGCTGGCTTGTGGGGGATAAGGTGGGTTCCGAGCAAGGCTCATCCGCAACGCTGCATTCTCCATGGAGAGAAGAAGTTTATGTCTCCAAGTGGGGGGATCTGCCAAGCTTCTAAGGAGTGTCTGCAAGGGTTGATGTTAAGGGGAGTTCAACCCTATGTTCAGAATTTAACACGAACTGGAAGTCAACTGGAACAAGAGGCATGTAGATATGAATCCACAGGTATTGAGGATTCAGTGTCCGCACTGTGGGGATGATCACCTCTGTGGAGTCACGAGGGCAAAGAGAAGTTGCAGGGACTTCGACCCAAATGGATGCTCTTAAGGAGGTTTAACTTCCTTCACTCTCTTGGGCTTAGCTTGAGACCAAAGGGGTGTGACCGGGCTTGATGGTTGGGGTCTTTTGGCGGAACTTGCCGGTGGGATGGAGCAGTCCATAGCCGCTTCCTGGGTGATAATATTGAGGTTGAAAAGTAGCTTTTCGCCTTCTGGGAAGTTGGAGAAGGAGAGTGTCTTGCCCTTCCAGATGAATTTAGTGGCAAAGGGGAAGGCCCACCAGTAGAGTTGAGCGAACACCTGGAAGTTCGGGTTCTGCTGGTCCGTCCGAACTTCGGGACAAAGTCCGGGTCCGGGTCCGGACGGAACCCGAACGATCGCACGGACAACGAACCCCATTGAAATCAATGGGGACCCGAACTTTTAGGCACAAAAATGGCTGTAACAAAGTCCTGGAAAGCCCCAGAGGGCTGCAAAAGGAAGTAAAATGGGGGTAAGGGTAGGGCAAGTGCCCTACAAAAAAATGGGGACAGGGAAATAACTGTAAATATTTTTAAAAAAATAAAAACATAAAAAAAGCAAAAATGGAGGTGAATGTGGATCATCTTCAAACTGTGTCTGAAAAGTATTAATTAACGGTAGAAGCCATATAACTGTTCTAAAATCATCTTCAAACTAGGGCAAGTGCCCTACAAATAAATGGGGA
>BLSH010310864.1:1415516-1433135 GCA_018402905.1 Glandirana rugosa
TGAATGAGGTTTTAGATTAGGGTCCCTAGGGTCTTGTGGCATACCTCGACCTGGTCCGGGTGCCTAGGAATCGGGGGGGGGTCCTCCCTGTCTTATCATTTCGGAGTGAAAATAAAGGTGTTCCTCATTCATGACTTCGATAGGGCGTTATTGGGGGTCGATAGGAAGGTTCCGGTGGTTTAGGTTTATAAACGTCTGTAGAGGGGTAGGTGTTAGGTTGCCGCTTCTCGGGAGTTCGGTGAAGAGGACCGGAATAGGTTCTTATTGTAATTTATGACCACCCATCACAACTCGCTTGGGCCTGACATTGCAAGCCCAGGCATGGCTTGAAATCCCACAGGGAACCCGAACGATTTTTGAAATGTCCGGGTCCGGGTCCGTGCCACGGACACCCTAAAGTTCGGTACGGACCCGAACGTTACAGTCCGGGTTCGCTCAACACTACCCACCAGTATTTAATGTTATTCTTGGATAAGGCCAGGAGAAGTGGCTTGAGGGCTCTTCGCCGTTGGATTGTGGATGGGGAGATGTCTGCAAATATTTGGATTTGGTGGCCTTGGAAGGATAGCTGGGGGTTATTGCGGGATAGCTTCAGTACTTACTCCTTGTGGAAATAAAAGTGAGGCTTTACTATTCTGTCCCTCCTGGGGGGGGGCTAAGGATCCGTGGGCCTGGTCCAGCTCCATACGGTGTTCTGGGATCCCTGGGATTAGATTTTGGAGTAAGTTTCGAACTGCGCCAGGGGTGTCTGTTAAGGACTCTGGGAGACCGTTGTACCTTCTCGGTCATCTATTCTGGAAAGGGCTGAGTCTAACTGATTCTGGAGGACTTGGATATTGTCTGTGTTTTGGTTCACCCTGGAGACTGTCGCATCAACTTTATTTTCTATGGCCTCTATTCTCCATCCCAGTGCTTGAAAGTCTGTGCGAATTTCTCCTGTAATTTTGGCTGCTGTGGCAGCCAGGACTTTTTCCAATAAGTCAGCAAAGCGATTAAACATATCAGTCACCTGGTTGTTTAGGCCCCTGTTATATGGTCCTTGATCCGGAGTCTGGAGAATAGAGTCTGGGGAGTTGTAGGCCTGAACAGGCCCATCTGGCGTGCGGGCCCCCTCCGCTAGTGTGTGGGCAATGAGGGATTCTGTGGAGGCCGGTGAAGGGGTCATTGCGTGTGGGACAGTCCCAAGAGTCACTGGGGGGTAAGGCAGAATGGCAGGGGAGAGCACTTGCCAGTGGTCTCTTTCTCCCTCAGCACATGTGGCGAGCGTGCTTGCTGAGGCGGCCATCATGGTACACCCGGGATCGGCCTGATCCTTAAAACGGAGCTCCAGGCTCCTTCTTGCCGGCGGTCCGGGCATCCAGTGCAGACCTGGGGTGTTCCGGGCTTCAGCTGGGGCGGATTGGCCAGTCTGGTCGGGCTGGATGGAGCGGTGTGGGCGCCGGTTCACTGGGGCGGTGCGGAGCTCCTGGCTTAAGCGGCCATCACGGAGCTTCGCGCATGCGCACACCTTTTGTAAAAATTTTATTCTATCTTTTCATGTGACAACACTGAAGAAATGACACTTTGCTACAGTGTAAAGTAGTGAGTGTACAGCTTGTGTGTATAACAGTGTAAATTTTCTGTCCCCTCAAAATAACTCAACACACAGCCATTAATGTCTAAACTGCTGGCAACAAGCGAGTGCACCCCTAAGTGAAAATGTCCAAACTGGGCCCAATTAGCCAATTTCCCTCCCCGGCGTCATGTGACTCATTAGTGTTACAAAGTCTCAGGTGTGAATGGGGAGCAGGTGTGTTAAATGTGGTGTTATCACTCTCACTCTCCCATACTGGTGACCGAAAGTTACAACATCTCATGGCAAAGAACTCTCTGAGCTTCTGAAAAATAGAACTGTTGCTCTACATAAAGATGGCTTAGGCTATAAGAAGGTTGCCAAGACCCTGAAACTGAGCTGCAGCACGGTGGCCAAGACCACACAGCGGTTCAACAGGACAGGTTCCACTCAGAACAGACCTCACCATAGTCAATCAAAAAAGTTGAGTGCAGGTGCTCAGTGTTATATCCAGAGGTTGTCTTTGGAAAATAGACAAATGAGTGCTGCCAGCATTGCTGCACAGGTTGAAGGGGTGGGGGGTCAGCCTGTCAGTGCTCAGACCATATGCCGCACACTGCATCAAATTGGTCTGCATGGTTGTCCTCCCAGAATGAAGCCTCTTCTAAAGATTATGCACAAGAAAGCCTGCAAACAGTTTGCTGAAGACAAGGACATGGATTACTGGAACCATGTCTTGTGGTCTGATGAGACCAAGACAAAGTTATTTAGTTCAGATGCTGTCAAGCGTGTGTGGCGGCAACCAGGTGAGGAGTACAAAGACAAATGTGTCTTGCCTACAGTCAAGCATGGTGGTGGGAGTGTCATGGTCTGAGGCTGCATGAATGTTGCCGGCATTGGGGAGTTACAGTTCATTGAAGGAACCATGAATGCCAACATGTACTGTTACATGCTGAAGCAGAGCATGATCCCCTCCCTTAGGAGACTGGACCTCAGGGCAGTATTCCAGCTTGATAATAACCCCAAACACACCTACAAGACGACCATTGCCTTGCTAAAGAAGCTGAGGGTAAAGGTGATGGATTGGCCAAGCATGTCTCCAGACCTAAACCCTATTGAGCTTTTGTGCGGCATCCTCAAATGGAAGGTGGAAGAGTGAAAGGTCTCTAACATCCACCAGCTCCGTGATGTCGTCATGGAGAAGTGGAAGAGGACACCAGTGGCAACCTGTGAAGAACTGGTGAACTCCATGCCCAAGAGGGTTAAGGCAGTGCTGGGAAATAATGGTGGCCACACAAAATATTGACACTTTGGGCCCAATTTGGACATTTTCACTTAGGGTTGTACTCACATTTGTTGCCAGCAGTTTAGACATGAATGGCTGCGTATTGAGTTATTTTAAGGGGTCAGCAAATTTACACTGTTATACAAGCTGTACACTCACTACTTTACATTGTAGAAAAGTGTCACTTCTTCAGTGTTGTCACAAGAAAAGATAGAATAAAATATTTACAAAAATTTGAGGGGTGTACTCACTTTTGTGAGATATCGTATATATATATATATATAAGTAAATACATTTTTAGATTGTACAGACATGCCTAGCTTTGGATTGATCCAAATTACAGATATTGTCTAATATCTATCTACAGATTTGGTATAATATCTATCTGCATGCAGAGGCTGCCAATAATTAAAAAAATCTCAGAGGCTATCAGCACATTTGTAGCTAAAAAAGCCCAAACTTTTGTTGCCACCAAAAGATTTTATAGAAAAATAGACATATAACATGAGCGTGGGAGTTCTGGATGTAGCTATATTGCATTAAATCAGAATACAGATAAGTGTAATAATCGAACACAATATCCTGAGACATACAGTAAGGGACAAGATGCTGTCATTAGCAACATAAGCATACCATTGAGCTCAAGATCCATTTGTAGATGCACTATATTACCAAAAGTATTGGGACACCTGCCTTTACACGCACAACTTTAATGGCATCCCAGTCTTAGTCTGTAGGGTTCAATATCGAGTTGGTCCACCCTTTGCAGCTATAACAGCTTCATCCCTTCTGGGAAAGCTGTCCATAAGGTTTAGGGGTGTGTCTATGGGAATGTTTCACCATTCTTGCAGAAACACATTTTTAGATCAGGCACTGAAATGTTCGAGAAGGCCTGGCTCACAGTTTCCGCTCTAATTCACCCCAAAGGTGTTCTATCGGGTTGAGGTCAGGACTCTGTGCAGACCAGTCAAGTTCCTTCACCCCAAATGCGCTCATCCATGTCTTTATGGACCTTGTTTTGTGCACTAGTCTAAATCATTTGGTGGAAGGGGGATTGTATTTCAGGGGTTGGGCTTGGCCCCTTAGTTCCATTGAAGGAAACTCTTAAAGCTTCAGCATACCAAGACATTTTGTACAATTTCATGCTCCCACTTTGTGGGAACAGTTTGGTGATAACCCCTTCTTGTTCTAACATGCCTGCTCATCAGTGCACAAAGCAAGGTCCATAAAGACATGGGTCTTGACCTCAACCTGACTAAAATGAAAAAAAAAATGTTTTGACTATAGTTCTACTTTAAAGTAATGTTTAAATAATGTAGTGCACAGACCGGTTTGGTCTGGCTGTTTGGTCCCAGATTCTATTCCTTGTTCAGCACACAGCAGCCAGGCACATAACGTTTTCACATTCTGAGACAGTAAACAGGACGTGCAGTTCTTTTTTGTTTGTTATTTTATTTTAGGGGTAGAACTTGGATAGGGCAGGGATGAGCCTGGGGATACTCCAGAAAACTATACAAACAATGAGGACTCTACATATCAACCAGAGATTGGCCGAGGGGATATTAACAGGCAGGCTGGGATCTGAACTCTCCCACCCACTATGTCACAGGATCCCCTGGGATACAGGGGGAAGCAATTGAGCCCAAGCTAATACAGCCCAGAACAGACCTGTTAAGCGAAAGGTGCTCATCCTTGTTACAGGGAGGCCAAACTAAATTTATCAAAAAACATTAAACACAGTACCTCTGAGGGCACTATTATACAGTTAATAGCAAGCTACAGGTCCTTTATTGCAGAAAAGACATGCAATGTCTCATTATAAAATAATGAAGAGTTACATCATGTCACATCACCCAATCAAGACAACCGAAAGACCGACACCCAGAAGAAGCCGGGGAGAGGTGCCCACAAAAATAGAAGACCTAGGGGGTTTGAGTAGAGGTAAGCATACCTCCCAACCAGGGGCGGCCCGTCCATTAAGGGCACATGGGCGCTGCCTACCGTCCATGCCCCGCCCTCCATATCCACGTGCCCAGCCCCTTTCATGATGCCGGGTGCATGGATTCTTATAGTGGGGGTGTGTTTTTTGAAACACTGATTAGAACCAGAGGCTCCAATAGGCTTCAAACTAGGGTGGGCTCAAGGTGCAGATCATATTACTCCTTACTGCCTGCCATGTGCCATAGTGATCCTTACCACCTTTCATGTGTCATAGTGATCCTTCCTGACTTCTAAGTACCATAGTGATCCTTCCTGCCTTCCAGGTGTCATAGTGATCCTTCCTGCCTTCCGTGTACCATAATGATACTTTCCCCCTTCCATGAGTCATAGTGATCCTTCCTGCCTTTCATGTGTCATAGTGATCCTTCCTGCCTTCCATGTGCCATAGTGATCCTTCCTGCATTCGATGTGCCATAGTGAATCTTCCTGCTTTTCATGTGCCATAGTGATCATTTCTGCCTTCCATATACCATAGTGATCCTTCCTTCCTGCCTTCCATGTATCATAGTGATCCCTCCTTTTTTTGACATATACCATAGTGATCCTTCCTTGCATATAACAGTGATCCTTCCCTCTCTCCAATCTCTCTCCCTAAGGGTTGGTTCACATTGGAGTCTCCAGTTTGCGGCCCTTCAATGATACCATATTTTATAGGTACAAGGAAGCCCAGGTTTCGTTTAACCACTACCCGTAAGCTCCTCCCTCTATCATGTCTGGCCACACCAATTTTACTGCGGTGCACATAGCACGCGACAGGTCATTATCTCCCTGAAATGTCCCTCATTCTCAAGTTCAAAAGTTGGGAGGTATGGAGGTAAGTATTGCCGACTTTAGTTCCAGTTTAAGATGCTGTGCTAAGAGATGTAAACATTTGAAGCTATGGAATACAGCAAACTCTTGTGATTTCAAAAACATCATATCTATTGAGTAGCAACAAATACTGATGCAAAAAATGGATAGCGGATGCTATTATAAAACAATCGTAGGTACTCAGACAAGGTTATATGGCTAACATATTATGCTTTAATAGTCCACTGTTAGACAAGATGATCCTCATTATTTTGCTTGTTATTCAAGGAAAGGTTTGAAATAAAGAAGGTAAGATCACAAAGTAGACTTAAGTACACATCAGGCTGCGGCTTACAAACTTCATTTAATAATATGAAGTGAGCCTGACCATTTTGTTGTATACATCCAGAATGCATGAGTTCAGTATTCAAGGCTGTTCAAGATTATATTTGTCTTCTTCACTTGAAAATGCACAGCAATGTTTCCAATCAAAATTAATGAGCCACAGAACATTGATCATGAAATAATGCTCTTGTGCTTATGCTGTATTAGCTGACAATGTGCTCATTATCAGCAACAGTAGCGGCTGCTATACTGTTAACTAAAATATTTTTTTTTGTAAAATTGAGTAAACATCACAAATTGTCACTATTATTAACCACTTCAGCCCCGGAAGGTTTTACCCCATTAATGACCAGGTCATTTTTTGCGATACGGCGCTATTACTTTAACTGACAGTTGCGCAGTTGTGCCACACTGTACCCAAATAAAAATGTCCTTTTTTTCCAACGATCACCTTGTAAACACTCTGAGGAAGGGGGTCTGTCTCCCGAAACACGTAAGCTTTTCAACTGTGTGGCTGCAGGGTCAACTGCCTCACCAGTTGGAGCATTGTACACAACAAGCCTGATTTTATTCCTACTTTTGTGAATAAAACACTGTTATGTGCTTTCAATGAATGGTTATTTTTGGTAATGCACTAGGGCCCTCTTGTGTACCTTTTTTCAATAAAAAAAACATTACAAATACCTTTTTTCCTTTTTTTGATACGTGATCACATATTCTCTGTTCTCAGACATCAGAATAACAGTCAGGGAATTTGCGTTTTCAGAAGGGGAGAATGGCAATTGCAGCCTGTTCATTTACATTACATACATGGTATTTACCTGGCTCCATGTCACCGCGACAGCACTGTCTCCAGCTCCAGCACTGCTCCCCTCACTAGCTGCTTTCATAGAAGAAACTGAGGGTGGTAGAGCCAAAGGCTCCTGCTGTTATCAGTCAAACGTGTGTAGAAGGGGGTGTACAAATCTGAACTCAGACTGCATTTGGAAGCATGCACCCACCCCTGTACAAATTTTGACATTCAGCTATGTCTGGCTGAGTCCATGCAGCTGCTGCATCTGTATCCACCCTGTTTCAGAGTTCTGTGCGATCCACTGTAGAGTTTAAGATGGTTATAGACCCTTACATATACCTATTGAAGTGACTGGCCTTATGTGATACACAGTAAGGTTGATTTACTAAAAACAAGACTGCACTTTGCAAAGTGCAGTTGCACTCTGCAAGAGCAGTTGCTCTAGAGCCTAGTAAATGAGCAGAAGCTCTGCTAACTCCCATCATCCAATCATATGCCTGATGAAGGGGCCCTGTGTGGCTCGAAACATTGCTTTCTGCTGTAATCATATGATCGCTGATTAAAGCTTTGGACTCGTTTTTGGAGATCTTGGTGTGCTGGTGACATTACTCTCTCTGACTGGATGGAAGGGGCATCCCTCCTTTGTCACCTTTTTTTCTCTTTATGTCATGAGTGGCTTATACAAATAGCAAAGAAACTAGTCAGCAGATATGACACTTAGTACTCTGGATTGAGACAAGTAAACACTGTAGAAGTATATGCTTTGTTTATATATTATATATCCGAGGTTTACAAGCCTGACTCCAGCACTACATTCCATGACTCCTGCCACTGAGCCTTGGTCCTATTTTGGGTTGAATAATGTGCATCATTGTTAAAACCACTTCCTCTGAGCCCAGGCTGTCATTGAAACACCAACCACTTGCCGAACACCTAGCGTACTTTTACTGCTGCAGAGTGGCGTTGCAGTGCGAATCGCCATTTATAAATGGTGGCGCGCTCTCGTGCCCATTGCACACTGCAGCAGTTTGGCCACAGGACTAGATGTTCGCTGGCTACTCGCGAACACAGTTAACCCCTAGATTACCCCCTGCAAGTTAACCCCTTCACTGCCAATGACATTTATACAGTAATTCGTGGATATTTCAATTTCTGATCTCTGTATAAATGTCAATGGTCCCAAAAAACTGTCAAAAATGTCCGACATGTGAGCTGCAATATCACAGTCCCGATAAAAATCTCAGACCACCGCCATTACTAGTAAAGAAAAAAAAATTGTAAAAATGCCATAAATGAATTCTCATGGTTTGTAAACGCGGCAACTTTTGCTCAAACCAATCAATAAACGTCAATCGCAATTTTTTTTTACCACAAATGTGAAAAATTTGCGCTCTTTTTTTGTTAATAGCGGTGAACAGAAGTGACACAGAGGGGATGCAATACCACCAAAAAAAGCTCTATTTGTGGGAAAAAAAGGGTGTCAATTTTGTTTGGGTACAACGTCGCACAACCGTAAAATTGTCAGTTAAAGCGATGCAGTGCCGAATCGCAAAAAGTGCTCTGGTCCTGATGTGGGAAATCCTTTCGGTCCTTAGCTGGTTAAAGAGGAGTTCCGCCCCCTCCCCAGCAAAAATGTAAAACTCAGAAGCTAAACGTACTGTAGCTGCTGACTTTTAATATTAGGACTCTTACCTGTCCTGGAATCCAGCGATGTCAGCACCCCAGCTGATGTTTCCTTCGGCTCTCGGGTGCTGACGCCGCCATTCGTGGTAGGGGAACTCGGCAGTGAAGCCTTAACCCCCAAAAAGGTGCCAAACGTGGCACTGGAGGGGAGAGGAGGCTCATAAGCAGAGCTTCCACTTTTGCTTGGAACTCCATTTTAAGCAGCCTAGTCTAATTGGAGGAATTCACAACATTGTAGGTTTGAGGACCGACCAGGGTTGCCAGCTTTTAGTAAATTTACGAACAGTTTGTGAAATGCGTAATTTTTGCATCTGTCCATGAATGTCTATTACAGACATGCAGATTTTGCAAACTGTTTGTAAATTTACTGAAAGTTGGCAACTCTGGGACTGACCAACACTCACACTACAGTACAAGAGGAAAGAACCTGCTCACCATGTGACCAGCCAGAAAACACATGGAACAAAGGTATGTATCCTCTAAATTTTTAATACTATATTGCAAGGAGGAATGTGAAGGATGGGAAGGTTACAGAGTAAGGCTTTCATTCTACACTTTGATTAAAGGGTACCTTTAAAGTTTGATGCAGGAAACAGGAAGAGTATATTGGATTTTGGTGATCTACCCATGAGCCTAACTTAACACAGGATAGAGGAAACTTGAAGGTGATGAATTTCTGCCAGGTTTGAGAAAATCAGTTAGAAGAATTGGCTCAGGAGGTGCCAGAGCATATTGGCAAACATCTTTCTGAACTGGCATCCACAAATATTTCTGACTGCACAATTATGTAAACACTGTCACTCATTGCAGACTGCACACAAGTGACTGTCATATTTCTACTCTTCCAGGAACTTTTGGATGCCTTCATAGCAGTGTTTTCAAAATTCAATTAGAGCCAATGATATATTTTTGCTTATCTAGATGAATGAGACATAAGGGATTATACAGGGGTTTACAAAGTCTCATATTAAATTCTCTTGTCTGTTAAATTCTGATTTATCCCTTCCTGAATATTTCATGCACATAGCCGGGGACAGAAAGTAAAGTATTTGTGCTAAGACCCAAGAAGCATATATACAATATTCCAGAGGTGATGTAGGGCTAAGACCGCATGAAAGGGCATTCAAAGATTTTCAGAAAGTCTTACAAGCAGACATGACCCAACCTCTCCAAAAAAAAAAACCTTGACTATGGTGTGCATAACTAATCCATGCGCCCGGCCCCTAATCTACATGCAGGGCACCAGATGCATGGATTTCTATGATTTTTTTTTGGAAACACGTGATTTGAGCCAGGGGTTCTAATTGGCTTCAGAAAAGGATGGGTTCAGGGAGCAGAGCACTGCGCCCTGAGCCCACCCAGTTATGTGACAATAGCAAATTAATATTCGCTATTGTCTTCCTACTTCTCCTCCCGGCTAATCAGGAAGCAGGTCCTGAGACCCGATTGGCCGAGAGGAGAAGCGACCGTTTCGGCTGGTACCATGGGAGGATGTATGGGGAGATCCGGGATATGGCCTCATCGGAGTCATCGCGTTTTGCACCACCGTAAACACACACAAGCCAGAGAGGATGTACGGGAAGATTCGGGAGATGGCCGTCCTCATTGGAGTGATCTCACTCTGCATCGCTGCAAACACACACAAGCCAGAGAGGATGTAAGGGGAGATGGTTGTCCTCATCAGAGCCCGACCGCGGAAGTACCGTGGGAGGATGTATGGGGAGATCCGGGAGATGGCCGTCCTCATCAGAGTCATCGCGTTTTGCATTGCCGCAAACACACACAAGCCAGAGAGGATGCACATGAAGATTCGGGAGATGGCCGTCCTCATTGGAGTGATCTCAATCTGCATCACTGCAAACACACACAAGCCAGAGAGGATGTACGGGGAGATGGTTGTCCTCATCAGAGCCCTACCACAGAAGTACCATGGGAGGATGTATGGGGAGATCAGGGAGATGGCCGTCCTCATCGGAGTCATCGCATTTTGCATCGCCGCAAACACACACAAGCCAGAGAGGATGTATGGGAAGATTCGGGAGATGGCCGTCCTCATTGGAGTGATCTCACTCTGCATCACTGCAAACAAACACAAGCCAGAGAGGATGTACGGGGAAATGGCTGTCCTCATCAGAGCCTGACCGCGGAAGTCCCACCCACGGGGGGGGGGGTTGTGTGGTTTGTTTGCCGCCACCCCGTGTTGGAGCACCAGCCGCCACCGATGCTTAGTATAGTGAAGCATTCTTTAAATGTATGTCTTTGTATCTGGGAGGAGGGATGAATGGCCAAACATTGTCAGCACTTATTGCAGGGTATGTTATCATACAAGATGTAGGGGTCGAAACTGGGCCGGCCCTACCATGGGTCCCAGTGGGTCCATTGGACCCAGGCAGCACTTTGAGAGGGGCAGCAAATTGAACCACGGCGGCCTCTCCTTCTCTTCTATTTACCCAGCAAATTGATACCAAGATTTTTTCTCCAGCAGTTTTGTGTGTCATGATGACAACTGCCCCCCTGGCTTCTCCACCTGTCCCCTATTCTAAAATGTAAAAAAGTTTTACATAATGCAGCAGCATTGTAGGACACTTAACATTAGAGGTAACATGTTTTTTACAATGCAAATACTGTATAACTTTGCACACTGCTACTGACTAGTATTCCGGCATTTCTCTTCTCCCTCAGTCTCTTCACCTTCCCCATCACACAGCTAATGTGATTCCAATGCTGAGGGATGAGGGCAGGGGAATGGCAAACAAGGATGTTGAGCAGGCGCTGAACGTACGTCTTATAACCAATGATGTAATTAGTTGTGTGAAAATGCGAAGGCCCTGCCACTGTGAAGATGTTGGAGAAAATTACACAGGGTTTGCATTAAGGCTTGATGAAAGGCTCCAGACAATTGTTGCCAAACAGAAAAAAGCTGTATTTTTGGCTTTCTCTGGAATGGATTCTGTAAACCTGGATTGGGCTTGGAGCTTGATGGTTTCAAAGTGCCTTGGGTGAGGCGGAACCTTCAATCCTGTGTCCAGATTTTACTGGATGTCAGCAGCCTGTGTGAGTACATAAGCATGCAAGGTCGTTATATACTCATGCCTGAGGATTGCTCAGTGCTTCCAGTTTGGTGACAGCTCCCAGTTTGGAGACAGAAGGTCTCACCCAGGGGTCAGAGGAGCCATAGCCAGGAGTTGGACCCCTTTCACACTGAGGCGTTTTACAGGCGCTATTTAGCTAAAAATAGCGCCTGTAAAGCGCCTCAAAAATCCCTCCCCACCCACCCCAATGTGAAAGCCAGAGTGCTTTCACACTGGGGCGGTGCGCTTGCAGGACGTTACAAAAAGTCCTGCAAGCAGCATCTTTGGGGTGGTGCGGTGAGCGGTGATACACCGCTCCTCCACCGCCCCTGCCCATTGAAAACAATGGGCAGCGCTTCCGAAGCGGCTGCACACCGCCTCGGTAGCGCGGTGCTCCGGCACTTTTAACCCCGTTTTAACCCCTTGTGGGGGGTTAAAAGCGCCGCGCACCCGCCTGCATAGCGGCGCCGTAGCGCCGCTATAACAGCAGTAAATCCCCGCTGAAACTAGCGGGGATTTACCGCTAGCGTCCGCCAGCCCCAGTGTGAAAGGGCTCTTGGGGTCAGAAGGTTTCACCCAGGGCTCAGAAGTGCCTCAGCCAGGAGACAGGAGGTCTCATTCCAGGAGTCAGATGGGCTCCTATTGGGGTGTCAGGAGAACCCATATCCAGAGGTCAGGAGTGGCCCATGTAGCAGGAGAGCAGGGGGCTACAATTAAAGGCTAAGAGAATCAAGTGAACCAGGAGAACTGGGCAACACAGTCAGAGGGACTGGTAAGAAGAGCAGTAGTGCTGCTTACCAGGGAGCCAGGTGGCTCTGCATTTTCAGCTGGCTATTCATGTTGATGTGGAAGAACCCCTGCTTGGGCAAAAGATGATTATGTAATCTTTGTGTTTTGCTCAATAATAGTGGGCTGCCATGCCCTAAAATACAGTTTGGACTGGGGCAATTCATTGGGAAAGAGCGCCTACGGCATGAGTATAACTACCCCAATACCATAGTTGTTAGGATTCTGGAGGCTGGCCTGCACAGTGGCCAAGGTTGTAATGCTGCACAATAAAAACCTGTTTTTTGTCTAACAATAAAAGCAGGATTGATCCACCTGCTGGTAATAATTTTTGTGCAATTATTATGCCATTTGCCACTGCAAACCAGGGTGCTGCAGCATCCATTTTGAAAAAGGTTGTATTTTATTATATTTACTAGGTAATGAAAAATAAAGCTGCATTGGATTTACAGCCGAAACAAAACAAATAAATTAGCAGATCTAGCAGGCTGCTTTTATATTGGGTGATGGCAGTCAGACCTGTCTGGAGCACAGAAGATCCTTGTTTCCTCACGGTAGTATGAAAGGACCCAATCACCACCTCCGTATTGGTATTCAGTGCCATTCACCAGCCCAGCAGACAGTGGTGTCTGCAAGGAACACAATGGAGCACTGCATATGTCAAGGAGATGGATTACATCTGCAGTGTCTGAATTTCAAGCCACGCTTTCCGCCAGCAGCAGATTCACCTCACCTAATAGTGATGAATCTGAAGGCTTCAAAGAGTGGGCTGGGTAAATATCTGCTAATATGTTCCAATTATAATTTAATGAGCATAAGCACTGAAATAAGAGGAGCTGTTCAAAGGGATCCTGAATAAAAAGGGACTTGCATAAAGACTCAAATCTAGAGTGAATATTGTAGAGGTATTATTAATTGCCTCTTCATGAGCTATTTCACCTTAATTTTCTGTATCATGTAGTAAGTATCACAATCAGCCCTAATTGCTCCCAAGTAAATGTTTAACATACCGCCTTAGCACCAATTTAATATTAAGGAAGATTAGCATTTCACCGATGCAATCAGTTTAATTAAAGACGCCTTCACCTACAAATAATTATTTGTTATTTTTTAATGTGTTATACAGCACCGTCAGCTATAGTGGCATTGCACAGAGAAATGATACAAACAAGAGTCTGTAATGATGATAATACTCATAAAACATTTCTAGTAGTACATTCAGTTAAATAGAAAAACTTGTACAAAGGCACGATAGGAGACAGAACTGTATCCATGCAAGCGATGAAATAATTTCAAGCTCTTGGTCACCAGCAGATCATTATTGTTAAAGTAAGTGCACTAAAAATGCAACTACGCTTATTGATCTCTGATGCCCTTCAATAGCACACGTTTCATGTCATATACTATATGAACATATATATATATATATACACAGTATCTCATAAAAGTGAGTACACCCCTCACATTTTTGTAAATAATTTTATTCTACCTTTTCATGTGACAACACTGAAGAAATGACACTTTGCTACAATGTAAAGTAGTGAGTGTACAGCTTGTATAACAGTGTAAATTTGCTGTCCCCTCAAAATAACTCAACACACAGCCATTAATGTCTAAACCGACGGCAACAAAAGTGAGTACACCCCAAGTGAAAATGTCCAAATCGGGCCAAATTAGCCATTTTCCCTCACCTGTGTCATGTGACTCGTTAGTATTACAAGGTCTCAGGTGTGAATGGGGAGCAGGTGTGTTAAATTTGGTGTTATCGCTCTCACTCTCTCATACTGGTCATTGGAAGCTCAACATGGCACCCCATGGCAAAGAACTCTCTGAGGGTTTGAAAAAAGAATTGTTGCTCTACATAAAGATGGCCTAAGCTATAAGAAGATTGCCAAGACCCTGAAACTAAGCTGCAGCATGATGGCCAAAAACATTCAGCGGTTTAACAGGACAGGTTCCACTCAAAACAAGTCTCGCCATGGTCGACCAAAGAAGTTGAGTGCACATGCTCAACGTCATATCCAGCGGTTGTCTTTGGGAAATAGACGTATGAGTGTTGCCAGCATTGCTGCAGAGGTTGAAGGGGTTGGGGGTCAGCCTGTCAGTGCTCAGACCATACGCCGCACACTGCATCAAATTGGTCTGCATGGTTGTCGTCCCAGAAGCCTCTTCTAAAGATGATGCACAAGAAAGCCCGCAAACCGTTTGCTGAAGACAAGCAGACTAAGGACATGGATTACTGGAAGACACAAAGAAACAATGGCGGACTGGCTTAGCTCATTATCCTCAGATGTACGTTTATTAAAGGATATAAAAACATACTCACAATCGAGCTTGTAAACCAGACATCTCAAGTATTGCACAACGGTTCGCGTCCGTGGCCACACATGCCACAAAAATGGTGTCTCGCACAAACTGACTGACGCGCTTTGAGGTACGAACCTCAGGGCTCTGAAGAAGAGGTTCATACACTGCTTATGTTTCTTTCCTTTTCTCTTCTATTTGTTGTATAGAGCACTTAGGTGATTCACAATAGAAGGTCTATTTATCAATTGACCCAATTGATTTATACAACTTACCCTGAGATTATCAAGATCAAACAATGTCTAATCACAGACTGTATTGGTCCAGCTCCTCCACCTCACCCCTCACCTCCCTACATAACCTTTTGTGTAGCTGCTGGGGAAGGAGCAAAGCAGAATGATATAGAGCAGGGGTCTCAAACTGGCAGCCATCCAGCTGTTGCGAAACTACAAGTCCCATGAGGCATTGCAAGGCTGACAGTTACAAGTATGACTTACACAGGGGGAGGCATGATGGGACTTGTAGTTTCGCAACAGCTGGAGGGCTGCCAGCTTGAGACCCCTGCCACTTGAGTGACAGCTCTGAGTCTGTTTGGACTGCTGACATCACATCTAAGATGGCAGCACCCAGCCACAGTCTCAGGGCTTTTGGATGTCTACACAAGGTAAGCATTTATAGGTAAAGAATAAGGATAAAATATGTTAAATGCACATTGCTTGGTGACTTGGTGACAGGGAATCTGAACTCCAGGCATATATAAATAAAACACAAAGTAATGCAGTTATGCATTTTTTAACCACTTCAATACTGGACACTTTTAACCCTTTCCTGCCCAGGCCAATTTTCAAGCTTTCAGCGCTGTCACACTTTGAATGACAATTGCACGGTCATGAAACACTGTAACCAAAGTGAATTTTTATCATTTTGTTCACACAAATAGCTTTCTTTTGGTGGTATTTAATCACCACTGGGTTTTTTACTTTTTGCCAAATAAACAAAAAAAACTGAACATTTTGAAAAAAACACTTTTTTTTTGTTCTGTTATAAAATTTTGCAAATAATTATTTGTTCTTCATAAATGTAGACCAAAATGTATTTTGCTACATTTCTTTGGTGAAAATAACTCAAATCAATGTATATTATTTAGCCTGTCTGAGAGTTATAGAGTCCACAAACTATGGTATATATCTGAAAATCGACCTGAAGTTGTAATTTTTTTGTCATAATTTTTGGAAAGTTAAGAAATTAAAAAAAAAAAAAATTCTACATTGTGTCATCAGTGCAGTACATCATCATCATATAACTGTGTGGTGGTGATCAGGGACACTGACTGGTGACAGTACAAAAAGTAAAATTATAATAATTTTTTTTACATTTTAACCACTTCACCCCTGGAAGGATTTCCCAGGTTAGGACCAGAGCACTTTTTGTGATTCGGCACTGCATTACTTTAACTGACAATTGCGCGGTCGTGCGACGCTGTACCCAAACAAAATTTGCATCTTTTTTTCCCCCACAAATAGAGCTTTCTTTTGGTGGTATTTGATCACCTCTGCGTCATTTCTGATCACCGCTATAAACAAAAAAAGAGGACAATTTTGCAAAAAAAACCCCAGTTTTTCTTACTTTTTGCTAAAATACAAATCCAAAAAAAATATATAAAAAAACATTTTTTTTCATCGGATTTATATTCTTCCTCATATTTTTGGAAAAAAAAATCGTTTATTGATTGGTTTGCGCAAAAGTGGCCGCGTTTATGGATGGTGCGAATTCATTTCTGGGGTTTTTAATTTTTTTACATTTTTTACTAGTAATGGTGGCGATCTGCGATTGTTAGCGATACTGCGATATTGGGGCGGACATGTTAGACCATTTTGACACTTTTTTGGGACCAATGACATTTATACAGCGATCAAAAATTTACACATCCAATGATTACTGTGTAAATGTCATTGGCAGTGAAAGGGTTAACCTGCAGGGGGAGATCTAGGGGTTAACAGTGTTCCCTAGGTGTGTTCTAACTGTGGGGGGCTGGGCTGTTAAGGGCATACGAGATCTAACTGATCCCAGTGACAGGGATCAGTAGATCTCCTATGCCCGCACTGACAGAGCGGGGAACCGCCGTGTTTACATTGGCGGTTCCCCATTCTTTTTGCTGTGGCTGCTCATCGCGGCTCGCCGGCGGACATCGGGTCTGTCCGAGCTGCAGGCACACTCCTCCGGAGTACGGCGCATGCGCCCCCCTAGAGGCCACTCTGCAAATCACAGTTTATTTATGGCGGTTCGCGGGACGCATCCACACTGCCGTAGTAAATATACGTGGTGTGGAAGCGGTTAAAAAAGTTGTTTTTATTTTTTTAACAATTTTTTTTTTTAACACACTGTGACCAGGGCAAAATAACCAATTCAGCTCTTTGGGCGTACTATGTATATATTAACCACTTCCATACAGGACACTTACACCCCCTTCCTTACCAGACCAATTTTCAGCTTTCAGCACTCTCACATTTTAAATGACAATTACTCAGTCATGCAGCACTGTACCCAAACAAAATTTTTATCATTTTTTTCTCACAAATAGAGCTTTCTTTTGGTGGTATATAATCACTGCTGGGTTTTTTATTTTTTTCAATATAAGCGAAAAAGTAGCGAAAATTTTGAAAAAAAAACACTTTTTTTTAGTTTGTATTGAAAAATTTTGCAAAAAAGTAATTTTTCTTCATAAATTTGGGCGATAATTTATACTGCTACATATCTTTGGTAAAAATAACCCAAATTAGTGGATATTTTTTGGTCTCTGTGAAAGTTATAGAGTCTACAAGCTATGGTGCCAATCATTGAAAATTGATCACACCCGATGTACTGACCACCTATCTCATTTCTTGAGACCCTAACAAGCCAGGAGAGTACAAATACCCCCCAAATGACCCCTTTTTGGGGGGTATTTGTACTCTCCTGGCTTGTTAGGGTCTCAAGAAATGAGATAGGTGGTCAGTACATCGGGTGTGAT
>BLSH010310864.1:1449805-1459809 GCA_018402905.1 Glandirana rugosa
GTTAAATCTGCACCCCCCCCCCCCCCCACAGTGCCCACAGCTTATAAATCATCTTTTTACATTAAAATACTGCCACTATATACCTTTTTGGCTGATCTGTATACCGTGGTCCCATGATAAACTGCAGGGTCTGCAGAGTGCTGAGTGTTCAGGTAGGAGGAGATTTCCACTACAGCCTGTAAACACGCCCACATGTGTGATGTCAATATCATGTGACCTGGCTAGCTCTGAGAACAAGGAA
The DNA here is from genome assembly GCA_018402905.1 of Glandirana rugosa. NCBI lineage: Eukaryota > Metazoa > Chordata > Amphibia > Anura > Ranidae > Glandirana > Glandirana rugosa. Next base: position 1,450,047 of record BLSH010310864.1, read on the forward strand.
ATGTTCTCTTCAGCAATAGACCGAACTGAGCATGTGCAGTTTTACTACCCTCATTGTGTATTATCTGGCCTTGCCAAGAAAGATCCTGCAGGAAGGGGAGGAATCTGTGCATACAGGATCAAAGAGCCTTTTTACACAATACAGAGGATTAACACCTTAAGTTCCACAGTGAGTATAACAAGCATGCTATTCTGCACATACAGACAGATTTTGCTGTTGTGGGTTTAGTAACACTGTAAGATAAAAAGCCACCTGTGTGCAGCAGCCCCCCTAATACTTACCTGAACCACATCTAGATCCAGCAATGTTGCACGAGAGACTCGGCTGTCCGGGACTGTCCTCCTCATTGGCTGACACAGTAGCGCGGCACCATTGATTCCCGCTGCTGTCAATCAAATTTAGTGAACCAATGAGGAGAGAAAGGGGCGGGGCTGGGCCTAAGATCCGTCTCTGAATGGACACAGGGTGCTGCAGCTTGGCTTGGGTGCCCCCATAGCAAGCTGCTTGCTGTGGGTGCACTCAACAGGAAAGAAGGGCCAGGAGCACCGAAGTGGCACCCGAGAAGAGGAGGATCTGGGCTGGTCTGTGCAACTACACAAGGCAGGTAAGTATAATATGTTTGTTATTTTTAAAGAAAAAAAAATTAGACTTCACCAGGAGGCTCACCAGGTATTTGTGGGACAATGCAAGGGGCTAAGAGAAAACTGAAAGTCCAGTGCACTTTCATTCAGGGCCAGTTCACACCAGAATGCATTCGTTCATGTGGCAGCATTTCTGCACGTTCCTGTGTGTTCCTTTTTTTTACAGCCTATTCATTTCAATGGGGTACCAAAATGCTCAGGAATGTGCAAAAAGTACAGCAGGCGGGATTTTTAAAAACCGCGGCACACCTAACCACATGCTACTGCGGTACCATGGTCGCCACAAACGCACTGCATTTGCTAGATGGGATTGGGGTGCCATTAATAATTAATGGCACCCACATGTGTCTAGTAAGAGCAGTGTGTTTCTATGCTGTGCAGGAAATGCTCAAGAAAACGCACCTTTCCCACACTGTGTTCTGGTGTAAACCAGCCCTAAGTGTTTTTTCTTTACAGGAAACCATAGTTCCACTTTAAAACAAAGGCAGTGCTTTTCACCTTATAAACTACTATTAAAGTACTTTTCTGTAGCACAAGCTAATAAATTGGAGGTGTGTCTAAAAAGTTTGGTGAATGGTCCGATATCTCAATGGCAACATGGACCAGATGCACACGCATGCACATGGCTATTCAGAGACACATTGAGAAGTACCACCTAGTGTGGAGTACATGTAACCGCCGGGGTAAACCCGCTGCGGGCAGTCAAACGTACTCAGTGTAAGAGGTAAGGTCAATGGAGCAATGAGGGAACATCAAGTTCTGCTACAAATTGGGTAAAATAGCAACTGAGACACATGAAATGTTGGTGCAAGTGTATGGGACGGAAGCCATGAGCAGAAAATATGCTGAAGACTGCTTCAAACACTTTTGTGATGTGAAGGAAACGACTGGGATGAGCCACATTCTGGCAGGCAGTGGACAAGCAGAACCCCAGACACAAATGAGCGAGTGCGAACCAAAAAGAGTCGCCTGCAAAAGTCCAAGGTCAAGACAACGTTTCGCCTTCTTCAACAACGGTGGCATCATCCATAAGGATTTTGTTCCAGCGGGTCAAGATGTGAATACTGTATTCTATGAGGATGTTTTGCAGCAGTTGCTACGACGCATCCACCATGTTTAGCCAGAGTTACAAGGACTGAAGAGTGGATGTTGCTGCACGATAATGCGCCTGTGCACTGTGTGATCTGTGTACGCCAATTCTTGGCTCAGCGTGGCGTACCTGTTCTTGATCATCCACCGTACTCCCCAGATCTGGCACCTGCAGACTTCTTTATGTGTCCCCACCTGAAGAGCGTCATGAAAGGCGCACTTTTTGTGGATGTGGTGGCAATCCAAGAATTTGTACCAGCGATTCTGCAATCAATTCCTAAAGAGGCCTTTGCAGACAGTTTCCAGAAGCTTTATGTTGCCAAAAGTGTGTTGTGCAGGATGGAAATTATTTTGAAGGCCAATAAGGGTAATTTGTAGTCAGAGTCTTCACTTGGAAATGCAATTACCTTAACTTCCAAGACCTGAGGTGTGCCTTGGTCTGGCTGGTCAGTACTCCCAAAAGAGGGCATACCCTGAATGTGTGAATATGAAATGTGTATACTGTATATAAATGAAAGTTTGGGGGAAACAGTTGGGTGGGTACCCTGAAGACGAGCCTACGCAGGACTCAACAGAGGAGGAGGAGGGATATATACTCCTCAGACTCCTCCTACAAATGCAGGCTAGCCTCCGGCCAGTCTTCTCATTGTAGTCAGAGTCTTCACTTGGAAATGCGCTATCCCTAACTACTAAGACCGTGTGCCTTGGTCTGGCTAGTCAGTATGCCTAAAAGAGGGCAAAAGACACGAGAGTAGGTGTGATGTGAACTGCTTTACTGAAGGGCAGGTAACAACAATCAGTGTAATAAAGTAGTGAATACCCAGGTGACTTCAGTACAGGGTTTCGGTATGTATCTGCCATAACAGAAGGAACTCAAGCGCCCCATGTAAATGATGATATAGAAGGGCCCCCTGTTTGGAAGCTGCGGATGCTGCCCCAATCCTAACGAAAGCCCAGAAAATAGTTTTTGAATATAAACCAAATTTCGCAAGTAGATCCGGACATGAGAACAAACTACTTATAGTGAGAGGATGCGCATGAAAAGGGGCAACTGGGTGTCCAGAGGAGCCACTGCGAAATGATTGCAGAGAAGGTCAAACACTTCAATCGGACATCAGTTAATGTTAGTTCTGTAATGTTTACCACGAACCCCTGGCCTGTCTGCCTATTCTTGTTATTTGGAAAATTGTAAGCATAATACTGAAAGAACCTGGAGACACTGCCTTAAGCAGAAAGTGCATGACCACTAACCTGTGACACTACTCCGAGTCTGAGGAAGCCAAAGAAACTCAAGTAGATGGCTGCTTTGAGCCCTAATCTGGGACCTGTGCCAAACTTGGAAGACACTGGTCAGTAACTGGTAGATGTGACAAATGTGATAGCCCCTGAGTCCTCTGAATACCCCTCAACCAGCTTTGAGAGGGTGAGCTGCAAAAATGCTGGACACCTGACAGATATAACTTGATGGTATTGGTGTATAAGGCCAATTAGCTGTGGCAAAATACAGCAAAAGCCATCACATACAGTACTTGATGTCTTCAGGGCAACTGCAAGGGTATAGAGTCACAAACCTGAGAAAAGTCTTCCAACCCATGATATAAGCCTTCAGAGTATTCTGGATAATGAACTACTAGGCAGAGCTATCGCCTGTGTCCAGAATGTGACTGATCCATGACCAGCAGGGAGTAAGAAGGAACCGGTTTTCCCACCAGCTCTGTTTCCGGGTGCTGTAAAAAAAATTAAGGGAGATTGAGTTGAGATAACACATTGTGATTCCCACTGATGAACTCTACCAGGAAGTGAAACATCGTACATCAGGCCTAGCCATAAGATTCTACGCATGAAGGACATGCTGAGAAAGGACCCCAATCTACCTTATTAATAATTTGGCTGTGGCCAAGAGAATCACTGAGTTCCCTGCCAACTGGTCCCAATGCCTGCTGCCACCAGAATTGGGTACCCTTCGAACAATGCCAAAGTATGCGTAACTTGGGCAGACAAAAAATTGGGTGCCAACAGCTGGCCAACCATACACATCCAAATTTGGCCGCAAAACTGACTGAGGTGGCAGTGTCTGAAACACTCTGGGAGACCTGTTCATTGTTTGTAGAATGAACATGGAGAGGCCATTCCCTTCATGCCAGAACTGGTCCCACATGATTGGTCGGCTCATGCATTTGCTTATAACCTGACAACCAAATCAGAGTCCTGATACAGGGGAAGGAGGGCCAGTAACCTGGAAACAAAAGCTCTATCCTGTGGAATAATACTTATGGCATGATACAGCATCCCCAAAAGTCACTGTACAGTATCTCACAAAAGTGAGTACACCCCTCACATTTTTGTAAATATTTTATTATATCTTTTCACGTGACAACACTGAAGAAATGACACTTTGCTACAATGTAAAGTAGTGAGTGTACAGCTTGTATAACAGTGTAAATTTGCTGTCCCCTCAAAATAACTCAACACGCAGCCATTAATGTCTAAACTGCTGGTAACAAAAATGAGTACACCCCTAAGTAAAAATGTCCAAATTAGGCCGAATTAGCCATTTCCCCTCCCTGGTATCATGTGAATTGTTAGTGTTACAAGGTCTCAGGTGTAAATGGGGAGCAGGTGTGTTATATTTGGAATTATCACTCTCACTTTCTCATACTGGTCACTGAAAATCCAACATGGCACCTCGTGGCAAAGAACTCTCTGAGGATCTGAAAAAAAAAAGAATTGTTGCTCTACATAAAGATGGCCTAGGCTATAAGAAGATTGCCAAGACCCTGAAACTGAGCTGCAGCACTGTGGCCAAGACCATACAGCGGTTTAACAGGACAGGTTCCACTCAGAACAGGCCTCGCCACAGTTGACCAAAGAAGTTGGGTACACGTGCTCAGCATCATACCCAGAAGTTGTCTTTGGGAAATAGACGTAGGAGTGCTGCCAGCATTGCGGCAGAGGTTGAAGGGGTGGGGGGTCAGCCTGTCAGTGCTCAGACCATACGCCTCACACTGCATCAAATTGGTCTGCATGGCTGTCGTCCCAGAAGGAAGCCTCTTCTAAAGATGATGTACAAGAAAGCCTGCAAACAGTTTGCTGAAGACAAGCAGACTAAGGTCATGGATTATGGAACCATGACCTGTGGTCTGATGAGACCAAGATAAACTTATTTGGTTTGGATGGTGTCAAGTGTGTGTGGTGGCAACCAAGTGAGGAGTATAAAGACAAGTGTGTCTTGCCTACAGTCAAGCATGGTGGTGGGAGTGTCATGGTCTGGGGCTGCATGAGTGCTGCCGGCACTGGGGAGCTACAGTTCATTGAGGGAACCATGAATGCCAACATGTACTGTGACATAATGAAGCAGAGCATGATCCCCTCCCTTCAGAGACTGGGCCGCAGGGCAGTATACCAACATGATATCGACCCCAAACGCACCTCCAAGATGACTACTGCCTTGCTAAAGAAGCTGAGGGATAAGGTGATGGACTGGTGAAGCATGTCTCTAGATCTAAACCCTATTGGGCAGGCTGGTGAGGTACAGAAGGAGCAGGCAATCGGATGGTCGGGTGCAGGCAGGGTCGTTAACAGGCAGGCAGGTGAGGTACAGAAGGAGCAGGCAATCGTATGGTCGTAGACAAGCTGGGGGTCGGTGCGGGCAGAGTTCAAGCAGACGTGGGTTCAGGCCAGGTCACAGGTAACAGGAAGCTCAGAACGGGTAGCTCAGGAACACAGTAATGCTGTCGAACGGACAGCCCTTGCTACAGGAAGCACACTGTTTAAATTAAGCTGCTCGGCCCTGCCTCCTCCGGGAGCGTGAGGAAACAACAACAAAGTGCAAACAAATCCTCAGCACAGTCTTCTTCTAACATTGCCCCCCCCCCCAAGGGGCAGCCTCCGGATGCCCAGCCGGGCCCTTAAGTCTGGGTGTCTTCTCCAGAATCGTTTGACGAGCTCTTTAGCATGGATATGGTCTTCGGGCTCCCATGAACTCTCTTCTGGTCTGTAGTAGTAATTGGGGTGTGTACCGCGCTTATGGGTTTTTGTAATAGACTGCTGCCCTCCAGGGATTCCCTCCCGCAGGTGGGATATGTGATGGATAGGGGTGGTGCTTGGATGTGGCGCTGTCTTAATAGTGGGAAATATGTCTGTATTTTATGTGCTGTGGTCATATGTTCCACCGGGGTCTATTTCTAGCTCCCCAATTACAGTGCTTGTGTGAAGGATAGACATATAAAAATCATAAGGTGCAACGGTTCGGTTTCTTCTCGTATTTTAAAATTAATTATAATCAAGATAAAAGATGTGAGAGCAGTATTGTTAAAGTGTAAGTTTGTGCAAATGTGATATAATAAATTATCTCTAACAGTGATAGTTTAAAAAGTGTTTTTTTCCGCAAGTGCTAGTACCAATGTGCTAGTATTTTGAAATTCTTAGTGTAACTTTATTAAATTCACTTTGGTGATTAATATTCTCTAGTACATCCTAGACCAGTAATTCTTATTGGATATGAGCTACATACGGGCTGTCATTGACTATATCTTCAGTAAGAGTATTAGATATATATCAACAATATTCTTATAAATCTTTATAATGATTACGAATACATAAAACAGTCCATATAACGTGGTATAAACTGTGACTTTCAGTGCTCATTTCAGTGAAATTGTTCTTTTTCTATGGAATCTTGTGACATGGGGTGTATATGCACTCGTGCTCCCCCTTTAGGTTCCCTTCTTACCAGAAGGCAGCGCCCCTGCAGGGGCCACGTGCCTGTCTTTAATAATCCTGGGGGTCCGGTCCTGGGATGGGGGTTATCCTCCTTTGGTCTCGAGGGGTTCTCCTTTGATGTACGGGGCTTTTTTCTTTTCCTGCGACTCTAGGGGCATTCCGGGATTTTATATCCAGCGTTTTTGGTGAACAAAAAACAGAGAGGACTCCATAGCGTAATATGTCATAAAAGTGCACCCTTTGTTTTATTCAGTATAGTTTGGGGTACATAGTAAAAAACCAGGTAAAAAAATAAAAGTAAAAATAAAATGTTCCAAAAACAGAATATATAAGTGAAATTAAGAGCAAGTAGAGAAAAGTAGAGTAGCCCAGAGCTAAAAAGGTACTCTATAGAGGTTGTTGGTCCGGGTTAGGTCACAGAGCCGGTTCTAATGGGTATAGTATAGGAGTAGAAGCTTCGCAGCTCTCCTCAATAGCGGCGTGCGTTCCAAAGTCCTTACCCTTCTGACCGGATGTGACGTCGGACTTCCTGCTAGGTCACCTGACGCGTTTCGTCATAGACATTTTCAAAGGTGTGTCTCTTCTGGTCTGTACCCATTCCACTTGATCAGGAACTGAGTAATTCCTTGCTTTTTCCTACAATCGATGATGGCTTCCACCTCGAATTCCTCTTCACCGTCCACAAGGATCGGCTCAGGTGGGGTCGCCCTCCAGCCCGGAAAAGGATCCTGCGTCATGGGCTTCAGCAGAGTAACATGTAACACGGGGTTGACTCGAAGGGATGGTGGCAGATCCAACTCATATGCTACCCTGTTAATCTTCCTCTTCACGGGGAATGGACCGATGAATCTGGGACCCAGTTTTCTCGACGGGCAAGACAGCCTCAGATTCTTCGTGGCTAACCAGACTTGGTCACCAGGTTGTAAGACCAGTTTCCCACATTTCCTCTTGTCAAAGGCCCTCTTATAGTGTTCCTGTGCCCGGGACAGTGTTTCCTCTAGCAATTCATTGTTCCTTTCAAGTAATTCTGTTGTATTCTGCACCGCTGACACCGCACTTTCTGAAATTAAGTTGGGTATAAATGTGGGGTGATAGCCAAGGTTCGCCCAAAATGGAGATTGCTTGGTCGCCGAGTGTACAGTATTATTGTAGGCGAACTCAGCTATTGGTAGCAGTGAGATCCAGTCATCTTGGGCAAAAGAAGAATAGCAACGAAGATATTTCTCTAAGGTCTGGTTAGTCCTTTCTGTCTGACCATTCCTTTGGGGGTGGTATGCCGATGAAAATGCTAATTCGATTCCCAAGGTGGTACATAAGGCTTTCCAGACCCGGGACGTGAACTGCACCCCGTGGTCTGAGACTATATTGACAGGGATTCGGTGCAGACTAACAATTTCCCTGATAAAGGTTTCTGCAGTTTCCGCTGCGGTAGGGGTCCCCTTTATGTGAATAAAGTGCGCCATTTTAGTGAGGCAGTCAACCACTACAAAGATGGAAGTTTACCCTCCGGATGGAGGTAACTCTACGACGAAGTCCATCGAAATGTGGGACCAAGGGCGCTCTGGGATGGGCAGCGGTTTCAACAGACCCCAAGCTTTAGCCCAGTTGGTCTTATTTCGGGCGCAGATGGGACAGGCGCCAACATATTCCCCGCAGTCCTTGTCTGCAGAGGGCACCAAAAGGAGCGCGATAGAAGCTTGTGACCACCAAAATGTCCTGCCAGCTTGTGGTAATGGTTAAGCTCCAGTACCGAGAGGCGTAGCTCCTGTGGGACAAATACCTTGTCACGGTACCACCACAGTCCGTCCTTTATTATCAGCCTAGGGTCCAGAGGGTTAGTGGCTTTGGCCAAGGACCGTCTGATCTGGGTCAGTAAGTCCTCTTGAGTCAACAGGAAATGCTGTGGAGAGAGGATAGTGTCTGGTGGTATGGATTCCCCTGATCCGCTGAACATCCTGGATAAGGCATCAGACTTTGTGTTCTTCGACCCAGGCCTGTAGGTGATGTGCAGTTGAAAGCGAGAGAAGAACAAAGCCTGACGGGGTCTAAGCCTTTTGGCCGTGCGCAGATATTCGAGATTTTTGTGATCCGTGAATACCATAACAGGGTGCGTAGCTCCCTCCAATAGATATCGCCACTCTTCCAAGGCAGACTTGATAGCTAGGAGTACCCAGTCAACATCATAATTCCTCTCCGGGGGGGGAGAGCTTACGAGAAAAGAAGACGATAGCGTGGAGGGAAGCCTTTGGGCCTTGTCTCTGGGAGAGGACTACTCCTACTGCGGTCTCAGAGGCGTCCACCTCCAGGGTGTAGGGTAAGGCAGAATCTGGATGCCTTAAGATAGGTGTGGAGGTAAACAGCCGCTTACGTTTTAGGAAGGCTTCTTGGGCTTTGGAGGTCCAGTGGAAGCGGGTGTTTTGCTTGGTGGGCTGGGTGATTGGTGCAATCACCGCGGAGAACCCCTTAACAAACTTCCTGTAGAAGTTGGCGAAGCCTATAAATCGTTGGACCCCTTTTCTGTCTATGGGAGCTGGCCAGTCCAAGATGGCGGACACTTTTTGTGGGTCCATCGTGATTCCCGTAACTGAGATGATCAGACCCAGGAATGGAATGCTGGCGCACTCGAATGCACATTTTTCTGCTTTAGCGTAAAGTCTGTGTTGTCGGAGGCGCTGCAACACACATTTGACATGCCTGCTGTGTTCCTCCAATGTAGCTGAAAAAATGAGGATGTCATCCAGGTAGACGATGACAAATTGATCCAAGTAATCCCGGAAAATATCGTTCACCAGGTGTTGAAAGGTGGCCGGGGCGTTACAGAGCCCAAAGGGCATTACAAGGTATTCAAAGTGGCCGAACCGTGTTTGGAAGGCCGTTTTCCACTCGTCACCCTCCCGGATGCGAAGGAGATTGTACGCCCCGCAAAGATCCAACTTGGTGAATACTGTAGCTGACCCGAGCCTTTGGAACAGTTCTGGGACCAGAGGTAGGGGGTAGCGATTTTTGACTGTGACCTTGTTGAGGTCTCTGTAATCAATGCAGGGGCGTAAGGAGTGGTCTTTTTTTTCACAAAGAAAATGCCTGCACCTGCCGGAGAAGTAGAAGGCCAGATGAATCCCTTTGCAAGATTCTCATCCAGGTAGTCCTTTAAAGCTTTCAGCTCTACTTCTGAGAGCTGGTAGATCCTGCCAAATGGTATCTCAGCACCAGGTAACAACTCTATCGGGCAGTCATATGGCCTGTGGGGTGGAAGTTCATCTGCTCCTTTCTTACTGAACACATCAAGAAATTCATGATAGACAGAGGGAACT
>BLSH010310864.1:1468125-1488506 GCA_018402905.1 Glandirana rugosa
GATCTCAACTTGCTTGAGCTTGACATTTCAAGCCCAGGCATGGGTTGAAACCCCACAGGCACTGGGTCTGGGCTTGGGCCTGTAAACTTTTTTTCAAACCCAAACCCAAGACCCAAGCCCATAAACTAGGGCGAACAACTTATCGACGTCCCGTCGGTTAGTTGTTCGCAAAGTGACCAAACGGGAATCTTCGGTAGTGTCGGTACGGATGATTACCTTACCGACACTAACCGGTCACGTAGTACACTGGGTCAGAGACATATTCGACCTCAGTGCATCACGACGTACAGTGTACGAGAGACCGATCAGGGCATGGCTGTGATGGCTTCTAAGGGCAAACCAGTGAAACGCTTGTTGATTGGCTGCCCTGCAGCTATTCAACAAGCGGGATCAAATACCCGAACCCAGAACCCAAACCCAAACTTTTTTTCAAATGTCCGGGTTCGGGTCTGGGTCACGGACACCCCAAAGTTGGGTACGGACCCGAACTTTACAGTTCGAGTTCGTTCAACTCTAGTTGGGTCTCAAAGGAGCGGCTTTTCAAAGGGGAGGCAAATAAAGCAGCAGGAGCAGTTCCTTTCTGCATACCAGTGGAGGGACAGTGCGCATATTGGACATTAATATCGTTGTGCCTATTTTATGAAAATTGAAATCGTGCATGTCTCTTACCAGTTTGGTTGCACAGTTCCTAATTTGTTCTCACTTGATTTTTTCACCTGTTTTTGCATCAGTTTGCATTTTTGATTGTATTTATTTGCACTATTATGCACTTTATGGCTTAGTCCATATTTCCATATAGCACAAGCAACCTTGGTATTGGTTACAGCATATGCACTTTATATTGTCATTATTTTTGCTTTTTTGCACAATTATTCATGGTATAAGTTCATATTTGTATACAGCACAAGAAATTTCACTGGTTTACAGCATATGCACTTTATATTCTCACAATAGGCTCAATAAGCCCCTACAGGACTTATTCACATACTAGGTAGAGCGCAGTGATTTATTCAATCTACTGTAGACAGGTATACTCACCTTTTACACACACAGCTCCTGCTTCTTCATTTGATTCTGTTTCAATCTTCTCATTGGTGGTTTTGTTTTCCACTAATGAACACTTAACACAATTCCTGTTGCGCTGGTTCTCCCGTTTTTTCATTTATTACACAGCCATTAATGTCTAAACCGCTGGCACCAAAAGTGAATACACCCCTATGTGAAAATGCCCAAGTTAAGCCCAAAGTGTCAATATTTTGTGTGGCCACCATTATTTTCCAGCACTGCCTTAACCCTCTTGGACATGGAGTTCACCAGAGGTTCCCAGGTTGCCACTGGTTGTTAGAGACCTTGTGCTCCTCCACCTTCCATTTGAGGATACCTCACAGATGCTCAATAGGGTTTAGGTCTGGAGACATGCTTGGCCAGTCCTTCACCTTTACCCTTAGTTCCTTTAGCTAGGCAGTGGCCATCTTGGAGGTGTGTTTGGGGTCATTATCATGTTGGAATACTGCGCTGCGGCCCAGTCTCCAAAGGGAGGGGATCAGGCTCTGCTTCAGTATGTTACAGTATATGTTGGCATTCATGGTTCCCTCAATGAACTGTAGCTCCCCAGTGCCGGCAGCACTCATGCAGCACCAGACCATGACACTTCCACCACTATGCTTGACTGTAGGCAAGACACACTTGTCTTTGTACTCCTCATCTGGTTGCCGCCACATACGCTTGACACCCTCTGAACCAAATAAGTTTATCTTATTCTCATCAGACCACAGGATGTGGTTCCAGTAATCCATGTCCTTAGTCTGCTTGTCTTCAGCAAACTGTTTGTGGACTTTCTTGTGCATCATCTTTAGAAGAAACTTCCTTCTGGGATGACAGCCATGCAGACCAATTTGATGCAGTGTGCGGCGTATGGTCTAAGCACTGACAGGCTGACCCCCCACCCCTTCAACCTCTGCAGCAATGCTGGCAGCACTCAGAGGTCTATTTCCCAAAGACAACCTTTGGATATGACGCTGAGCACGTGCACTCAACTTCTTTGGTTGACTATGGGGAGGAACCTGTCCTGTTAAACCTCTGTATGGTCTTGGCCACCGTGCTGCAGCTCAGTTTCAGGGTCTTGGCAATCTTCTTATTGCCTAGGCCATCTTTATGTAGAGCAACGATTCTTTTTTTCAGATCCTCAGAGAGTTGTTTGCCATGAGCTGCCATGTTGAACTTCCAGTGACCAGTATGAGAGAATGAGAGCGATAACACCAAATTTAACACACCTGCTCCCCATTCACACCTGAGACCTTGTAACACTAACGAGTCACATGAAGGGAAAATGGCTAATTTGGGCATTTTCACTTAGGGGTGTACTCACTTTTGTTGCCAGCGGCTTAGACATGGCTGTGTGTTTAGTTATTTTGAGGGGACAGCAAATTATACTAGAACATTTTTTTTTCTCATTTAGTCCCAAAAAAACAACAACTTTTTTCTTCAATCAAATAGGGATGGAGTTGCACTACTATGTGCACCTCATTTAAAGTCCCACATACCTTTGTGTTCCTATAAATGCCAAATAGGGATGGAGGCAGTATCAACAGTCTTTGTAGTTTCTGACCATTGTGACACTTATGTGTGTTTCCATGGGTGACATAGACCCCCACCTAGATTCTGATCCTCGATCCATATAGAGTACATCTTATTCTCTGTTTATATTCTGCACATACGTGCTAAACAGTTAATTTGTTTTCCATTTACCTTACCAATTGGGCAGCCTTTTCCATCTGCTCCCCATGCTCTGGCATTCCTGGGGTTGGCTTGTGACCTAATACCCGGGAGCTACGATGCACAATAGTCACCGCCCCCCAGTCCTCTTCAATCGCTTCTCAGCGTGGGGTCCTCCTGCGAATCAGCGCCACGCATGTTGGCCGCACGCATGATGTTACTGGTGAACGTTGCAGTGTTTTTGGCAGGCTATTCCAGATTGGCTGACTATATGGCGGGTCACGTTTTTCCACCACTTGTCATGCCAGTGTGATGCTGGTTGGAGGGCTGTACTATATAGCGCCCGTGTTCAGGCTTCCCCACTCAGCGCAGTTAGGTTTGTCAGTGCATGGCTTGCACCTTGTGTATTCCATTCGGATCTTCACTCCTTACCAGGTACACCTCATTCCTTTCACTACTTCCCTTCATGATCCCTTCACTCCATCACTACTCTTATTTTCTCCTTGGTTATAGCTATTCATACACTCACTGTCATTGGCACTTGGTCTATCTCTAGTGCATGCACTCCCATCCTATGGATCTCGCTTAACTCTCTGGGGACGTTTGGGTTCTTCATTCCACTGCAGTCTTTCACTGGTTCATACAATCTCATTTATTCATCCCACAGACATCTCCTTTGTAGCCAATCATTGGCACAATTTTCATCACCCACATGACGACCTCTGCTCATTTGGGGGACAGTCCTGTACGCAGCTGTTGTTGTTGCAGTCCTCCATACCTCAGGCCCCAAGATAGACCTACATGGCGACCCTTTGATGCCAAGATTGCATAGGTTGAATCAGTTACCCCACGTACGTTTTCTTAGGCTTTACCTAAGTTCAATGGGAAAATTCAATTATTTTTATTTTTTTGGGATATTACCGATATTATTATCACTTTTTTACATTTTCCAGATATTTTCAGCATCCGCTCCTGATGAGTAGGATATTATTCCACGAAACGCGTAGAGATTTTATAGGATGCAGCTCTCAGATTTAATCATGGACACAATTTCATTATGTCTGAAGTTCCATTTTCTATAGATGGCCAATGGGTTTTATATCATTGTATTCTGTTTTATTGTTATAACATGATGTAATATGTTCCAAGTTTCTGGCTCACACCATGTACATCTGTATTTATAATAGAGTTTACCACTTTGATATGTTTATTCATATACAGTCCATGATTAAATTGATGCAATAAATGCATTTATACCCCTTATTCTCTGTGTTGATGCTCGCCTCATTTAAAGCCCCCCCTAAAAAAAACCTTTTTTCTTGAATCAAATAGGGATGGAGTTGCACTACTATGTGCACCTCATTTAAAGTCCCACGTACCTTTGTATTCTTATAAAATAAAATTTCTACTGTTATACAAGCTGTGCACTCACTACTTTACATTGTAGTAAAGTGTCATTTCTTCAGTGTTGTCACATGAAAAGATATAATAAAATATTTACAAAAATTTGAGGGGTGTACTCCTGCTCACATTTGGAAATTAGCTAAGAGCGAGTGTGAAGCAGGGACGGACTGGGCTGACAGTTTCCTGGCTGCAGCCTTTTTTACAGGGCATCAGAGCGGCCCAGGCGGCAAGTGCTGGATCACACAGAGTGGGGATCTCATGCTATGACACAGCTTGGATATGAAACGCCAGCCACTGTCAAACAAAGTCCCGGCTCTTATGATAGACAGCACACTGGCCCAGTGCCGGTCCAGGAGGCGAGACTTTGTTTGAGAGCGGTCGGTGTTTAATCTCCAAGATGTGTTACAGCAGGAGATCCCCGCTCTGTGTGATCCAGCTGGCAATCCTCCCGATTCCTCCCTGTGATCCCTGTTGCATTGATGGTCACTGATAGACTGTATTGATGGGCACTGATGAGGCTGCATTTATGGGCACTGATAGGCTTCACTGATGGGCACTGATAAGGCTGCACTGATGGGCACTGATGAGGCGGCACTGATAGCCAATTGATGGGCACTGATAAGGCTGCAGTGATGGGCACTGATGAGGCTGCACTGATGGACAACTGAAGAGGTGGCATTGATCAGCTGCACTGATGGAGCTGCACTGATAAGGCAGCACTGATATGCTGCACTGAAAGGCACTGATAGACTGCACTGATGGCCTCTGATGAGATGGCAATGATAAGGCAGCATTTATATGCTGCACTGATGGGCTCTGATGAGGCTGCACTGATGGGTACTGACATGCTACACTGATGAGGCTGCACTGATGGGCACTGATGAGGTTGCGTTACTGATTGGCTGCATTGATTTGCACTGATTATGCTGCGCTAATGGCCACTGATGAGGCAGCAAAGCTGGGCACTAATATGTTGCACTCATGTGCACTGATGGGTACTGATATGCTGCACTGATGGGCACTGATAGGCTGCACTGATGGGCACTGATAAGGCTGCACTGATGGGCACTGATGAGGCTGCACTGATGGGCACTGATGAGGCTGCACTGATGGGCACCATTGAGGCTGCACTGATGGGCACTAATGAGGCTTCACTGATAAGGATGCACTGATGGGCACTAATGAGGCTGCACTGATAAGGCTGCACTGATGGGCACTGATAAGGCTGCACTGATGGGCACCGATAAGGCTGCACTGATGGGCATGAATGAGGCTACACTGATGGGCACTGAGGAGGCTGCACTGATGGGCACTGATAAGGCTGCACTGATGGGCACTGATGGGGCACTGATGAGGCTGCACTGATAAGGCAGCACTGATGGGCACTGATGAGGCTGCACTGATGGGGCACTGATGAGGCTGCACTGATAAGGCTGCACTGATGGGCACTGATGAGGCTTCACTTATAAGGCCGATGGGCACTGATGAGGCTGTACTGATGGACACTGATGAGGTTGCACTGATAGGCTTCATTGGTGGACACTGATGAGGCTGCACTAATAGGCACTGATGAGGCTGCACTGATGGGTACTGATATGCTTTATGTTAATTTTGTTAAAGTTGTTGTTAATATTCATGTTTGTAATTTAATTCTGCATAAAACATTCAACAGTTTCATTTCATGAGGAATGGGAATTAGGAGCAGGGCAGGGTAGGGGATGGGTGGGGCAACTTGTGGTGAGTAACTCTTAAGGTGTGGCTATTAGCCCTGCATAGATACAGTATCTCACAAAAGTGAGTACACCCCTCACATTTTTGGCCCCTCTCAAACAAAGTCCCGCCTCCTGGACCGGCACTGGATCAATGTGCTGTTTATCATAAGAGCCGGGACTTTGTTTGACAGTGGCTGGTGTTTCATATCCAAGCTGTGTTACAGCTTGAGATCCCCACTCTGTGTGATCCAGCACTTGCCCCCGGGCCACTCTGATGCCCTGTAAAAAAGGCTGCAGCCAGGAAACTGTCAGCCCAGTCCGTCCCTGCTCCACACTCGCTCTTAGCTAATTTCCAAATGTGAGCAGGAGTACACCCCTCACATTTTTTGTAAATATTTTATTATATCTTTTCATGTGACAACACTGAAGAAATGACACTTTTCTGCAATGTAAAGTAATGAGTGTACAGCTTGTATAACAGTGTAAATTTGCTGTCCCTTCAAAATAACTCAACACACAGCCATTAATGTCTAAACCGCTGACAACAAAAGTGAGTACACCCCTAAGTGAAAATGTCCAAACTGGGCCCAAAGTGTCAATATTTTGTGTGGCCACCATTATTTTCCAGCACTGCCTTAACCCTCTTGGGCATGGAGTTCACCAAAGCTTCACAAGAAGCCACTGGAGTCCTCTTCCACTCCTCCATGCCGACATCACAGAGCTGGTGGATGTTAGAGACCTTGAGCTCCTCCACCTTCCATTTGAGGGTGCCCCACAGATGCTCAATAGGGTTTAGGTCTGGAGACATGCTTGACCATTCCATCACCTTTACCCTCAGCTTTTTTAGCAAGGCAGTGGTCGCCTTGGATGTGTGTTTGGGGTCGTTATCATGTTGGAATACTGCCCTGCGGCCCAGTCTCCGAAGGGATGGAATCATGCTCTGCTTCAGTATGTCACAGTACATGTTGGCATTCATGGCTCCCTCAATGAACTGTAGCTCCCCATTGTCGGCAGCACCCATGTAGCCCCAGACCATGACACTCCCACCACCATGCTTGGCTGTAGGCAAGACACACTGTCTTTGTACTCCTTAACTGGTTGCTGCCACACACGCTTGACACCATCTGAACCAAATAAGTTAATTTTGGTCTCATCAGACCACATGACATGGTTCCAGTAATCCATGTCCTTAATCTGCTTGTCTTCAGCAAACTGTTTGCAGGCTTTCTTGTGCATCATCATTAAAAGAGGCTTCCTTCTGGTACGACAGCTATGCAGACCAATTTGATGCAGTGTGCGGCGTATGGTCTGACTGAGAGGCTGACCCCCCCCACCCCTTCTACCTCTACAGCAATGCTGGCAGCACTCATACGTCTATTTCCCAAATATGACACTGAGCACATGCACTCAACTTCTTTGGTCGACCATGGAGAGGCCTGTTCTGAGTGGAACCTGTCCTGTTAAAATGTTGTATGGTCTTGGCCACCGTGCTGCAGCTCAGTTTCATGGTCTTGGCAATTTTCTTATAGCCTAGGCCATCTTTATATAGAGCAACAATTATTTTTTTCAAATCCTCAGAGAGTTCTTTGCCATGAGGTGCCATGCTGTACTTCCATTGACCAGTATGAGAGAGTGAGAGAGATAACACCAAATTTAACACACCTGCTCCCCATTCACATCTGAGACCTTGTAACACTAACGAGTCCCATGACACCAGGGAGGGAAAATGGCTAATTGGACCCAATTTGGACATTTTCACTTAGGGGTGTACTCGTTTTTGTTGCCTGTGGTTTAGATATTAATGGCTGTGTGTTGAGTTATTTTGAGGGGACAGCAAATTTACACTGTTATACAAGCTGTACACTCACTACTTTACATTGTAGCCAAGTGTCATTTCTTCAGTGTTGTCACATGAAAAGATAGAATAAAATATTTACAAAAATGTGAGGGGTGTACTCACTTTTGTTAGATACTGTATATATTCAGTACACTTGTCAGCTTATAATAAGAACAGAGTAAGTTTGTTTGTGTTATTTTTTATTTAAATAAATATAACTAAAAATAATATGGTAGGTAGGCAAAATAGTCCAATGGTTTTAAGTCAAGTTAACTGATGCAGCTATACTTATGCTGCTAAATTTGGCCCAATCACCTAGGCTGAACATGAAAGGGTTAATCCTTTTTTTTTTATTTAGGAAGGATTCTATTCCAAAGCTAGAAAATGCTGATTTATTTTGTACACACACTGTATTTACACAGAATTAGAAACAGTCTTCTTCTGGCTTGTATGGATGGTGAGATTTCAGAGCATTTCATGTTCAGACTGACCATTACCAGTCAGCTTGCTCTAGAATTCAAGGACTGTTATGCTAATGTTCAAAGCTTACTTCTTAATGCCTGGCTAATCAACTTGGCCAAGCAGAAACCGTCGCAGATGGAATTCTAACCATGAAATAACAGGCCTGACACTTCACATTTTCATAATGAAAACTTGTCCCTACCAATATATTAAAGCAAAATAATAATTAAGATATTCTGAACAAAAGCAAAAGCTCTGCGTAGACAGCCATGTTAGAGGACAAATGTCACCTTTTTTCCAACCATGATAAAATGAAAACCCTTGTTATGTTGTCAAGCTGAGTGGGTAGACAATGCCCGTGCTAACCTATAATCAGACTGTTTTACTTTCCTTACTGTCATTTCTCTAATTACGGAATTAAGGAAAGGGATCTTCTCAAGCATAAAAATAAAGGAAAATCTCCTGCTGAACTGATAACAAAACCAGGACAAATATATAAAATCAAATCTAGCTTAATATTGAAAAAACGATATACTTGGGGGCTAAGAATATGCATGCATCGTACATACTAGGGGACAACTGGGGGAATCCATAGTGGAGAAGGATCTGGGGGTTTTGGTAGATCATAAGCTTAATAATGGCATGCAATGCCAAGCTGCGGTTTCCAAAGCAAGCAAGATCCTTTCTTGTATTAAGAGAGGGATGGACTCCAGAGATAGAGACATTATTTTTCCCCTGTACAAATCATTAGTAAGACCTCATCTGGAATATGCAGTTCAGTTTTAGGCACCAGTTCTCAAAAAGGATATTGGGGAACTGGAGAAAGTGCAGAGAAGGTCAACCAAACTAATAAAAGGCATGGAGGAGCTTAGCTATGAGGAAAGATTAGAGGAACTGAATTTATTCTCTCTTGAGAAGAGGAGGTTAAGAGAGGATATGATCAACATGTACAATTACATAAGTGGTCCATATAGAGAACTTGGTGTTGAGTTATTTACTTTAAGGTCATTGTAAAGGACAAGGGGGCACTCTTTATGTCTAGAGGAAAAACGATTTCATTTACAAATACGGAAAGGTTTCTTCACAGTAAGAGCTGTGAAAATGTGGAATAGACTCCCTCCAGAGGTGGTTTTGGCCGGCACGGTTGATTGCTTTAAAAAAGGCCTGGATTCTTTCCTTAATGTAAATAATATAACTGGGTACTAACATTTTTAGGTAAAGTTTATCCAGGGTGAATCCGATTGCCTCTCGGGGGATCAGGAAGGAATTTGCTATAGCAAATTGGATCATGCTTTGCTGGGGTTTTTTTGCCTTCCTCTGGATCAACTGTGGGTGAAGGATTGTATATGGGATTATTTGGTTATATATCATTTTTCTTTTTTTTTGTTGAAGTATATGGACTTGTGTCTTTTTTCAACCTGACTAACTATGTCACTATGTAACTGTATACCGTATATATAAATTATACTATGATTATTGTTTATTGTTATTGATAAAGCAACATGATATTGAATAGCGATGAGTCAAATGTACTGTACTTAGGTTTGGTGGGGAGTCAGTGAACTTGTTAAATCCAAACCCCAGTAAAGTCAATAGGACTCAAAAGTTAAATACAGTAATGCCCATTTTCTAGGCTAAAAGGCAAGAGATTATTAAAAAAAATGTTATTGGGTGCTAGGCACTGCCCTGTAGAATATGTACCAAAGGGAAAAAAAATCTGTTTGGAGATTTTAATATTGCTAAAAGTGAAAAATTAAAATTGTAAAATACCTTCAAATCACATGCCTGGATAATGCCCTTAACATACATGTGAAATAGTGCATTTGTATTATGACTGCATTCTACTACAGCAAAACTTGCATTTTATATACAATTTAAAATATATAAAATATATAAATATATAAATTATAAATAAAATGTCTTGTTTAAATTAGCAGTACAGCTTTTTTTTGTTTGGAAACAAACAGCTGAGAATTCTCTTCATCTATACCAGACCCTTATCCTAGATGATTGTTTGTTATAGGTGTTAATGGTCCTTATTTGAATGGGGTTCCCTGTAACATTCCATACCAGACCCTTTTCCGTGATGAGAGTCTGGCATGTTGTCAAGGAAACCCCACTTTAAAAAAAAAAAAAAAAAGGTTTTGCAGATCTGGTAGGGGTAACTCCATACAAAAAACAGGGGAAAAAAGCATGATGCCCCTCCTCAAAATCAATATCAGACCTATATCCGTGCATGCAGCTTGGCAGTCCAGGATAGAGGAGGGACAAGCATGTGTGGGTTGAGCTAACTCACCCTGCACATGGGGGTATTTTTCACTATGAATGCACTCACCAATGCCCGCAACTGGTGGAGACTGTGGTCATGTGAAAGTCTAACATTAAGGTGGTTCCCTGACTTAGAGATAAGCCATAATAGTGTTTGCAGTAGTAAAAGTACAGAGTTCTTCTGAAGGTGCTATCCCAGTTCACTATACACTGTAACTTAGTATATGTTGCATTAGGAGGGACACTGCTGAGCCTGCACCCTCTCCACTAGTCCAGTGTACCTCTGTTACCGCACTCCCAGTAACAGAATGGGGTCCCACCGTGCATCTCGCACAGATCTCATGCATGCACTCGTGAACTCCTACACACTCCGTAATGCAGGCTCGGTTCTGGTTGCTGCTGGACAACAACCGTTGTTATGAATCACAACTTAACAACTGGTTGTGTTGTAACTTGAACTAATGCTTGGTTACCCATACCAACTGTACTGCTTCTCTTGTTAATTTACCGAGTAGACCTTGGGTAGCAGTAGAGCTTCATACCTCACATGTGCTTTACTGACCCAAGTTCTTTGAATACACCAAAACCAACATGCACATTGAATAACTTCAGACCGTATATATAAATATATATTAGAACAGCTGATGCTTCCTAGTACAGTCCAACTTGAACAGTAATATCAAAATATCTCTAACTACCTCCACCTGGCTGCCCAGGCATACCTCATAAAGGTTGTAGTCCATATTGGTGTTCTTCAGGTCTTGGTTGTTCTCCGGAAACCCTGATTCCTCCAATGGACTGCAAGGTGCAGCAGTCCTTCTTTACAGAAGTTACGTCATGTCCTTTCTGATGTGGCTCGTCTGAAACTGCGCTGAACCCAGCTTTCTCCCATTTTTATACCACTAGTAGGTAGGCTGGATCCAAAAAAACTGAGAACTATAGCACACACAACTCTCCCCCTTGAGCCAGCCAATAACTGAAGTAACATTTCTGTAGGCAACCTGCCTACAAGTGCAGCCCACTCCTCCTGATCCATACCAGGCCATATGCCCTCAACATAATGAGGGTACCTTGCCAAGGGAAACTTGTCAGAAAGGGTCAGTTTGTATATTTACTGTTTTCTTGTTTTTTGTGTACTATATCCACATGAAGCCTTGCTTTTTTAAAGTGTCAGTTATTTTCAGCTGAGACCAGAGCAATATAAAACTTACAATGATGTGGCGGACGATAAAGATTGTTCTTGTGTAAAGCCTTGTGAATTAAACCAAGCTAAATGTTGACCAGTCAGGGTTTATATGCACTTTGATTGCTATATACAGTAAATTATAGAAATATTTTATGCTTTCTTGATTATTATTATATTATTTATACACTTTATTTATACTTTTTTTTACTATTGGTGCGTAATAACATTGTCTTAGGCTTCCTCACAATCTGTGTCAAGTGAAAGGTTAATGTCTATAAAGCATCACTTCATATGAAGCACAGTGAAAGCTGTGAGGATCAGCATGGAGAGGGCAAGGCAGCAAAAGCCAAGCATACAAATGTGTAAGCCTGTAAGAAGCGGCTTACTGAGTATTGTAAGTTTCCCAAGAGCAATATCGTTTCTGACTCCTGTTTAGACTTTTATGAAGCGAGTCATATGTACAACAGACATCTCTGGAGACATGTTAAATCAGACAGAGAGACTGAGGGAAGAATATGATTTAACCGCTAGTGCTCACCTCCGAGGGAGCACTGGAGTAAATAATATATACCAACAAGCTTATCCTGATAAGGACTTCTCAGACACCCTTTCTGAGTGTTAGACTGAAGATGACACAACAGCAATGTCAACCAAGTGAGAACCTGAAATCACACCCACCCATGGGCTAGTGAAAAATCTAACAAACTCTTTTTATGCTTTCCTTTTTTCATTATTATCAGTATTATTTGATGTTGAGGATTTTTTTTTTTTTTTTACTCACATAAAGAAGACATTGATCGTGATGTGCATTTAAAATAAAAAGCATACATAACGCGACCTAATTGTTCAGTATTATTTAAACTAGCTAAACTGCCCATCGACTCAAGAATTATCCGATTGCCCTTAGGGCAAGCTGTCTGTGGAGCTCTGCAGTGTGATCTATAAATTACAAATGCATGTCAATGGAGGAATGAGGAAGCAGAGAAGAAGAGGCCAGGGCCAACTTATCAAGTAGGAGAAATGGCAATCGGGACAGGTGTTTGAAGAAATCTAATTGTTAGTTCCGCCTGACAGCAGTCAACTATCTTTTGCCACTCGCAGACATGAGATGATCACCCTCTCTGGCTAGATAAGAAGACTGTCATCTACAGGTACCTTAAATAAACTCTATTTCAGTATTTGATCCTTTGTCTCAAATTCACTACTTGAAATTCCCTTGGAAGTCAAGGAGCTTAAAGTGGAAGATAAGGAGAAAAGGACAGCTTCTGGATCACGTGACCCAACCAGAGTAGATAAAAAAGGTATTTACATAAATCTTTTTTATACAGGATATGCAGCATAGGTAGAAGGAGGGGAGAGGCAGCATTTTTAGTAAAACGTGTCATTAACCTTTATGACCACTTTAAAGAATAAGTTCACCTTTCATAACATGTTATATGTTACACCCATATTCGGGGTGTAACATGAAACATGGTATGAATGTACCGGCCCCCACGCCTCCCCAAACCCCCTGCTAGCTGTCAAAATAAAAAAATTTAAAAAACGCCTGACCGCGTCACTCATTCACAGCGCTCTGTGAAAGGAAAACTACAAGACCTGGCAGCCTTTGCAGCTGTCGGCTTGTAGTTTTCAATGAACTACCACGGTGCCATGAGTAGTTCATTGAGTCTTCCTGTAAGAATGTTTCGGCTTCCTCATACAAGGTAAAAGCAAGCTGATACACTGACAGATCAACAGGAGATCTGCATGGCACCAGTGATCTGCTGATCGCTGGTGCAATGCCTTACAGGCTTCAGAAACAAAAAATAATGAATGAACATTTTTTCACCTGCATTTTTTTTTTGTCAAAAGGTAAACTTATCATTTAAATCTAGTTTGTGTGCAGCGCCCCCCTGCCTCCCGGTATCAAGGAGGGCTGACATTTCACCTCAGGGTGCTGGTTCTTAGGCATGGTGGATGTGCAGAAAGCCGGTGCCAGTCACTTTTAAAATTAACAAGGTGAGTTTATTGCTCTCAACAACAAAAATGCAGGGAGAGAGGGTTAGGGCACATGACACCCTTAAGACCAGTGGCGGCTGGTGGTATATTTTTTTTTGGGGGGGGCGCAAACAATGCACCCACAGACACCCCCTCGGGTCGGTTGGTCGGTCACCAGCCCCGCACTTACCCCAACATACCCCAATGGCCACTACGTCTCCTCCTACTTGGCATCACAGCGGCTTCTGCCATGCTTCTCCTCCTCCTAGGTGGCCAATAGGATCGCTCCTCCTCTCAGCCACTCGGGTGACAGGTCTCAGGACCCGCTTTCTGATTGGCCGTGAGGAGAATCAGGAAGACAATAGTGAATATTAATTCGCTATTGTCACACAGCTAGGTGGGCTCGGGGTGCAGTGCTCTGCGCTCCGAGCCCACCCTTTTTTGAAGCCAATTAGAGCTTCAGGCTCTAATCTCATGCATCTAAAAAAAACCAAACCTATTGGACTCCATGCCCCCGGTGCCCCCCATGTAGATTAGGGGCTGGGCACATAGATTAGGGGGGCAGCACCCCTGTGCCCCGTGTGGACGGCCACCCCTGCTTAGGACAGTAGGTGGACAAATTAGCAGACTCCAAAAACAAAAAAAAAAACAACCAGGTAGATAGCAATACAGCACAAAGGGCTTAGGCCTGCACCCAACATTCGGTATCAATGTAGCAACCGCTGTCTCCAATAGCAACCAAAAACTCACAGTTCCATGCTGGGTTTCCTTTGATGAGTCCCTCTTAATGCTTTCCCAGCCTTTCCACAGTCTTGTGGAGAAGTAACATCTGGTACTACATTTTAGAACTCTATCCCTTTCTTCATGCCTCCAGGCAACAACCATGCTCCCTCCGGCAGAGCCTCCTTTGTGCCTCCAGACAATAAACAGGCTCTTTTCAACTGAGCCTCAAGCACATGGCCAGGCCTCAGACTCCTGGCCTCATCCAGCACAACTGTTCCTCGCACATCCACTCCAGACTAGGGTCTGCGTGGGAAGGCCCAGATCACTTGACTTCCTCCAAATATATATTCTCTCCCAGCATGCTTAATGGCCATGAAACTCCTAATGACTGGCTGAGAGAAATGTGCATATGCATCAATTAAAATGTTACTAAACCCACAACAGTAATATGCAGCATAGCACGCTTGTTATACTCTTTGTGGCAGTGGCGGCTGGTGAAGTTTTAGGATGGGGGGCCAGGCCCCACCCTTCCTTTTTGACCCCTCCTGCTTCTCATAAGCCCCACCACTTATAGAAAACACTCACTCCGTCCCCTTTATTACACATATTGTGTCAGGAGTATACAGCTCGGCATCACAGTACACAGTTAACAGCTCAGCATCACAGGTGGGGTATATTGCAGCCAGTAACACAGTATGCAGCTAGTACACAGGTATTGCAGCCAGTACACAGGTATTGCAGCCAGTATCACAATATGCAGCCGGTATCACAGTATGCAGCCAGTACACAGGTATTGCAGCCAGTACACAGGTATTGCAGCCGGTACACAGGTATTGCAGCCAGTATCACAGTATGCAGCCAGTATCACAGTGTGCAGCCAGTACACAGGTATTGCAGCAGTACACAGGTATTTCAGCCAGTACACAGGTATTGCAGCCAGTACACAGATATTGCAGCCGGTACACAGGTATTGCAGCCAGTATCAGAGTATACAGCTAGTACACAGGTATTGCAACCAGTACACAGGCATTGCAGCTGGTACACAGGTATTGCAGCCGGTACACAGGTATTGCAGACAGTATTACAGTATGCAGCCAGTACACAGGAATTGCAGCCGGTACACAGGTATTGCAGCCAGTATCACAGTATACAGTTAGTACACAGGCATTGCAGCAAGTACACAGGTATTGCAGCCAATACACAGGTATTGCAGCCAGTACACAGGTAGCCAGTACACAGGAATTGCAGCCAGTACACAGGTAGCCAGTACACAAGTATTGCAGCCAGTACACAGGGCATCAGTACACAGGGCGCCAGTACACAGGTATCCAGTATGCAGGTATTACAGCCAGTACGCCGGTAGCCAGTACACAGGTAGCCAGTACACAGGTATTGCAGCCAGTACACAGGTAGCCAATACACAGGTATTGCAGACAGTACACAGGTAGCCCGTACACAGGTAGCCCCATATTGTGTCAGGAGTATACAGCTCAGCATCACAGTACACAGTATACAGCTCAGCATCACAGGTGGGGTATATTGCAGCCAGTAACACAGTATGCAGCTAGTACACAGGTATTGCAGCCAGTATCACAGTATACAGCCAGTATCACAGTATGCAGCCAGTACACAGGTATTGCAGCCAGTACACAGATAGCCAGTACACAGGAATTGCAGCCAGTGCACAGGTATTGCAGCCAGTACACAGGTAGCCAGTAGACAGGTATTGCAGCCAGTACACAGGGCACCAGTACACAGGTAGCCTGTACACAGGTATTGTAGTCAGTACACCGATAGCCAGTACACAGGTAGTCAGTACACAGGTATTTCAGCCAGTACACAGGCAGCCAGTACACAGGTAGCCAGTACACAGGTAGCCACATATTGTGTCAGGAGTATACAGCTCAGCATCACAGTACACAGTAAACAGCTCAGCATCACAGGTGGGGTATATTGCAGCCAGTAACACAGTATGCAGCCAGTACACATGTATTGCAGCCAGTATCACAGTATGCAGCCAGTATCACAGTATGCAGCCAGTACACAGGTATTGCAGCCGGTGTACACAGGTGTTGCAGCCAGTATCACAGTATACAACCAGTACACAGGTATTGCAGCTGGTACACAGGTATTGCAGCCGGTACACAGGTATTGCAGCCAGTATCACAGTCTGTAGCCATTGCACAGGTATTTCAGCCAATAAACAGGTATTGCAGCCAGTATCACAGTATACAGCCTGTACACAGGTATTGCAGCCAGTACACAGGTATTGCAGCCAGTATAACAGTATGCAGCCAGTACACAGGTATTGCAGCCAGCATCACAGGTATTTCAGCCAGTACACAGGTATTGCAGCCAGTACACAGGTAACCACTACACAGGTATTGCAGCCAGTACACAGATAGCCAGTACACAGGTAGCCAGTACATAGGTATTGCAGCCAGTACACAAGTAGCCAGTGCACAGGTATTGCAGTCAGTACACAGGTAGCCAGTGCACAGGTATTGCAGCCAGTACACAGGTAGCCAGTAAACAGGTAGCCAGTACACAGGTATTGCAGCCAATACGCAAGTAGCCAGTACATAGGTATTGCAGCCAGTACACAGGTAGTCAGTACACAGGTATTGTAGCCAGTACACAGGTAGCCAGTACCTCGAGTCAGGGGAGTCAGCTCTCTCTCACACGGCTCTCACATAGCGGCGGGAATAACAGACGTGCGGCTCTGGACACTCTCCCAGTCCAAGCACCAGCATGTCCACCAGTCCCGCCCCTGTCCCCACCCCCGCGTCCTGACCAATCAGTGGAGGCCAGTGCCAATCAGTGTATATATGTGTGCTTCACTGGCGCACATATATACACTTTAAAGGCCGATCAAGGGGCTTTGGGACTTGCTGTCAAAAGACAGCAAGTTTCCCAAAAGACCCAGGACTGTCATGTACCGGCGGCCTATTTTTTTTTTTTCAGAAATCAGCGGTGGGGGGACTGCGCACTGGTGTCCTCTATTGAGGAGCTGCAGCTGCTCTGTGGAACTTAAGGGGTTAATCCTCTGCATTGTGTAAAAAGGCTGTTTTATCCTGTATGCCATAAATCCTTCCCTCCTGCACTGTGAATCTGGGGAAGTTTATATAATACAAAGCAGGGTGGTAAAGCTGCACATGCTCAGTTTGGTCTCATATGCTGGATATAACATTTCCTGTTTCAGTGGAATTGCTCAGGTCACATGATATTGACATCACACATGTGGGCGTGTATACAGGCTGTAGTGGAAATCTCCTCCTACTTGAACACACAGCTATGGACAAACTGTCTAGGTTATCGGGAAACCGTGGTATACAGATCATCCCAAAAGGTATATAGTGGCAGTATTTTAATGTAAAAAGGAGATTTATAAGCTGTGGGCAGATGAACTATTTTCATATTACTGCGTTTAGTAACACATTAACTTCTCCGAAGCTCATCATACTAGTGCCCAATGCAACAGTGCCACCTATTGACTGAAGGGAGGAACCACAGCTAATCCAGGCTTAGGAGAAAACCCAAATGATCACAAAGACTATAAATCAGCCAGGTTAGTTACCACCTAGCATAGCTAAATTTACTAGTAGGCCCTGTTTAAGACAAGGGGGCTACATGGGGTTTGCCCATTTCTATCCCGGATGAATTACAATGTTCATTTTCATGCCCCTTACTTAGACAAAAGATGTGGGGTAGACTCTTCCCCTTAGCAAATCATCTTTGAAGGAGGTACCTCCCCTGCTGTGAGGAGAGTTCATGCTTATTATAATAGCCATAGGTTATATGGGCTCTGGTGGCTGGATCAGAGTGGTTGTAAAGGCTAAATTATCTGCATTAAAGTGGTATTAAACCCAAAACCAAAAATGTAATATATTGCAGCTTACCAATCCTTACATGTGGTGGCTGCATTCGTTTTTTCCCCCCTCTGTTTCCTCCTTGTGATCTGGGTAGTAACACACCTCCTGTATTAGAGTGTCCCCGCTCTGGATGAAGGAGCACAGGGGGCACCTTTGGACAGTAGCATTTTCAGCCTGGGGTGATGGGAGAATTAGATGGACTAGCAGATTTAGATACACTATCAAATTAAAGCCGAATTCCAGCTCACACTGCAGTTACACGAACAGTTACAGCAACTGTTTTTTTTTTCTTTTTCTTTTAAACCCAGGACCTTCCATTACTATATCTGGTCTCCCACGGTACACAGAACATGAAAATGCAATTATTTTAGTAAATATAAACTGCTAAATACCTTCTCTCATCAGCAGTATATAGCACTCTTGTGACTTCTATCAGTGTCTGGTTAAAGCTTGTAGGACACGTTTTCCTTCTCCTCTGTCTTAGGATGCAGGACCCCTGACCCTCTGTCTGGACAATGCTGATTGGCCCTGTGCTGATCACATGCACAGCTCCCAAGAAAAAAAAAACTCTCTAAACTGAGCATGTGCAGAGTGCCCCCAAGGTTCTGTTCTATCTGGAGATGGAATGGGGACTGTGGAAGAAGGGGAGGCACAGAAAAGATCAATCAATGCAGAGGATTAAACCCTTAGGTTCCACAGTGAGTATAACAAGCATGCTTTTCTGCATATACAGACTGATTTTACTGTTGTCAGTTTGGTAGCACTTTATTTCCCTCTGATCTAAGAGAATGAGTGGTGATCCCAGGCAGTGTGGATCCTCAGTTTGTAAAACTGGAAAGTACCCCCCTTTCTATTTGTATTTCCCTTTTTCTACTGTATATATAACATCTTTTTTCTGGCTTAGGAAAAATACTTCTTGATTTTTAATTATTATTTTTCCTCTTACATTATATTATAAATCACTAATAATAATTTAGGTTATATTCAGTCTATCATATTATGTTCCTCAATTATTATTTTTTATTTTTATTAACAGTTGTCAAAATGTTATTTTTCATATGCTGCTGTTTCTTTTGTCTCTGACATTTGGGTGTGAGGGGAGTGTGGCTGTGGCTGCTTGTGCTGTGCTCCTCCTGTCAATCTCCCATTTCTGTTAATTATTATTATTATTATATAGCTATACTTCAATGCTCTTTTTGAGCATGTTTGGGTCGCAGATGTAGAAATGGTGGTGATGTAGTTTGCATCATGGGATTGTGGCCTGCATTCCATTTCCAGTGTGGAGTGTGTGCTGTATTTTGTTGATGGCAGGTGATAAAATGATGATAGTTGGAGAGGGCTTTTGGGTTCCCATTGAAGCTATGCCAGGGAAGATGATCTTTGGCCAGGATGTTACATATAGTTACATAGTAAACAAGGCTGAAAAAAGACACAAGTCCATCAAGTCCAACCTTTGTGTGTGTTTTTAATATCAGTATTAAAATTTATACACCGCAATGTTGTGGTCCCTTAGGTGTGCATCTAATAGTTTTTTGAAATTTTCTAGACTCCCAGCAGAGACTACTGCTTGTGGAAGAGAATTCCACATCCTCACTGCTCTCATCGTAAAGAACCCTTTACGCTTTTTAAGTCTAAACCGTGTTTCTTCCATTTTTAGTGAATGGCCACGTGTCTTTGTGTGCTCCCTTGCCCGGAATAGTTTTGCACCTACTGTGGGGTCACCGGTACAGTATTTGTACATTTAAATCATATCCCCTCTCAAGCATCTCTTCTCCAGGGAGAATAAGTTCAGTGCTTGTAATCTTTCCTCATAACTTAGGTCCTCCAATCCCTTAATAAGCTTTGTGGCCCTTCTCTGTACCCTTTCCAATACCAGGACATCCTTCCTGAGGACTGGTGCCCAGAACTGGACGGCATACTCCAGGTGCGGCCTCACCAGAGATTTGTATAGTGGGAGAATTATTGTTTTATCCCTGGAGTTGATCCCTTTCTTGATGCATGCCAACACTTTGTTAGCTTTGTTTGCAGCAGCTTGGCATTGCATGCCACTGCTGAGTTTGTTCTCCACCAGGACCCCTAGGTATTTTTCCATTCTAGATTCCCCCAGAGGCTCTCCCCCTAGTGAGTAGTTTGCTTTTTTGTTATTGGCACCCAAATGCATTATCTTACATTTTTCTACGTTAAATCTCATCTGCCACTTGTCTGCCCACCCCATTAATTTATTC
>BLSH010310864.1:1488516-1531854 GCA_018402905.1 Glandirana rugosa
GATATGTTCAGAGACCACTCCGGCGTGGACCTCACACGGTAGGTCAAGCCCCGTGGTCAGGAGTCCTTCCTACAGGACCATAATCTTTCCCATGTCTCTTCCCGGTGTTTCGACTACTTCCCTAACCTCCTGGATTCAATACTCCTTTCTAATGTTCGTGACTTGAATAAGTGAGACCTCTTCTCTGCGAACTCTCCCCTATACTAAAGTTACATGTTTATGACATGGCCACTGGGGGGTCATCCATGTTTTGATAAGGCCCGTTCCCTCGTGTGTTTCTGTGCGCCGGTAAGTAATTTTTACCTTCTTTGCGCCTAATCTGAATTTTTCGCATCTCCCAAGAAATGCCACTCTCGTCACTCCTACACCTTAAGACTCCCAGCAGAGACTACTGCTTGTGGAAGAGAATTCCACATCCTCACTGCTCTCACCGTAAAGAACCCTCTACGCTTTTTAAGTCTAATCCGCGTTTCTTCCATTTTTAATGAATGGCCGCGTGTCTTTGTGTGCTCCCTTGCCCGGAATAGTTTTGTACCTACTGGGGGGTCACCGGTACAGTATTTGTACATTGAAATCATATCCCCTCTCAAGCGTCTCTTCTCCAGAGTGAATAAGTTCAGTGCTTGTAATCTTTCCTCATAACTTAGGTCCTCCAATCCCTTCATCAGCTTTGTGGCCCTTCTCTGTACCCTTTCTAATACCAGGACATCCTTCCTGAGGACTGGTGCCCCGAACTGGATGGCACACTCCAGGTGCGGCCTCACCAGAGACTTGTATAGCGGGAGAATTATTGATTTATCCCTGGAGTTAATCCCTTTCTTGATGCATGCCAACGATCCCTTTCTTGATGCATGCCAACATCCCCCCGTTACCCCTTTTCCCTTGCTTTTTTTAGAACTTGCCTCCTAATCAACTACAAACAACAAGAATACAATACTTCCCTGGGTTTTTTCTTTGGACTTCTAAAGGAAATGACTATTGCTAGCCTTAGCATAAGTACAGCTTTGTGAGCATTTATATATCATTTGATTTTAGATTTGAAATGGGTACCTGGTTGCCATTGTTTCTGTGTGTGTGAGGTGCTGTATACCGACTGTTCTGTCTTGTTCATGTATTTATTGTTATGGCATTGAACTATATAAGGTTACTGTTGATGTATGATTATTGATGCATAAGTTATGCTGACATCTAGTGGTGATTTTGAGACACTGCAACTTGTCAACTCATGCGATTTGGTGTCTTCTTCTGTCTTCCCCTCTTGTTTAGTGCTAATTAGTCTGAAAAATCTTTTTATTGCATTATTGTATAAGGCACATACAACAAACAAAACAAAGTAAATTAACAAAAAATACAGTAAAACAACCAAATTGAGGGTGCAACCCACAGTCGTGAAAAAACGTATATCAGGATAAGAGCAGGAAGACACTGGATGCACTTTATAGTAAAGTGGTGCTGTTTATATCAATAACACATAGGGGTTAATTTACTAGAGGCAAAGGGACTGTGCACTCTGCAAGTGCAGTTGCTCCAGAGCTTAGTAAATGAGGTAAGGCTTCATTTTGCAAAGAATACCCAATCATGTGCAAGGAAAATGATAAAAAACAGCATTTTTGCTTCCACATGATTGGATGATGAAAGTCAGCAGAGTTCTTGCACATTTACTAAGCTCTGGAGCAACTGCACTTGCAGAGGGCAACTGCACTTTGCAAAGTGCATAGTCTTTTTCCCTTTAGTAAATCAACCCCATAATGTCCTCCAACAACCTTTAAATGTAGTGAAGATTATGGACACAAATATACTTCATATATTCACCCAAGCATAAGATCAGCAGAGGAAAAGGTTGTTACTCACTGCATGACTCAGGCTGTCGAAGGTTCGCCAGGCATGTACACCACACCTTGTCATAGTTCATGGGACAGCCCCTCTTCATGTAGGTATCCTAGTTAACTAGTCATTTCCACTGAGGCAGAGATGGAGGGGAGGATTTCTTCCACTGCATAGCAATATTTTTTTCTGGCATAAAAAAGAAGTAACCCTATCAGTGTTCTCTTAGCAACAGTTGGCACCAAAGTTTCCACTAACCCCAATAGACAGACCTCTACGGAGGGTTGAATTGAAGTGGAGGCGACCAGGTCAATCAGAGCCAAAACCTCCTCCCAATACTTCCTAATCCTAGGGCAATGTCAAAAGATGTGTGAGAAGTCTCCAGGTGAGGTACCACACCACCAGCAGTCCGGTGAGACATCTGCATTCTTCATGTGTAACCTATGCGGAGTAAAGTATGCTCTGTGCACTATTTTGAATTGCACAAGATAGTCACGTATGGAAACCAGAGATTTCAAAGGGAAATCCCAAATGTTGTCCCGATCATCGTTGTCCAATGTAGGAATGTCACGCTGCCAGCAGGCCCAGAGCCCCTCCAAAGGTGGCAAAGATGCAAATATGAGATGAGAATATAAGCGTGAAGTGGGTTTCTCCTCACACTCCATTCGGAGTATTCGTTCCAGCCCCGATTGGACAACCATGCAAGAAAACCGTGGAAATTGTGCAGCAAAGGCATGGGAGAGTTGCAGATGTTGAAAAAAGTAATAGGTAGGAATATTGTACATGGATGCGAGTTGAGATAAGGGAACTAGCGACTGATGTGACACTATTTGCAAAATCAATTTAACACCATACTTAGTCCACGCGTAAGGGTCCGATATTTTATAAATATGTGGCAATTTGGGATTGAGCCAAATCGGCGTATCAGGGGAAACAGCTGTTTTTTTGTACCCCTCACTAGCTAGTCCCACCCTCCAAGCCCGTAGAGTGGTGAGCATAGAAGGGGTCAATTCATATAGGGCCCGGCGTCCTCTGTAAACCAAAAATTTAAGGGCCTCCAAAGATCCAACCACTGCAGCCTCTAAACTTGTGGACCAGTTAAACAGATCAGGGTTCAGCCAGCAGTCCACGGTCACCAATTGGGCAGCCAAAAAATATTTGCAATGATCAGGGAAAGCCATACCACCTTGCAGACATGGTTGCATCAAGGTGCTCAGTTTGTACCTGGGCGGCTTGGAACCCCAAAGGAAAGATGAAAAAATCTGGTTCAGCTTGGTAAAGAAAGACTTAGGCAACCATTGTGGAGAATGCCAGAATAGGTAGGTAAGCTTTGGGATAATTTTCATTTTTAGTAAGTTAATGCGTCCCAGCAGGGACAAAGACAAACTCTCCCATGCCTTCAGTTTAACCCTCATCTCTTTCAAAACCGGGAGTAAATTTAGGGGGACGAAATCTGAGGCCTTTGAGGAAACCAACACTCCCAAATACTTAAAGGTGTCTACCCACTGCAATGGAGTATCTGGGGGGAGTGCTAATTAGTCCTCGCGAGACCCTCTGTTTCATCCACGTTCCCATTGCTTCACAGAGACAGGATTTAGGAAAGTCATTGGCTTATTATATTATATTATATTATATTGCACTGCAATTTTCTGAATAAAATTGTGTTGTATTTAACTTCTGTTACCTTTTGAAGAGTTAAGCTGCCTATGTTAAGAGGTTGGCTAAAATGTACCACATACATTTTGTTACACCCTCAAAAAAAATTTATGCCGGACTACTGGTACTAGAATTCATAGACACGTAAATATATAAAAAAATATAGATCATTTTATTCCAATGCTTAAGATTGCAACTGAGATAACATGGGATTATGATCCCTTCAAGACAAATGTAGACCATATATATTGTATCTATTCACAAATATATTTGCTGAAATATCCCAAAAGGGCAATGCGTTTCACGCATACAGATACACTTTTGGGTGGAGGTCTTTGACCTCACTAATGTCTGTCTACAATTGCCCCTTCCTGTGTCCCCTGAGCTGGCTTTGTCGTCCATTCACAATGATGAACAAAGGCCGCACCATACTAAGTTGCTGATTTTATATCTATTATATTATGCAAAAAGGAATCTTATAAATTGAATTCACCATCCCCACCCACTCTGTCCTCTTGGCAATCCTTGATTAATACAGTGCTGCCTATGTACAAGTTAAAGTGGAGTTCCACACTGTTTTTTGTTTATTAAAAGTCAGCAGCTACAAAAAGTATAGCTGCTGACTTTTAATAAACAGTAACTTACCTGTCTCCCGGTCCAGCGACGGCTGCGCCCGAAGCCTCGCTCGTCTCCCCACTCCTCCCGATGGCCATGCCATTCCTAGTGTGGGCACCCGGCCCGGCTTCACGGCAGGGCACCCACTGCGCATGCGCGAGTCGTGCTGCGCATCCCTAGTGGCCAGGCAATCTTCTGGGACCTGTGACATGTCCCAGAAGATTGCCAGGAGGGAGGGGCCACCTAGGACGAGAGGAGGAGTCAACTAGGCGGCCCAGAGGCGGAAGGTGGAAGGTGGAAGAGGGACAGGAAGTCCCTCTGAAACCTGGGGACACACTCCCCCCCCCAAAAAAAATTACATGGCAAATGTGGCATGTAAGGGGGTGAGGAGTGCTTAAAGCGGAAGTTCCATTTTTTGGTGGAACTCTGCTTTAACATATTTGAATAGGAATTGTCCTAAGTACAATGTACAATAAGGTCTTGGAGAGCCCAGTGAGTGTCCCTCCCTTCTCTACCTGAGAAAGTACCCTCTTTCTTCCGAATCCAGGTACCATATGTGGTTCTTCATTATATTTTTGTATTGCCAATCTTTTGTGCCTTACGTATTTAGCTTTGTAAAGTTATGTGTGGACCAGCTTTATACCACATTGCTTATACCAATGTTATACTTGGCCATAGAAGTTTTGCTACTAACTGTTATTGTACCATGTCTATATGTTTCAATAAAATGAATTCCTGCTTGTAAAATAACATTTCTGCCTTGCCCCATTATCAACCAATGAGACTCAAATGCAGCCGCTGCAATGCAGGATCTACATATAGTGTACAACAAAGAAAGGGCCCCGTTCACAAAGAATTTATTCTTATCTAAATGTAATTTCTTTAAGACTCTTTTCTTCCTAACTAGATGAGTTGTATTTCACAAAACTGCAGTTATCCTATTAACTGACAAAGCTCTGTGATGGATCCGTGTGGTGAATGGCCATGTAACAGACTTAGAATACTGCAAATTTACTATTGTAGTTTTATACACTTCACAGTAGGTCAGATCTAAACACACATTTTGAGCATTTCATTCCCCTCTTGATAACAGAACACAATCATTTTGAAAATGTAAAATAATTTGACCACCAAATGTGATCAGATGAATGGCTTGTTCACTAAAGAAAATAAAGTATTGCCAAATGTTGTGTTTTTGATAACCAAGGAACTCTGGGAAAGCTATTTTGTATGCACAGAAAATCACAGTTGGATAAGCAAAGGCATCAGGAGGCCATGCCAACTATTACTGGGCAAATTGTTCAATGGGCATGAGAGCATGACTTGCAATCTAAGATTAAACTAAGAGCAAGATGAAAAAAAAAACCCTTTGCTTGTTCCACTACGGTACAAATCATAAAATAGAGGCTGTAATAATGTGTGATGACATTTAAAGATTGCAAAGTAATCTGAAAAGAAGGAAACAGAATTATACATGAAATTATTGTTTCAAATCGCCTTGACATCCATGTTTAAAATATTCTGTCAACTTTAAAAATGAAATTGAGAGGCCAAGTGATAAGGATTCAGAAGGGTTAGCTTGCTCTTTTTTCCATTTTACAATTTGATCTATTTATAAAAGCTTGTTGGAGGGTCAAGTTCATTGTTTCTATTCATTAGTTCCGCACATTCATTAGTTCAGCATTTTTAGCTTCTTTTTAAAGCCTTTTTTTACAATTTAATTTGAACCGTCCCCATCTGTAAGTCATGCAAAACTTGAATGAGAAAAAACAATGCATTAAATGGTGTGTATACAATTGTAGGTGGGTGCCTATAAAGTGTTATAATGTATGTTTCTTGTTGTTCCTTATTTTTGTTTAAGCAGTGTATGTGGCTGCCCCCAATGAACAATGAATTAATGAGTTCTTCCTTTTTCTGAGTCATGCTGAGCTAAAATGTTTGTGTTCCAGTTTGGGAAACATATAAATACAGGAGATCAGCATTACGAGGGGTTCAGTCAGTCTGAGTGTGTAATGAGGATCGAGGGAAACAACTTGTGTAGGATTTAAGGTCTTTCAAGCTACAAGACACCTTCGGCAGGAACTCATTTGGGGTTTCAGAGTCAAAACTGAGCCATTGATGAATTCCATTCTATTGGCCTTTAATATTGAGATACTTGCTAAATCTTGGCATAGGGGCACTAGGAGAAGCACAGTCATACTAATGCAATAATGCAGCTTTGTCAGGACAAGTCTATGTAAGAGAGGGACTTACTGGCAGAATCACCTGATGAAAATAAAGAAAAAAAGATTAAATAATGCAGTCATCACAACTGATTGGTAAGCTGAAATATAATACATTTTGTTTTTGGGTTTAAAACCACTGCAAGGACTAGCATCCCTGGCCTTCTAATTGGACAGTAAAGTATCAGGAGATTGATGGGATCATCTCTCTGCTCACTCTGCTTTAATGATTTTTTTCAATATCTTTAAATATGTACCTTTTCAGTTCTCTCTGTGCATGCATGGGTTTCCTCCGGGAACTTCAGTTCCTCCCACCAGGGCATTTTTTCAAAGAGAATAGGTGCAGGAACTCCCCCTTTTGAGTCCCCCCTTGCCTTTGCACCCTACCCTCCTTTGACACCATCTTCTGGTTCCCCTACCCACCTCCCAGTACTGCCTCAAGTATCATTTTATGGTGCTAAATAATTTGTATGGAATTTGTTCTTGCCTAATAACCAGAAAAGCATTAAAATCCCCCTGGAGCCAGCAATAGATCCCAATAAACTCCATCCCAGCAACAATAGATCCCTCACACAAAAAAATGACTCCCCCAGCAGCAATGGACCCCCATCCCAGGAACAATAGACCCCACCTTAGCAATATTAGATCACTCACTCAACAGCAATAGATTCCCCACCAGCAATGATATACCCTCACACAAAAACAGATCCCCACCAGTGGCAATAAATCTCCCTGCAGCCAGCATCAATAGACCCTCCAACACACCCCAGCACCCAATGGCTGCCAGTGCTTAATATATTGGGGGTGGGGCGGCAGACTAACACCACCACCCCCCGCCGCAGGAGATTGCAGAAATCGCACCCCCCAGACGACGGACATGAATGTGGCAATCTAACACCCCCCCATGGGAGATGGTTGGAAATGCAGCAATCTACCCCCCCCCCATGCGGAAATGGTTGGGACAGCGGTGAACAGGGCATTACCTTTGGAGTCAGGGGGAATGAAGAGCCGGGTTGTTGATGCTCCTCCCAGGTGAACAGGAAGTGTGTCCTGAGGCACGATTGGTCAGGGAGTCCTAAGACCCCCTGCCCAATCAGGTCCCAGGAACTGCTTCCTGATTGGATGGGAGCAGAATCAGGAAGACAATAGAGAAAAAATAATTCACTATTGACACACAACTGGGTGGGCTCAGGATGCAGTGAAGCCCACCCTTTTTTGAAGCCAATTAGAGCCTCAGGCTCTAATCACATGCTTAAAAAAAAAACCCTATTGGAATCCATGCATCCGGCACCCTGCATGTAGATTAGGTGCATGGATTGGGGGGGCGGCTTTCCTGTGCCCCTTATGGATGGGCCGCCACTGCCAGCACCCCTTGTTATTACATACATTCAGTGCTGGAGGTGCAGGAATTGCATTCCCCCGCGTTCCTGCTGAAAAAAGCCCTGCCTCCCACACTCCAAAAACATGCTTGTAGGTTAATTGTCTCCTGTCTAAATTGGCCCTAGTATGTGTATGAATGAACATGATTTAGGTACAACAGATTGTAAGCTCCTTGAGGGAAGGGATAGATGTGAATTAATAATTTATGTAAAGATGAGCAGAGGTTCACCAATCTGTGAAATGCTGCGTCCAAAAAATTGTCAAACAATTTCTGAATGATGTTCCTCATTTGACATTGCAAAGATTTTAAATATATGATCATCTCAGTACCTTATATCATCAAAAGATTCAGAGAATATCAAGAAATCAAGGACAAGGACGAAACACAATATTGGATGCCAGTGATCTTTAAGACCTGAGACAGCACTGCATTAAAACCAGGCATGATTCTTTGATGGGCATCACTGCCTGGGCTCAGGAATACTTCCAAAAATCACTGTATGTGACACAGTTCACTGTGCCATCAAAAAATGCAAGGTAAAGCATTATAATTCAAAGAAGCCATATCTTCACATGATCCAGAAACGCTGCTGTCTTCTCTGAGCCAAAGCTTATTTGAAATGATCTGTTGCAAAGTGGAAAACTGTTCTGTGGTCAGACAAATCAAAATTTGGCATTCTCTTTGGCAACCATGGTCACCACATCTAAAGAGGTAAGGAGCCTTCCAACTTGTCATCAGCACTCATTTCTAAAGCCTGCATCTCTGATATTATGGGGGTGCATTAGTGCGTATGGAATGGGCAGCTTGCGCATCTTGAAAGACACAATCAATGCTTAAAAATGTATCCAGGTTTTAGAGCAGCATATGCTCCCATCCAGTCCACATCTTTTTCAGGGAAGGCTTTGCATATTTTAGCAGGACAATGCTAAACCTCATACTGCAACCATTACAACACCATGGCTTTGTAGTAGAAGAGTCCAGGTGCTTCACTGGTCTTTGTGCAGTCCAGACCTTTTACCAATTGGAAATATTTGGTGCTTCTTGAAATGAAAAATGCAAGTAAAGAAGACTCAGGACTGTTGAGTGGTTAGAATCCTATATCAGGCAACATGCCAAAACTCCAGCAACTGGTCTCCTCGGTCCACAGGCATTTACAGAGTGTTGTTGAAAGAAGAGGGAATGCTTCACCATGGTAAACAAGGCTCATCCCAAGTTTTTTGGGATGTGTTGCTTTTTTTTCTTAAAATGTTACATTTTTTCATTTTAAGTATTTGAAATGTTTTCTGTTTTCTATTGTGCATACCAAATGGGTTTATGATATTTGCAAATCTTTGCATTTTGTTTTTATGTAGATTTTAAACAGCATCCTCAATTTTTGGAATTGTATTTGTAAAATACAAACATGAACATTGCATTGCATTAACATTATATGAACAGCCTTGTATGGTCATTAGTAGGAATAGGTGGCTGCATACTTTGATGTATTCCGCCGACTGCACCTGGTCTCTTTGTATTGTTATAGAAATCATGACGCATGAAAAGCTTTTAAATCAAGAATTTTCAAGGGAACGTATAAGGCTGTACCCATCATTACACTGTTTATGGAAGGTCAAGTCCACAGACACTCCTAATTGTCTACTCAGAAATAGATCCTATGAACAGCTGGTGAAGTTATGAAAGACAATTAATCTTGTGGTTATAACAGAGTTTGCAAAAACAAAAATTGCACAAAATTTATTTTAAAAAAGTTTAAGGCGACCAGTATTTGAAACCTCAACTGTTAATGTGCATATTCCTTGCCTTAGATACTATGAATTGTGTATGTGTATGGCAAGCTAGGAAAAAGGGCACCCCACAATTTCAAACAGTAGTAGTGATGACACTAGATATAATCAGGTATATGAAGGCTCACAGCCATCCAAGTCATAGGATATCTAATGGTAGTAAATCAAACACAACTGGACTTTGAACATCTTTCACCTTCAAGTGGCTCCTTCATTTTGCGTGAAATAATTCCCCTAAATTTTTCACCCTATAAAAAAAGTCGATTAAGAAATGATCACCTTATTTAAATATACTGTATACTGTAGGTGGTCCATGTGCCTTATATGATTAAATGTTTGTGGACACCTGACCATCAGATGTATGAGCTTGTGGGACACCCCATTCCAAAACCATGGGCATTAATATGGAGCTGCCCTCCTTTGCAGCTATAACAGCTTCCACTTTACAGAAGCAAAATCTTAGAGTGTATCTGTGGGAATTTGTGCCCATCCAGCCAAAATATAATTTTTGAGGACAGGGCTGATGTTGGAGAAGAAGACCTAGTTTATAATCCAATTTCAGTTCTTCTTGAAGGTGTTCACTAGGGGTTAAGGTCAAGGCTTTGAGTTCTTCGACACCAACCACATCAAATTATGTCTTTGCAGACCTGGCTTTGTGCACGGTCATGCTGGAGCAGACAAAATAGCTTTCCCCAAACGGTTGTCATACATTAAAAAGCACACACTTGTCTAAAAACTCTTTGTATTCTGTAGCATTAACAGTGCCTTTCACTGAAAACACGTGAGCTCAATCATTTGGAAGGGTGTCCACATTCTTTTAGCAATATAGATAGATTTTCCCAAAATTATATACAAAAAGAATTCCAAGATCCAAAAAAGTATATGGCTATCCCCACAGGAACTGCTTGGTTGATTGGGTTCTCTGTTTTTTGCCTCAACTCTGTGAATAACCTCAGTCCATCTGACACACCTGGTTTGAATGAAAGTTGGTGTAAGCACTTATAACACAAGTATAGATACCTTTAACTGTGAATTAGTACCAAGAAACCGACGCAAGACAGTTTAGTGGTAAATTAATTCAACGCATTGATACAGGCTCGTGTAAATGACGGTATGAGCATGATTGAGCAGATAAAGGGTAGATTCAGACACAGTCTGCTAGACAATATAATCACAATGCCACGATAAGTTAGCAAAATCTGCAACAAACAGTACATGAACTTATGTAAGGTGCACTTTAGGGAAATTACTAGGATATGGTGCAATATCCCCAAGAGGTACCTCTTAAACTAAACAATGGGCAACATTTCTTTGTAAGTAGATTTAAAATGCAGAGGCGATCAAATACCACCAAAAGAAAGCTCTATTTGTGGGGTAAAAAGGACATCAATTTTATTTGGGTACAGAGTTACACGCCCACGCAATTGTCAGTTAAAGTGTGTTGGATGCCTGGTCCCACACTAGTGACAGTAGGCCAATGAAAGGAAATACAGAGTGCAGACAGAACATAGG
Organism: Glandirana rugosa; assembly: GCA_018402905.1. NCBI lineage: Eukaryota > Metazoa > Chordata > Amphibia > Anura > Ranidae > Glandirana > Glandirana rugosa. The sequence continues at coordinate 1,499,511 of BLSH010310864.1, forward strand.
CATCTGAAACTCTTGAAAGTGCAACAAAAATGGCTATGGACTATTGTAATGAGGCAGAATAAGAAGGGAGTTAATGAGAATACAGACAACATTAGAAACCTCACATAGGATCTAATTCTTTAATAGTCTGCTAATAAAGTTGTTTCACTGTTGGAGAAAAAAACTGATAGAGGTGCTTATACTTTTCCCTCTCCAAAACTCAATAAATTAAAGATTTTAGCTGCAGTTACCTTAAAGCTTTGTTATCAGTAGGGATGGGCCCCGGTTCGAGTCGAATGAACATTGGGGGTTCATCTATTCGGTGCATCCCGAACATCATGGGGCATTCGCAGGAAATTCGAACGCCTCATCATGCATTCCAATTGCAGGGAAATGCCGCCCACTGATTGGACAAAGCATGCACATGACCAGCATGCTTTGGCCAATCACAGCGCACTCTGCTGTGAGAGCTATGATTGGCCAAAGGCAGGGTGCTCTATGTAATGTGTGTATAACGGTGGAGAGATATAGCAAGTGCGCTTAGATAGCGCTATAGAATGTCCCACCACAGCCAGTGGAACCAAAGGATGGTCAAATGAGTGGCACTCTACAGGGTCAATGAATACAAAAATACTTTATTAAACTGCAAAGTTGCATATTAAACACACCACGCCAAGGGCTCATAAAAGCAGGATCCTATTGGCCCTTAGTTTTGGTCAGAGTGACATATATACAGGTGACAATAGAATACTGTAAGAAAACACCAGTACTATCCTCCTATCCCTTTCTTTTTTGTATGAGCTTAGATAGCGGCATGCAGGCAGTTTAGTATAGCGAGTGAGAAATCCTAGAGATATATAGTGCGATCTGTATACATTCAGTTAGTGTAGGCAGTTTAGTGTAGAGTGAAATACATACTAGATAGATAGATAGCCGATCTGTATACAGTCAGTTAGTGCAGGCAGTGCAAGAATATATATGTACCTTAAATGGTATGTATATATAATGCAATGCCTTTAGTGTAGACCATATACAGCTCAGTTAGTGTATAGTATATAGTGTCCGTTCAGGTAGTGCAAGAATATGTATATATCTTCCATAGTATATATATATATATATATATATATATATATATATATATATAATGCAATGCCTTTAGTGTAGACTATATACAGCTAATTCAGTGTATAGTATATAGCGTCTGTTCAGACAGTGCCAAGAATATATATGTACCTTCCATAGTATAAATATATAATGCAATGCCTTTAGTGTAGACTATATACAGCTAATTCAGTGTATAGTATATAGCGTCCATTCAGGCAGTGCAAGAATATATATGTACCTTCCATAGTATATGTATATATATAATGCGATGCTTTTAGTGTAGTCTATATACAGCTAATTCAGTATATTGTATATAGCGACCGTTCAGGCAGTGCAAGAATATATATATATATATACCTTTCATAGTATATATATATATATATATATATATATATATATATATATATATATATAATGCAATTCCTTTAGTGTAGACTATATACAGCTAATTCGATGTATAGTATATAAAGTTCATTCAGCCAGTGAAAGAAAAAAAAAAATATATATACAGTATCTCACAAAAGTGAGTACACCCTCCACATTTTTGTAAATATCTTATTATATCTTTTCATGTGACAACACTGAAGAAATGACACTTTGCTACAATGTAAAGTAGTGAGTGTGCAGCTTGTATAACAGTGTAAATTTGTTGCCCCCTCAAAATAACTCAACACACAGCCATTCATGTCTAATCCTCTGGCAACAAAAGTGAGTACACCCCTAAGTGAAAATGTCCAAATTTGGTTCTAAAGTGTCAATATTTTGTGAGGCCTTAACCCTCTTGGACATGGAGTTCCCCAGAGCTTCACAGGTTGGCACTGGAGTCCTCTTCCACTCCTCCATGATGACATCATGGAGCTGGTGGATGTTAGAGACCTTGTGCTCCTCCAACTTCCAGTTGAGGATGCTCCACAGATGCTCATTAGGGTTTAGGTCTGGAGACATGCTTGCCCTGTCCATCACCTTTACTCTCAGCAAGGCAGCGGTCGTCTTGGAGGTGTGTTTGGAGTCGTTACCATGTTGGAATACTGCCCTGCAGCCCAGTCTCCAAAGGGAGGGGATCATGCTCTGCTTCAGTATGTCACAGTTCATGTGGGCATTCATGGTTCCCTCAATGAACTGTAGCTCCCCAGTGCTGACAGCACTCATGCAGCCCAGACCATGACACTCCCACCACCATGCTTGACTGTAGGCAAGACACACTTGTCTTTGTACTCCTCATCTGGTTGCCGCCACACGCGCTTGAGGCGCTTTCTTGCGTATTATCTTTAGAAGAGGCTTCCTTCTGGGATGACAGTCACTCAGACCAATTTGATGCGCGTATGGTCTGAGCACTGACAGCCTGACCTCTCACCCCTTCAAACTCTGCAGCAATGCTGGCAGCACTCATGCTTCTATTTCCCAAAGTCAACCACTGGATATGATGCTGTGCACATGCACTCAACTTCTTTGGTCAACCATGGCGAGGCCTGTTCTGATTGGAACCTGTCCTGTTAAACCGCTGTATGGTCTTGGCCACCATGCTGCAGCTCAGTTTCAGGGTCTTGGCAATCTTCCTATAGCCTAGGCCATCTTTATGTAGAGCAGCAATTCTTTTTTTCAGATCCTCAGAGAGTTCTTTGCCATGAGGTGCCATGTTGAACTTCCAGTGACCAGTATGAGAGAGTGAGAGCAATAACACCAAACTTAAAACACCTGCTCATCACATATCCCTACCCCAGTTGCTGAACTGTAAAAATAAATACTGACCCAGCCATCCACATGCTCAGCATCTTAATGCTAGCTTGGCCAAATTGCTAGCACTCCAACTGCTGCCTTTTCAACTGGTAGACTCTGCCCCCTTTTGTGAATTTGTGAAATGTGCTGTCCCATAGTGGCAGGTTCCCAAAAGAAATGTATTTTCATGTAAGGCCATTCCAGCTCTCTACAGTCATGTGGAAGGCAATGTTTTGGGCTCGTTGGACAGGGCGGTCAGCAGCAGGGTTCATGTTACCGCTCATAGTCCAGCAGGCTTGGTCATGGACGTTACCTTTCCTTCACAGCGTACTGGGTAACTCTGCTGGCAGCTGGGAAGGATACAGGACAGGGTTCAGTGATGGAGCTAGTTCCGCTACCATGCCTCCAAAAACTGGTGGTGATTTTACTACATCCGCCTCCTCCACCCTCTCCTCTTCTTCAACCTTTGTGGCCTCTTCTGCAGAATTGTCCTCTGAACCTGCAGTGCTCCCTAAGCATTCAAGGGGCTATGCAAGCAGTCAGGGTAAAATATGCCATGCAGTGCTTGAGTTAGTCTGTCTTGGGGACAGGAGCCACACTGGGGCAGAGATTCTGTCAGCTCTGCTGGGGCAGGCTCAGAGGTGATTGACACCATGGCAGCTTGAGCCAGGAATGGTTGTATACGACAATGGCACCAACCTTCTCTCTGCCCTCCGACAGGGACACTTCACACATGTTCCATGCTTGGCACACATCTTGAATTTGGTGGCACAGCATTTCTTGACCAGGTACCCCGGCTTACCAGATATACTGAGGCAGGCCAGAAAAGTCTGTGGTTATTTCCGGCGTTCATACAATGCCAGTGCCCGGCTGGCTGACATTAAGCGGGAATTCAACCTGTCCACCAACCGCCTCATTTGTGACATTCCCAACAGGTGGAACTCAACATTGGCAATGCTGCAGTGGCTGCATGCACAGCTGAGGGCCATCAATGAGTACCTCTGTGAGAATGGCACCAGGACAGGCTCAGGGGAGCTTGGCTTCTTTTCATCACTTCAGTGGCTACTGATCAAGGATGCATGCATTGTCCCCATTTGAGGAGGCCACAAGGATGGTGAGCAGTGACAATGCATGCATCAGTGACACTGTCACTCTAATCTTCCTGCTGGAGCATGCGCTTCGTGGAATCATGGACAGGGCACTTGAGGTAGAACAGCGGGAGGAAGAGGAGGACTTCCTTTCCTCTCAAAGCCCCCTTTATGCATATATCATTCCTGCAGAGCAGCCTAATACACAGGAGGAGGAGGATTGTGTCAGCATGGATGTGGAGGATAACATGCAGCAGTCTTCAAGGCAGGGGTGTCAAACTACATTTCATCGAAGGCCGCATTAGATATATGGTTGCCTAAAAGGGCTGGTTGTATCTGGGGTGCGATACGTAAAAAGTGCTGAGTTCAAGAGTACATTCTGTACAGAGTGCATAACCAAGATTTATGCCATGTAGAGTACAGGGTTCATAAGTTCGTTACATACAAAGTGCAGGGGTGTGCTGTGTACAGAATGCAGGGTTTAGGGGTGTGCTATGCACAATGTGCAATTCCAACCCCCTCACCGAAGCATCCTTGCATCTCTCTCCTACCTTGCCTGGCTTGGAGGTGGCAAAATGGAGTTCTGCCACATTCTGGCTGCAAAACTGGGTGCGAGGGCCACATGACAAGGCCTGGAGGGCCGCATTCGGCCCGCGGGCCTTGTGTTTGACATATGTGCTTCAAGGGATGGTTTTCAGTCCCCAGAAACCCAAGCAGTTGTACGTGGCTGGGAGGAGCTAGCTCCTGATAATGTCATCCTCAGTGACCCAGATGACACTCATGCCTCCTCAAACCTACACTGCATGGGCTCTCTGATTCTGAAAAGCCTGCAAAAAGACTCTAGGATTCGTGGTATCAAGGAGAGGGATCATTACTGGCTGGCAACCTTTCTTGACCCACGTTACAAGGGTAAAGTTGCAGAGATCATCTTGCCTTGTAAGAGGGAGCAGAGGATGAAACATCTTCAGGATACCTTGAAGAAAACTTTGTGCAACACCTTTCCAGACCTTGGGAGGTTACCATGTCCTGGTGCAGGACGTGTTTCTGAAGCTTCGGCCAGCTGACCGATGCCTTTAAACAATTTTTCAGTCTGCAGCACCCAGGCCTGATAGGTTCAAGCAACCATCGTCAGCGTGTGCATTATATGGCGCAGGAATATCTAGGGGCAAGAGCAGACTTTCCAACTGAGCATCCACTGAGTTTCTGGGTCTTGAGGATGGACCACTGGCCAGAACTTGCTCAATATACAATTGAGCTACTGGCCTTTCCTGCATCCAGTGTGCTTTCTGAACGGACATTCAGTGCTGCTGGAGGGTTCATAACCTATCAAAGAGTGCGCCTGTCCATAGACTCGGTTGATAGGCTCACATTTATAAATATGAATCAGTCCTGGATCAGCAGCTATCAAGCCTCTGATGCTGATGCAACTGATTGAATTTTCTAGGGATCTGGGATGCCTTGAAGACTGCCTATGCTGCCCATCCTATTTCTCCTGTCCTAAATGCAGATGATGATAACTTCCAATGATATTTTGTATTTAGGACACCACAAACACCCAAGGCCCAATTTTTCTGCACATGTTTGACTGGGGCATGTCATCACAATTTTTTAAATAATTTACAACAGCAGGGTCCGTTCCTGCACCCAACAAGAGTAACTGCAAGGCGTTACAGTGTTCTGGCACCTCCAACACTTTTTTTTTTTATTGCATTTTAGTGTAAATATGAGATTTGAGGTCTATTTGACCCCAGATGTCATATTTAAGAGGTCCTCTCCTGTTTACATTCCTTGTAATAGGGATAAAAGTGACCCATTTTTTTAATGGAATAAAAAATAACAAGTAAAATAAATAATAAAAAAAAAAAAAATTGAACGCGCCTTGTCCCGCCGAGCTCGCGTGCAGAAGTGAACACATACGTAAGTCCCGCCCGCATATGAAAACGGTGTTCAAACCACACATGTGAGGTATTGCGGTGATTGTTACAGTGAGTGCAATAATTCAAGCACTAGACCTCCTCTGTAACTAAAAACTGGTAACCTGTAGAAATTTTTAAACTGGAGATTTTTGGGGTTCGTTTTGTTTTTTTTGTTTTTTGCCGATGGAGATTTTTAAGTGTGCCAAGTTTGTCGCCATTCCACGAGCGGGCGTAATTTTGAAGCATGATATGTTGGGTATCAATTTACTTGGCGTAACATTATCTTTTTTTATTTATTTTAAGACTGCTGTGCAAATACGGTGTGACATAAAGTATTTCAACGACCGCCGTATTATTCTCTAGGGTGTTAGAAAAAGTAATTTTCTTTTAAAAAAACTGATTTTAAGTTGTAAACATCAAATCTCAGAAAGATGCTCTGTCTTTAAGTGATTAAGGGGAACCCCACGCCAAAATTTTAAAAAATATTGTGTGAGGTTCCCCCCAAAATCCAAACCAGGCATTTCGGGTCTGGTATGGATTCTAAGGGGAACCCCAAGCCAAACTTAAAAAAAAAATTACATGAAGGTCCCCCCCAAAATCCAAACCAGGCCATTCAGGTCTGGTATGGATTTTAAGGGGAACCCCGCACCACAATTAAAAAAAGAAAATCCGTAGGGGTCCCCCTAAAGTCCATACCGGGCCCTTCAGGTCTGGTATGGATTTTAAGGGAACCCCGCGCCAAATTAAAAAAAAAATGGCGTAGAAGTCCCGCCAAAAATCCAAACCAGACCCTTATCTGAGCACGCAGCCTTGACATGGCAGGAGGGGGCGGGGACTAGTGAGCGCCCCCCTCCAAACAATACCAGGCCACATGCCCTCAACATGGGGAGGGTGCTTTGAGGTCCCCCAAAGCACCTTGTCCCCATGTTGATAGGGGGAAGGGCCTCATCCCCACAACTCTTGCCGGTGGTTGTGGGGATCTGCGGGGGGGGCTTATCGGAATCTTGAAGCCCCCTTTAATAAGGTGTTCCCCCAGATCCCGACCCCCCCATGTGAATAGGTATGGGGTACATTGTACCCCTACCCATTCACCAAAAAAGTAGTGTAGTGGTACAAAAAACATTAGGCAGTTTTTGACAAGTCCTTTATTGTGTAAAATAGCTCTTTTTTTTTTCTTCCTCCTGTCTCCTTCATCTTCTCCTGCACGGCTCCTTCTTCAGGTCTTCTGCTTCTTCCTTCGGTCTTCTTCCTTCCTCTTGTGGTCTCCAATCTTCATTTTCTTCTTCCTTCTTCTTTCACTACCAGCGCTCTCCCGCTGCCGTTGGTGTGCCGTCCAGAGGTGTCTCCCAGAATGGGCGATCTTTAGGTTGATATTTATGTTATAGGTAAGGGCGGGGCCACCCAGTGATGTAACCGAGTGACTCAGCCCCCTTCTGACATCATGCGACATCAGAGGTCACCCATTTACATCACCGGGTGGCCCCGCCCCTTCTTATAAAAGAAATGTCAATCTGAAGACTGCCCATTCTGGGAGCCTCTGGATGGCACGGCTGCAGCAGAAGGAAGAAGAAGACAGAAAGAAGAAGATCAAAAGAAGAAGGAGCAGAAGACCAGAAGAAGGAGCCATGCAGCAGAAGATGGAGGAATACAGGAGGGAAGAAAGAAGAATGAAGAAAAGAGCTATTTTACACAAAAAAGGACTTGTCAAAAACTGCCTCCTGTTTTTTGTACCACTACACTCTGATTTTGGTGAATGGGTAGGGGTACAATGTACCCCATACTCATTCACAATGGGGGGGTCGGGATCTGGGGGCCCCTTATTAAAGGGGGCTTCCAGATTCCATAAGCCCCCTGCCCACAGACCCCCACAACCACTGGCAAGGGTTGTGGGGATGAGGCCCTTCTCTCATCAACATAGGGACAAGGTGCTTTGGGGGGACCTCAAAGAACTCCCCCATGTTGAGGGCATGTGGCCTGGTATGGTTCAAAGGGGAGGCGCTCGCTCGTCCCCACCCCCTCCTGCCATGCCAGGGCTGTGTGCTAGGATAAGGGCCTGGTTTGGATTTTGGGGGGACCCCCTATGCCATTCTTTTTAAATATGGTGCGGGGTTCCCCTTAAAATCCATACCAGACCTGAGGGGCCTGGTACGGATTTTGGGGGGGAACTCTACGCAATTTTTAAAAAAAATTTCGATGAGGGATTCCCCTTACAATCCACACCAGATCCGAAGGGCCTGGTATGGACTGGGGGGGGGCAACGAAATGCTTTTTCAGCAATTTTATCTATATTGCCGGGAGCCGGCAATACATTATAGCCACGAGTGGTTTTAAATGACAATTTACTAAGGGGACCCCCCAGGCACGATATTTAAAGTAATATTTCATTTTTATTGTTTCACTTTAAGCATTAATAAAATCACTGCTCCTGAAAAAAAGGATTGATTTTAAAACTTTTTTTTGCATTGATACATGTCTCCTAGGGCAGTACCCGGGTCCCCATACATTTTTTAGGGCAATAACTTGCATATAAGCCTTTAAAATGAGCACTTTTGATTTTTCTTGTTTGTGTCCCATTGATTTTAACGGCGTTCGCACAAATTGTTTGCCTGTTCGCAAGTTCTGGTGAGGGGGGTGTTCGGCCCATCCTTAGTTATCAGTGTTGTTTGGATATTTGAAGAGAAGGGATGAAGTACTTAGCTTTGCATTCCAGGCTCCCTCCAGTGTTGCCTTCAGTGTTACCTAAATAATGAAGAGCAAAGGCATTTAGTCATGTGATTTTTGTTAAAGGTGAGGAACAGAGTTTAGTTTGACTGAACTAAATGAAGAAACCTGCATTTTCTCAGAGAATGTATTATAGCTCAACTGTTACTCTTCATGCATCAATCCCTGCAAGATTATGGACCCTGGCATATATGTTCTCTTTAGATATTAAGCAATCTCTGCTATTTCAGAGCAGGTTTATGAAAATAATTGTCCAAAGGACTCCGGATACTATTGTTGAACTTCTTTGGACCTTCTGAATGTCTACCTACAGCAAAGCACCCCATCGTCAATGAGGCCATGTCCAATGGAAATGGCTTTCTTCATCTTTTTGGAAACTAAAGCCTCGTACACACGTGCAGATTGTTGGCCAACCGAACATCCAACTTTTGTCCAATTGGCTGTTGGCGGTTGTGTCTAACGTACTGGCGGTAGTCAAGTAATCGGCCAACAAAGCCGAACGTAGTGAAGTGTTACGAGCGCATAACGAGAAAGTTCAGGTGAATGTGATTTGTGAATTAGGAACACAGATTTACTCAACCGGACACTTCCTGGATGTCGAGCATGCGTGTTTGCACTTCCAACTTTTTGTTGTCCAACTTCTGTACACACTAGCCAACAATTATCCAATGCCTTGTTGGCCAACAAAAGTTTTCTAGTCTTGTCAGCCAAATTCTGTTTGCCAACAATTGGAAATTGGCTGTTGGATTGTGCGTACTAAGGGTCAGATTATCGGCCAATAGGCTGTTGGACTACTGTTGTTAGCCAATTGTTGTACCGTGAGTATGGGCCTTAACAGTGGACTGCTTGTAGAAGGATAGGCTTGAATAATCTTGAGTTTTTTCTAATATTTAATACACCAGATATTAATTATTTCTATTATTTCTTAAGACAACCTTTCTTGAGTTAGGTAATCTTGTTTCTAAAGCCAAAGTAGTTCCCATACTTATTTTCCTTTTTCCTTTGATGTGTTTTCCTAAGTTCACTATGTAAACTTAAAAGTAAGACCTCGTTCACATGAAGCGTACACAGACACTGCTCCTGAAGTGATATCTGTGTGGTAGCATGGGCCCAAATGCATCATGGTAGCATTTGAGGCCATGCACCTGCACAAGCACAAGCACAGATGTGACATTGGAAGCAGCAACTGTGTCTGTGCAGCCATTGTGTACCAATTGACAGCAATGGAACTGCCTATGCAAGAAACAACTGTGCATCCTGGTGTGAGTAAATCATGCTCTCCATGGATGTATGGTTATGTACACATCATGTGAAAGAGGTCTTCAAATTTGGATCACAAGAAGTACATGTTTCTCATTGATATGACTGCAGAGTTTGTCACAGTATTATCTGGCACCATCCTATGTTTAAGTTACAAATATAGAAATCAGTCTTCTGTTCAGGATGTAAGAATTCAGGCTATTCTGTAGAGAAACTTTTATGTGTTTATTGGATAAGAACTGCCAAAAATACCTACGACTGTTCTCTAGTGTCTCTGGTCAAAATTTCTATGGCTTATGGTCCAAAATGTCTATGGTCATACATTACATGTCAAGGCTACTGTGTAGCAGTGTAACAATTCTGGTGCACAGTCATGTTGGAACAGGAAGGGGCCATCCCCAAACTGTTCCCACAAAGTTGGGAGCATGAAATTGTCCAAAATGTCTTGGTATGCTGAAGCATTAAGAGTTCCTTTCACTGAAACTAAGGGGTCGAGCACAACCCCTGAAAAATTAACCCACACCATAATCCCGCCTCTACCAAATGATTTGAACACAAAGCAGGGTCCATAATGACATTGAAATGAGCGAGTTTGGGGTTAAGGAACTTGACTGGCCTGCACAGAGTCCTGACCTCAACCCGATAGGGATGAATCAAAGCGGGGACTGCAAGCCTGGACTTCTCGTCCAACATCAGTGCCTGATCTTCTGGAAGAATTTTCAAACATTTACATAGACACACTCCTAAACCTTGTGGACAGCCTTCCCAGAAGAGTTGAAGGTGTTATAGCTGCAAAGGGTGGGCCAACTCAGTATTGAACCCTACTGACTAAGAATGAGATGCCATCAAACTTCATGTGCGTGTAAAAGCAGGGCGTCCCAATACTTTTGTTAATATAGTGTATTTGCAAATACAGTGCATGCAACAAAAAAACTGTTTACTGTTAGCTAAATTGCGTTTCCTGGAATTTTTGCAATGTTCACTGGATTTCCCTACACAGGTGCACCTTTCTCTACCCATGTGCTGGTTATAAAGTAGTTTTTAGTAGCTACCACTTTTTAATTTGTCCTTCAAGGTACCGGTAATCTTTCTCTCAGTTGTTATTGCAATATATATATTTCCTGGACCTCCTCATGTCAGCCTACTACGGGTCAGCTCCGCCCCCTTTTAATCCTTCAGAACAACCTCTTTCCAAGCCTATAAGAGGCGGCTGTCTGCCTATATGCAGTGTTCTTTTTTCGTCCTTGCTCCGGAAGCCTCTTAAGACAAATATATACTCATACACACACGCAAGAAGAAGCAAGGTAGGAGACTTACTGCAAAACCTTCTAATGTCCATGCGATCCTGCTCAGGTTCATGCACTCTCCTGAGTTCAGAAGACCCCCTGTCTGGGCTGTAAATCTTCCCTTGCGGGGTACCCTTGATGCTGGGTCTCAGTGAAGCAGTATAAAGGACTGCATGTATACACCGGCCTTTAGAGAGCAGGTAAACCCTGCTTGGTGGGCTGTGTGGCAAATTGTTGAGACGGCAGGCAGGCATCACTTCAGCAGTATAAAGGACTGCATGTATACACCAGCCTCTAGAAAAGCGGTTAAATACTGATGGTGGAGCTGTGTGGCAAATTGGTGAGACAGCAAGGACAGAGTCTCACTTCAGCAGTATAAAGGACTGCATGTATACACCAGCCTCTAGAAAAGCGGTTAAATACTGCTAGTTGAGCTGTGTGGCAAATGGGTGAGACAGCAAGGACAGCAGTATAAAGGACTGCATGTGCACACTGGCCTCTAGAAGCAATTAAACGTTGCTGGGATGGGCTGTGTGGCAAACGGATGAAACAGAAGCTGAAACTTGTAGTCTTACAGGAACTCTCAGGAGGTTGCTGAGAGTGGCCACTTCCTGGTATGATAGAAACGCCCTCTCCCATGCTCTGGTTCCTGCTTCCCTACTGTGATTACAACACCTGTAGCCCCAGCTTGTCTCGTAATCACTGCCTCTGTGCTGAGTGATGTGAGATCTCAACAGGTCTGCTGCCTTGAGTTGCTGGATAGATCTCTTGGCTGTCTATGTGTTTCCAGGTGTCCTGGGTCCTCCTGCCTGCCTCTATAGCACTGAAGAATGCATGGAAAAAAATTTTTGCTATTTTTTTTTTAATTTTAATTAAATTTTAAAAAGAGTGCATTCTTCTCTACACACAGAGAAGACCCAGATTCGGGATAAACGCCCGCAGGGAAGTACGAAGGAGCCGCATCACCTGCAAAGAATGAAGAGCTCAGTGCACGATAAGTCGGGTCAGAGGAGTGGTCGGCGGCAGGATAAAATCCATGTGGAACGCCACTCCAGGTCACCCTCTCTGGTGCCTCATTGCATTGCCGTGAGCCCAGGAAAATGGCTGTTGCAACACCAGAAAGCAATCACTAAGCGCTAGCAGGTGCATAAGCAAAGACGCAGATCCTCTTCATCTTTTGAAAGGGCCTCGGCCTGGGATGAGAAGGCCTGCGGGGCGCGTGTGCAAAACTCCCTACCAGGGAGGTGTGTATACTTCTCTTGTTTGAAGGAGGCCGCATGTGATAATGCAGCAGATGCACGCTAGGTGAAGCACTTTATTAAGGCGGCAGTCAAAGGCAGCTTGAAGGCCGTGTCTAAGAGATCTCGGCCTAGGCGGCACTCTTCCGCTTCAGAATCAGAGCCAGAGGCAACATATCGCTACAGTTCAGAAGAACATTCAGATGATTCCTTCTTTGGGTCTGATTCGCATCTGTGCGTATTTGGTGCGTTTTGGTGGATCTGCACTACAGTCTATTTGGCGTTGTTCCCTATAGAACATGTCTGTGGTGTGGGTCTGCGGGATGTGGGGGATGCTGGAGATGCATGGGTGTGAGTCGAGCCTAAGACCCCTTTCACACTGAGGCGCTTTGCATGCGCTTTCACGCTAAACAGGCACCTGAAAAGCTCACTAATCCTATTTCTTTTAAAATTAATGGATGCTCTCAAACTGGGGCAGTGCGCTGGCTGGATGGTGAAAATACACCCCTCTCCATTGAAATCAATGGAAAGCTCTTCAAAAGCGCCTAAAAGGCTCTTCAAAAGCGCTTAGTATTTTATGCAGCGAGAATATTATCCGGACTTGAAAAGGTCACTCCTGTCCTTCCCATTATTTTTATTTATTTATTTTTTTAAATACAAGAAATAATGGAAGATGAATGGGCAAAGCCTGATAAAAGATTTAATGTCCACAACACGGTCTCAAACTTGTACCCTTTTTGCTCTAGTGATCCTAAGCTTTGGGATACCACGCCTAAGGTGGATGCCTCATTACAGAGACAAGCTGGGCGCATTACCTTGCCTCTAGATGACTCAGTATTCTTCAAGGTGTATTTTCTAGCACAAGTGCCCGTGGACCAGGTCAGGATAACACTGAAATTGATGGCTCGGTCTGTGACGGCATGCAGAGCCCTATGCCTGAAGTATTGGTCAGCGGATAGTGCTTCTAAGCACAGCCTTTGCTCAGTTCCTTTTGATGGAAAAATTTTTGGCAAGACCCTGGAGTCGGAGGTGCAACAAGTGTCTGGAGGGAACTCAGGGCTTATTCTGCAGGAAAGGAAGAGATTCCCTCAGCCGTTCGTCCCTTCTGAGAGATCTAAAAAAGGTTTTGGGGAAGCTTCTGCGTACCAACCGGGGTGACCGTACTTTAGACAGTGGAAGAGGCAGAGCCCAGCCTTTCTTAAAGCAACCAAAGCCAAGGCGAACCAACCAGCGACAGCTTCAGACAAGCTCTTCTGAAGGGTTCCCCGTCCAGACTTCCCAAGGGGGAGCAGACTGTCTTACTTTGGAGAGGTCTGGGAGGAAGAAGTTTAAGATACCGGGGTCTTGGACATCATTCAAGGAAAGACCTCCCTAGTCTCATTCTGTGGAATTCATACTTGTCCATAGGAAAGGGAGTTGTTTATTAATGTATGTAAAGAATTTATTGGCATCTCAAGCAATTCTGCCAGTTCTGAAGCACGAGAAGGGAGAAGGATTCTATTCTCTTCTGTTCTTGGTAACCAAATCCTCAGGAGGATTCAGGCCGGTCCTGGACTTAAAAGCTCCGAATACCTTCATGAAAGTCCCTCTATTCAGAATGGTGTCCTTGCAAACCATCATTGTCCATTGTGAAGAAGGGAGATTTGCTAGCCTCAATAGGCCTAGCGGATGCTTACCTACATGTGCCCATAAGTGCATCACACCATCGCTTCCATTGCCAGTTTCGTTGTCTGCCATTTGGGCTGGGCACAGTTCCAAGACCATTTTCAGAAGTTTTGGCAGTGGTCATCGCTATCTTAAGGATCAGAGGCATTCAAATTTTTCATTATCTGGACGACATTCTCCCTCGGGGGGTGTTTCAATTCCCTCCTTCAACAGCACGGGCTGATAACCTGCAGCACGATCAGACGGTTCGGTTGGTTAATCAACCGTCGCAAGAGTCTGTTGCAACTGGCTCAAGCCCTAGAGTATCTAAGAATGCAATTCGACACTACCCAAGTTCGTGTATTGTTGACTGTTAGGAAGTTTGTGGAAGTTCAGACCAAGTTGGGAATAGTAATGACCAGGCAATTTCTGATGCCCAAGAAGTGAATGCAGTACCTGGGCCTGTTGTCATCCACAATCCAGGTAGTACCTTGGGCCAGATTACGGAAGGGAAGTTTTCAATACAATTTTCTCCATCAATGGGATCGCCACTCATTAGCCCAGAAGATCTATCATTCAGTACCAATAAGACGGTCTCTGATATGGTGGAAGATATCTCAGAATCTATACCGTGGGGTGCCTCTCGAACCTCCAGTTCCAGTACTGCTGACTACAGATGCCAGCCTAGTAGACCGGGGAGCTCATTCCTTAGGTCAACAAGTACAGGGCAAATGAGAAGCATCTCTATCTGAGCATTTAAACCCATTAGAATTAGAGGCCGTTCAGCACGCTCTAGTAGCCTTCCAATCGATGTTGTAAAGGGGGCAGTCAAAGTCCTTTCCGACAACAAACCATGGTAGCCTACGTGGCCTGGCAAGGGGGCACCAGGAGCCTCCCACTACTCAGAGTGGCATGCCAGATTGTTCCTCTAAGCAGCAGCATACCTTCTGGGTCCACAAAACAAGCTGGTGGATCAACTGAGTCAGAGATCCTTGGTTGAATGAACAGGGCTTGGATCCCAGATACCTGTTCAAAATCCTCAAGGTCTGGGGGACCTCAGTCATAGATTGGGTGAAGTTGGAGTAGAACTCTCTGATTACGTGTTACTTCTCCCAAAGGTGGCACTCGCAGGCTCTAGGCTAGAACGCTCTATCCATTCAATGAGACTTTCCCTTAGTCTGTGGTTTGAATGAAGAACGGGAGGAGATAACAGCAATAGCGGTATGGCCCTTCTGGCCCAGAAGACCATGATGTTCATTAGCATAGAAAATGGCTATGTGTCAGCCAATTCCTCTACCTCCTCACAAACATTTTCTGCTGCAGGACAAGCAGTGTAACCCGGAGCCGGGAAAACTGAGGTTCATGGCGCGGAGGTTGGAAGGAGATCAATAGAGCTTTTAGTCAAGAGAACTACCGATAATACTTTATTATAGGATATATAAGGCCTTTTTGTCACTTCTCAGCAGGGCAGAGCTGGGATCTGAGGTCACCCGTAGTCTCTAGCATACTGGAATTTCTCCAGGAAATTCGGGGCAAGGGTTTTATCGTTTAGCTCCTCAAAGGTTTGAGACTGCCCTCTCAGCTACAGGGAACAAAGATGGGCCTTGGATCCTCTAGAGATATGTGTCTGAAAGGCAGCAATAAAGATCAGGTCTTCAATAAAGCCTTTTCCGAAGTGGGACCTGCCTTTAATTCTGAAACCCTTATTAGCACCTCCATTTGGTCCGGTGTCATCATGCTCTTTGTCTCAGTGCAATTTTTTGAGGGCAATTGCATCAGCCAAATGGGTGTCTGAATTGTGTGCTTTCTCAACCAGGGAGCCGTATTGCCGAATTCTCCAAGAGGAAATAATACTCAGACCAGTCCCAAACTTTCTTCTAAAGGTAGCATCAGCCTTGCAGATGAATTGGGAAGCAGTCTTATCGGCCTTTCTGGGTAGTAGCTCAAAGACGAATGGACTAGGCTGGATCTAGTGCAGGCCTTATCAATATACCTAGAGCGAACTAAAGATGTCTGGAAACAAGATCAGCTCTTAATCTTTCCTGGGCCCTCCAGGAAAGGCATGGCTATGCCTCCTAGAATAGTGTCTTCATAGATCGTAAAACCTATCCAGATGGCATATAGAGAGTCGGGATAATCTCCGCCATTGGAGGTCAAAACACATTTTATGAGAAGCTGGCAGATTCCTGTGCGTCATACGCTAAGGTGTCAGCAGAAGTAGGGTGCAGGGCAGCTAGCTTAAGTGCACCGAATACTTTCATTCCGCGCTACAGAGTGAAGGTAACTCTGACAGCATCGGAAGCTTTTGGGTCTACTGTTCTGTCGGCGGCTGTCGGCCATTAAAATAATTGATATAGGTTTATGATTCTGGTTTTTGGTGTCTTCCCTCCCCTTATGTGGTTGATTGCTTGTTACATCCCATAGTAGGCTGACATGAGGAGGTCAAGGAATAAGGAAAATTGTTTTCATACTTACCGTAATTTTCCTTTCCTGGAACCTCCTCATGTCAGCCGAGGAATTCCCACCCAAAGTCCGTCGCGAGGTGGGTAAACTGAGCACTGCATATAGGCAGTGGAAAGAGGTTGTCCTGAAGGGGTCAGAGGGGGCGGAGCTGACCCATAGTAGGCTGACATGAGGAGGATCCAGGAAAGGAAAATTATGGTAAGTATGAAAACAATTTTCCTTTATTTCTCATTTTGGGCGGTCACAGTTGGAGACCTCTGTATATAGAGGTGCCTCAATAGGGCAGTTTTTCTTCACATATGTTTGACACCAAAACCTTTTTGACACTCTTGGGTAGTTGATGAAAAGTTACATTCTATACTTTATCTTCCACCTGCTGATGTCTGACAGTTAATATGGTAAGACCTTAATGCCAAGGCCTGCAGTATGATCTCAGTAGTGTGGTGTTCACTGATAAACGGCTACAACTTGAACAAAAAAAAAAAATTGCAGTATTACCTTTATCAGCCAATTAGATACTATTTTATTCTCATTTGCTTTTGAGATAAAGATGCTGAAATCTGATTCTAAATCCAGCCAGGCTACAGAGGGGAATGACTATTACTGATTGTTAGTTATTACTAAGCACTTGTGTTAAAAGTAATAAATAGCTAATTTCACCTTGTCTGTTAGAATTACCCCTATGGGAGTGATTAAAAACCTGGATTCTTTAACTACAAACACTTGAAAAAATAATTAGAATGATAGAATCAGAAAATTGTCTGCTGCAGCATTCTGGAGGGCTTTATTGTCAAAATGAGCAACCCTTTGTTATTTATTCATGCAAAATCTTGAACGTGTTAAATGAAATCTGTGTTTATGTAAAAATATGGTACACATATATGAGATTAGTGGTATACCAAGGTTTGGGGCCCCAGGGAGAACAGAGACTTTTCTCACATGCAAGATAGCACAAAGCAGCTAAACTGTAATCCAACCTGCACATGCCAAGCCTGACCTTGGCAACTATGGCTGTGTGAAACTAAGCAGCACTTACGGTCAAAGAGAGCTCTGGTAGGCTGCTCAAGTCAAATCAAAAACCTATTGTAAATTCAATGGGAGTAGACACTAAAACTAGCATAGCTGCAATTAGCCAACAAAATTTGCCACAAAAAGCAGTGTACAAGGATACACTTAAACACATTCAATCAGTGATTAGAATCCCATAAATGCGGCTGCAGAGTTTCCAGGAAATGGTTGTGGCTCAAGGCAAAAAGAGTAAATATAAAACCTTCAATGGCCTATTTTGAATAGAAGGCTTAAAAATAGTCAATCATCTTTCACAACTTCATGTCACTGCGGGCTACACAAGACCTTACATTGCTTCCCCGTGTTCAGTTGATGACAGCTGGTGACAAGCATACAACTCCCAGTCTCCCACCAATAGGGCTTTGAATGGCTGAGTTCACGGTAAGGATGGTAACATTCAGTATGCTCAGAATTGGTGTCCCTGTTGCCTGTTTAAGGGTATCTGTCATGAACCCATACTAACATTCATGTCCTGTCTGTTTGCTTACCTCTTTGGTTGTGTCAAACTAGAGACTATGCACATCACCACCTGTGGGCTCTTTTCAGTGAACTCCAGTCCCCAATTAAGGAAACACTATTTAAGACCATGTGCTGCAAAGCCTCCTTGCCGATCAATGTTGTATGTGTTTGGCTCCGTGTATGGATGTTCCTGTCGTATGCTCTGAGTCCATTTCCATTTACCGACCTTTGGCTTGTTCTGACTATCCCTGCCTGCCTGATACCCTGACCTCCAGCTTGTTCTCTGTTTCTCCTGTCTGCTTGATACGCTGACCTTGGCGTGCTCTCCTGTCTGTCTCTGTCTGCTTGTGGCCCTGACCTTTGGCTAGGCCACTGACTATCCTTGCTGTTCCTGTGCTGCTGCTTCCTCTCTTCCCCCTGTAGCCAGCCGAGCATAAACTAGGAGACTCCGGGGGCCGCAACCTGGATCCAGTTGCAGCCAAATCCATCCTCACCACCAGGGGCTGTGGCAAATACCTACTGGCTCTTAGACTCTGTGCCTTGGGGAAACCAATGCACTAGCTCCCTGTGTTTCAGTGTCAGTGCTCCAGGTGCCCGTCTTCCCGTACCAGCCGAAGCTCATTAGCAGCAGTCAGCTATAGTTCCACAACGTTAGCCGTGTATTTTGCAACCTTAGTGGTGTGCTTCACACTTCAGCGATGCGCATCTGTCACCTGATCCCAGGTGTCCTAACAGTATTCATGTGCGCTCCTTTTTTGGCAATTTTATGGTTTTCACTTTATTCTGGTTCAGGTAGTATTAAGAGCAGGCATGAAAATATTCATGCACCCGGCTGTTGAACATTTGTATAAGTCCATCCTTCATTAGACAACCACTAATAATACTCAGTGCTCTTCATCGAGCACTGGCTGCCTGAACTCTTCAGGTCCAGGAGGTCTGGCTGACTGGAGGAGCTGGAGGTGCCACCAACGCAATACTTTAGGGCTATGGTGGGACAGGAAGGAATGAAGCCTGAGGGAAAGCCTTGACCTTGTAGCTGTGGTGCCGGCTCTCCTCCAGACACTGATATGTACAGAAGGTGGGCACTCCAAAACTCCAATGCAGTACATTTATTGATATGTGCAGAGATAATACATGAACAGCAGACGCGCTTCGGCGGGACAAACTGCCTTGGTCACAGCTAACAATAACACTAAAAACCATAATATATGTAGGGAAAAGTGAAGTGGAGAAACTCTGCCCATCAAGCTCACTCTATCAGACCAGCAGTAGGTAAGCGACAGCTGATCTGTGAAAAATAATTAGAGATGTTGGTGAAGTGAACAGATGGGCAGTTGATCCACTTATGCAGTGAATTAAAAACAAAACAGGCAATAAAACATGGAATATAGGCACACAGTGTCCTTAGCTTGAGAGAGCAGAAATACAGCAAGATAATAAGGGCAGGAGACTCAAGAAGCGCAGACATGGAAATGTACATCCACAGAACCTTCAGTTAAACATAAACATTTAGAGAGAAAAAATCATAGTATCTGCTCAATAACAAACAACAAACATCAACTGTCCTCTCATTTTATCTGAGGCCCCATTTGAGAGGTTTCCACTCACTTCCTGCCATGGTGACAACATTGACAACATTGAAGAGATATACTCTCACTTCCTGCCATGGTGACAACGTTAGAGGGATTTTCCCTTACTTCCTGTCATAGTGACAATGTCAGAGAGATGTTCCCTCACTAGCTGTCATGGTCAAAACGTCAGAGAGATTCTCCTCCCTACCCGTCATGGTGACAGCATTAGAAAGGTTTCCTCACTTCCTGTCTGGGTGACAATGTTAGAGAGATTATTGTCCCTTCCTGCCATGATGACAACGTTAGAGAGACATCCCCTCATTTCCTGCCACAGTGACAACGCAGAGATGAGCCCTCACCACGTGTCATGGTGACAACATTGGGGAGATATACTCTCACTTCCTGCCATGGTGACAACGTTAGAGGGATTTTCCCTTACTTCCTGTCATAGTGACAATGTCAGAGAGATGTTCCCTCACTAGCTGTCATGGTGACAACGTCAGGGAGATTCCCCTTCCTACCCATCATGTTGACAACATTAGAAAGATTTCCTCACTTCCTGTCTGGGTGACAATGTTAGAGAGATTATTGTCCCTTCCTGCCATGATGACAACGTTAGAGAGACATCCCCTCATTTCCTGCCACAGTGACAACGCAGAGATGAGCCCTCACCACGTGTCATGGTGACAACATTGGGGAGATATACTCTCACTTCCTGCCATGGTGACAACGTTAGAGGGATTTTCCCTTACTTCCTGTCATAGTGACAATGTCAGAGAGATGTTCCCTCACTAGCTGTCATGGTGACAACGTCAGGGAGATTCCCCTTCCTACCCATCATGTTGACAGCATTAGAAAGATTTCCTCACTTCCTGTCTGGGTGACAATGTTAGAGAGATTATTGTCACTTCCTGCCATGATGACAACGTTAGAGAGACATCCCCTCATTTCCTGCCACAGTGACAATGCAGAGGTTAGCTTTCACTTCGTGTCCCGGTAAAAACGTTAGAGAGATTCCCCCTTCCTTCCTGTCCCAGTGACAACATGGCACTTTTACTGTGTCAGCATGTTATATGTAAAGGAATAAGTATATTCAATAAAGCCAAGACAAAAGAAATGCCAAAATATTAGCCCTCATACACACGGGCATTTTTTAATGCCACGTTTTTGGGCGGTTTTTACAGCTCTCCATGTTATTCAATGGTCCTATAAAACGCTGACGTTTTTGAGCAGTAAAGGGCGTCGGCGTTAGTGAGCTGTAGCTAGAACGTGGGACCAGTGCATTCTGAAGCTGCAGCGTCATGGCATTTTTGACGCCGAGCCGGCAAAATGCTCTATAACATGGCTTAACGTTGCATACACAGCGTTAAACCTCGTCAGGCGTTATACACAAAACCAATGGTTCCCTATGGGAGCCCATTGATTTGAATAGAAGTCGCACCAGATGTCGGATCATGATGATCCGACTTGTGGCGTGACTTGTGTGCTAGGGATCTTGAAGGGGAACCCCTGCAAAAAATTTGCGTGGCGTCCCCCCCCCCCCCCAAGAGCATACTAGGCTCTTCGATCTGGCATGGATTTTAAGAGGAACCCCCATTCCGAAAAAAGGAAGTAGGGTCCCCCCCAAAATCCATACTCCATCAACATGGGGACAAGGTGCTTTGGGGTACCCCTTCAAGATCCCTAGCACACAAGTCGCGCCGCAAGTCGGATCATCATGATCCGACTTCTGGTGCGACTTCTATTCAAATCAATGGGCTCCCATAGGGAACCATTGATTTTGAATAGAGGCAGAAAAATGCCGCTGAAAGCCAGCGCGGAAAAACGTGCATTGACGTCAATGCAAAACGCAAAAAAAACTATGATTTTTCCCTGACGTCGGGCCCGGCGTTTTGCTTATTTTTTTGCATACGCCCATGTGTATGAGGGCTTAAACTCATGAGAGCAAGCAAACAACATGACCCCCGGACATAAACATATTTCATAGATACAGTCACTGGGAAAAAATGTTCAACAAAAGGCGTTTATTTGAGAAAGCAGTCTACATCATATTTGTGATTCATACCCACCGGAAACCTTGTGTGGAGGTGAAAAATCCACCACACCTCTGTTTCAAGGAGCTTCCGGTGGGTGTCACCACCTCTCATGGACAGCCTTACATGTTCCAAACCTGAAAAGGTAAAGGAGCTCATGTTTCCATTGTGCGTATGTTTGAAATGTTTGGACACGTTGGATAATGCCTTGTCACTGGTGTAACTGGATCCATGAAAATGTTCACTGATACGTGTGCGGAGGGGTCGTGTGGTGCAGCCAACATATTGCAATCTGCACGGCGTACATTCAATAACATAGACCACGTCACTAGATCCACAATTGATATAATCATGAATCAATAATTCACTTCCAGTGGAGCAAGATGTGACGGATCTATGTTTGTCACTGTGCATTTTACAAAACCTGCAGGTATTTTGTCCGCACGCGTAAGACCCTTGGACATGCAACCATGTCTTTGATTGCCTACAAAGCAAAAGAGATCCGGGGAAAGAAAGTATCCCAGTGTTTGGGATCACAAATGGAGAATCCCCATGACAAGACCTGTGCAAGTTGTTCATCTACTTACAGGAAGCCTCCAGACACTGGAAGCACACAGGGTCTTACAGTACAAGATGTGGTTCTCCAGCTCATGTCGGTACAGGTAGAGATCTTCCAGTGGCTCAGTCTCTGGCTCACCTGTCCCTGGGTGTTTAGTACCAGGTTGTGTGCCCAGCGGTCCTCAGGGTGGATGACGGAGAAGGTAGCAGGACTGTATAAGACATCGCACTGCTGACAGTGGCTTCCTTCAGGCTCTGAAGGGTGGCCGCCTTGCTCTGCTGTTAGAGTTCCAAAATGCTCTCCAGGATGTTGCTATGTCTAGGAGAAGCTCATCTGAAGAAGGGAATGTTGACACTATGGGCAGGTAGTGGCAGGGAAGGGGCCCTGGAGGAGTGGTGGTAAGGTTGGTGTGCGGCAGGCATGGCCGGGGGAATAACAGCACTCCTTTGGGGGATTTCTAGCAGCCACATCCCTCTCAATGCGGCACCCAGGTCACATGCCACCCCCCCTAGTTTCAGCCCTGTGTCCTGGTGATCATTATGCCAGGGGCTGTAAGAGAAAAGCAACATTTTTGAATTGTCATCAGAATAGGATTAGAAGGAAAATCTTTAAAATGGACACTTGGTCCAGTGCCAACTGTCTAAGAGAGGATTTCCCACACTTTCTTTTGTGTCTAGAATACAGGAGGTGAAGGGAAATCTCTCTAATAGGGGTTGTAACCCTTTCCTACTCTGTCCAAAATGAAAAAGTTTTGCCTTTAAATATACTTTAAACAAATCGGTGTGTGCCAAGCAAAGATCCTGTCATATATTGTCCACTATAGGGCTGCACAAGGCAGTTACAACCTGGAGCAGGGATGGTACCTCATGTGTCCCCTGAGCTGAATCAACCTATACAGCACAGAAGCACAATGAAAACGGATAAAAATAAAGATACATGGACACAGTTAAGTATTCTTGTTTATTCCCCTCTCTTCATATTATTGCTGGTTTTAAGGGGGAGGGGGGGTGGCTCTTTAACCACTTCAGCTTTGGAGGATATACCCCCCTTCCTGACCAGGCCATTTCTTTGCGATACGACACTGCGATACTTTAACTGACAATTGCGTGGTTGTGCGACACTGTACCCAAATAAAATGTATGTCCTTTTTTCCCACAAATAGAGCTTTCTTTTGGTGGTATTTGACCACCTCTGTGTTTTTTTATTATTTGTGCTATAAACAGAAAACGACTGACAATTTAAAAATATATATATATTTTTTACTTTCTGCTATAAAACATATCCAATAAAAAAATGTAAAAAATCTAATTTCTTCATCAGTTTAGGCCAATATGTATTCTGCTACATGGTTTTGGTAAAAAAAAAATCCCAATAAGCGTTTACACAAAAGTTATAGCGTCTAAAATCTATGGGATATCTTTATGGAATTTTTATTTATTTATTTTTTAATAATAATGGTGGCAATCAGCGACTTATAGCAGGACTGCGATATTGCTGCGGACAAATTGGACACTAACTGACGCTTCTGACACTTTTTGGGAACCAGTGACACTAATACAGTGATCAGTGCTAAAAAGATGAACTGTGGCTGTACTAATGAAAGCCAATGAGAAATGTGGAAGCGCTACCTTCATGCTGTAAATCAATAATAATAATGGTAAAAAATATATTAAAATGTTTATAAAAGGAAAGTAGTAAATGACAAATGCTTAGAATTGATAATAATGAGTAATGCTTCAAAGTGCCTTAGTGCTAACCAAAAAGTACATGTAAAGCAATATAAGAAACAATGTTATAAAATAAAAAAGAACACACAAGTGCTTCTCATAAAGTGCATACAAATCCAGTAGATTAATAGTATTGATAGACATGCAAACAGTGCTAACAAGTAAAGTGCTGAGGGCATCAAACAATGAAATAAGCTGAAAGTCTACGAGTGTGAGCAAAGTCTATGGGAGAACATATGTGAAGGAATCCTTTCTTGTGAGGAATATAACAATCCACAGATGGATGGCCAGGATGAAGAATGGCGTGCTCCCTTCACCGGGTACAGTGGACCCTCACCTCTAAAGCAGACCCCACCGGATCTAGTCTCACATAGGTGCTGTATCTATAACATGCAGAACCGTGACCACACTGTGTCCTCCACCGGATGGATTGGAGGCTCACCTCAAACAATGACCCCAATGGGTCTAGTAGCGCATGATTGACGCGGGTATATGTCCGGGTAGTACCCCGTTGTGGCTTGTAGTTGGAATCCCCTTATTAGTTTCTCCGATAGTAGATCACCATGTAAACAAAAAACATATCTCCAATAGTGCAATACGTATTTACCAAAGGTGAGAGAAAATGAATGCCTTTGCCCCACTTATAATGCACTCACATTTATTAATAAAAAAACAGCATAAAATCCAATAACATCCGCGATAAAAAGCATAAAGATCTCACATGTCAGATGCAAGTACCACCGCCAGGCTGGACCTCTACATGTTTAACCACCCCATGTGGCTTCATCATCCTCCAGAGGAGAAGCATTACTCATTATTATCAATTCTAAGCATTTGTCATTTACTACTTTCCTATTATGAACATTTTAATATATTTTTTACCATTATTATTATTGATTTACGGCTTGAAGGTAGCGCTTCCACATTTCTCATTGGCTTTCAATATTTTATAGGTGGTGTGAAACACTATAGGTGGCAGCAGCAGCCTTAATAACATATCTTAGATTACCTGTTAACCTTACACTGTAATTGGCAGCGCATAACCATTCCTTACTCATCCTTTGTCGCTGTACTAATGACACTGACTGGGAAGGGGTTAACATCAGGGGCGATCAAAGGGTTAACTGTGTGCCTAGCCGGTGTTTTAGTGTACTGGGGAAGTGCTTTCACTAGGGGAAGACATGGATTAATGTCCTTGCTTTACAGGAACACATGATCCATGCCTTCCTTACTGACAGAATGGCAATCTGCCTTGTTTACATATGCAGACTGCCATTCTGCCTCTGTACCGAACGATCAGCGGGTGTCGCAGACATCGAGTCTGTGGGACCGGTTGATCGGCTCCCGTTGTATAGAATCACAGCGTAAGCGCCTGCTACCCGGAATTGCAGGATCACATATGTATACATGGTCCTGAGCAGCGCAGTCACCCTTTAGCTCTAAAACTGCTATAGGGCAGTCAGCAGCTGGTTAATAAGCTGAGATGGCGGGTCGCCTTCTGCCATTTCTTGGCAGACTACAATGGTCATTTTATGCTCCTTAGTATACCCATCAACACACTTGATTGTTTATGTTGATACATTTTGTCTATTGATTGTCATTGTCAAATAACCAACCCTTGCTCATGTCTTACATGTGAACCTTTCAACCCTTTGGGTTGCTTCCTTCCTTTTAAATGTACTTATAAATGTTTGCATTTTATACCGATTTTCTATCTTGCTCTTGGTGAGTTGGTCTCCCCATTTAAAGTCCCATAGGGGGTTTTTCTGGTGCTTCTACATATTGAGATGATGGATGGGTCACTTTATTGTCTCAGTTGTGTGTGTAATTTTCAGCTTGAGGTGTTGAGCTCTGTAAGCACCTGATCCCTGAAACACTATGGGGTAGGTTTACTACTGGTGCTGGTGCACTAAGAATCTGGTGCAGATGTACAGCTTCTAATGTTAGCTTATTCAATTAAGCTTTGACTAAAAAAAAACCTGGAAGCTGTTTGGGTTCTATGCAGAGCTGCACCAGATTTTGCACTCTCCACTTTTAGTAAATAACCCCCATATATATTAAACATAAAGGGTAATTGTATTTTCTAATTTTAGCACACTGTTTGGTTCTCCTACCGTTCAGTTCTTCTACTAATATTAGATTAATGGTAATTTAGTACGCAATAATGTACTTGTATGAACATAAAACAATGGACGATTCTACTAATGCATTTCTTATTCATTCCTAACATTACAATTTACTTTGAAGGTCAATGATCTCTTTTTCCCAAAGCCTTGTATCTATAGAAATACTCTGTGTTGGTAAGCCTGTTAACATCTGCATTATCTTGGCAGAAAGTACATGAAATAATATGATTCCCAGAAAAGCGCCATTGGTAAATATTGCTGGTTTCTAAGCAATATATTTGATAATAATCAGAAAAAATGTTCCATGTGTTATTACTGAAGAACATCCATTTCAAAATAATATATCATTAAAAAAAAATAGATGTTGGTTTGTCTGAGGCAAAATTCTACCAGAATGCTTTGCAGCTTTTGCAGTATTTGTGACTTATTGTCAGAGCCCAAGGCATGTTTTCTGTTGCTGTAAGTAAGTAAGCTGAAGGTGTTGCCCTTAGCCACCAATTAGGCCCCAGATGTAATTTTTTCCAGTCAGGTCTGAATGTACGGAAAGGCCGAAAGGCTGTCGCCGCAGGCGACAACGTTTTGTCCTTTGCTGAGATGACATGCTGTCCTTCCTTACACCTTCCTAGTGCATTCTTTCTTATGTAAGTCTTCTGGAAAAAGAAAACTACTTAATAATAATTGGCTCAGCTCATACACTAAAGTCCATTTAAAGTGGATCTTCACCCTCCATGACAAGTATGCCTCCCATCCACCCCTCCTCCCCTCTGCTGCACAAATTGGCCTTTAGTTATGTTTTTTTTTAAATTAAAGCTCCGGCCCACTCCCTATGCACATCGTTTGCTTAGGTGAATGATGTGCACTGTGCCCGCTCTGCCTCCTGGGATATGTACTTCACGTATCCCAGGAGGCTTAATCCTCCATTAAGAAAGGAGGAGGGGCATGGGCCTAGCGGCGTGTCATACGGAAAGCCCACGTCTGAACCTGGAAGAGCCGGCAGCTTCCTGATGAAGTCACTGAAAAAGATGGAGGCGCGGGACTGAGGTGGGGCAGAAGAGAAGTGGCACTTAACAGGACAAAGCTGGATCCATTGGGTGGGTGAGTGTCTTAAAGTGGATTTCCACCCATGTAAAAGTCAGCAGCTACAAAAAGTGTAGCTGCTGACTTTTAATAATCAGACACTCAGCTGTCCCTCGCTCCAGCGATGCGGTCACCCCGACAGCTTGCTCTTCGCCCCTTCCCGACAGCGGCACCAGCATCATAAGTGTGGACATCTGGCTTTGGCTGCACCTTGTAACTGGCCGGCGTATCTTCTGGGACCTGTGACGTGTTCCAGAAGATCGCCGAGAGGGAAGGGGGAAGGTGGACTTCCTTCCTGGTGCCGTGGCTCCAGGGGAGGAAGTGGACCTGGGACCCTGTGAAAACAGGATCCCTGGTCACCCCCCCTCCAAAAAAAAGACATGCCAATTGTGGCATGTCGGGGGGTCACCTTCCCTTAAAGGGGAAGTTCCACTTTTGGGTGGAACTCTGCTTTAACTGTGCAGGATTGGCAACAAGGAAAGCAGGGTTTAAAAAAAATGGTGGGGGGGGGGGGTGGGGCAGAGTGAAGATCAGCTTTAATTAAATGTACTGTAAAGGACTGTGCTCACACACAGAACTATAGTAAAAGAGAGAGGCTAAATACAAGTGAAATATTACTGAAGTCTGTGCTTGTTTTTAATGCAGGTTAGAAAATTAAAACGAATGTTTGCCTTATTACCATGGGTAATCACAGTATATTTCCTTACCAGCACAGGTTTTATGAATTTGACCAATTACTCATCAGTGTAACCAAAAACCCCTTGTTAATATAAAGGAATAGATAATCAGACATCACTGGATGTTTTTTTTTTAACTCTTATTGGTCCCTTAGTAAATGAAAAGCAAATGACATCACTTTTCTACATACCTGCACGCCTTCCTTTGCAATGCATTTTTCCCAGCGTCGCACCAATTTATTAATGAGCAAAACTCCTCCTGCCCTCGCCGTTTCCAACACAAATATAAAAGTGTGGAAACATTTTGAGGATCCCTCGTACAAGGTGATTACATCATACAACTAATATCTTTCGGAGTTTGACCATGTAAACTTTTGTGGTCTGTAGTTTAACTGTAAGCCATGACCAGCGGCTCACTCAATCACCCCCATTGAACAACCTCCATGTTCATTGAAATGAAGATCAACATCTGTAAAAAGTGAAGACCACCTACAATTTGCATAATTTTCTGCAACATTTTCAAAATGTTCCCCTTTTTAACAAATAACACTACAAAGCCCATAATCCACGACCTTGTTATCTCTTTCCTTGACTACTGCAACTTTCTCCTTGTTGGCCTTTCTTTACATAGGCTGCCCCCCTTTTGTCTATCATAAATCTGCTGCTAGACTCATCCACCTATCCAACCGGGTCAGGCACCCCTCTCTGTTAATCCCTGCACTGGATTCTGCTTGCTCAATGCATAAAATTTAAAATATGAAATGCAATATACAATGCCGTCCTCAACTTTGCCCCAAGCTACTTCACCAGCCTCATTTCAAAATATCACCTAATCCGTTCTCTTCACTCCTCCCAGCATCTTTTACCCTCTAGCCTCATCATTACCCCCTCCCCAGCTCAGCTCCAGGATTCCTGGAACTCCCTACCACAATCCCTCCAGCTATCTCTTACTTTGTCCAATTTCAGGAAATCCTTGAAAACATATCTCTTTGGGGAAACCTATGCTGTCTCTATTAAAAATCTGGAATGCTATTTTTTCCATCAACTCATCTCCACACATTTATTTCCTTTTCTACAACTTGCCTCTCCCTTTAGATTGTGAGCTCTTTTGAGCAGGGCCCTCTGGGCCCTCCTGTATTAAATTGTATGTACAGTGCCTGTACCGTCAGCCTTACTTTTGTAAAGCACTGCACAAACTGTTGGTGCTAAATAAAATTCAGTATTATAAAAAATAATAACCCTCACATGACTGCCAAGCACCTGTGACCTTCTCCCCCCATTCAGTAGCAAACACCTACAACCCAATAGATGCTTACTGTGTTCTTACACATTGCCAGAAGATATATAGTGGCATTAAAAGGCATTCTGACATTGGGTTGATATGCTGTATTGGCTCACAGTGAACACTTTTTTTTAAATTTCGCTTTTATATTCTTACAGTTCAAAGAACTGTATTTTAGCTAGTAGTAATAAAAGCTCCGTTAAGATAAAAAATCTAGTACTTCCTGTTATTGCTGCAGTGGACATTTCAAAGAATGGTTTCATCACTAGGCTATTCGAATATTTCTTAAAAGAAAAAAAAAAAGCAACTTACATTATCTTGGAGTGATCCAAGAGTTTAATAAAATCTTGCAAACTTGAAACAGAAGACTCTAGTTTTGTAAAACCCAGACTTTGTGACTCATTAGTGAATCCAGACTGTTAGAAAATGTGCCTAACATCAGGAAGAATGTATACTCATCAATAACTAACTGCTTAAAGACAGCCGTTGAAAGGAATAGTTGGGACATTACCACTCTTCTTCAGAAATGCTAGTGGATTGGTAACCATATTAATCCTCTGACATTAAAAATGTTGAGTCGGATTTCCAGTTGAGGCACATATTGTGAAGGAGGCAGGGAACGGCGGCTACGTCTCAACGGCTCAAAAAAACAGCATATCTCGCCAGTGGAAGGTGAGCGACTCACCCACCTGACATCTCACCACCCTGCATCCTAATGGACAAGTTTGTTGTCCATGGTCCCCCGAGAACGGCCTCCCACCAACACTCTGAGGCCTCCTCACACGGACCGCTCCCAGCCAATATGGCCGATGGAGCCCCCATGGCAGATGCTGCTGCATCCAGTCCCACTGCCTCTCCGCCCTCAAGCCTCCCTCATGCCCTGATTGAAGACGGGTCCATGCACACTGGGATTGAAGTGTTACTAAACCCACAACAGTAAAATCTGTCTGTATATGCAGAATAGCATGCTTGTTATAATCACTGTGGAACTTAAGAGGTTAATCCTCTGTATTGTGTAAAAAGGCTCTTTGATCCTGTATTTACAGATCCCCCCCTCCTGCAGGGTCTCTCTTGGTAAGGCCAGATAAGACTCAGTGAGGGTAGTATTGCTGCACATTCTCAGTTTGGTCTCTATTACTGGAGAGAGCATTTCCTTTTTCTCAGAGTTAGCCAGGTCCATGATATTGTCATCACACATGTGGGCATTTATTCAGATCCTAAATGACAACCCAGTCCCTACCTCCTCCTCTATGCCCAGTAACTAAAAAAAAAAAAATCACAGTGGGTGGGATGTCACATCTTGATTGATGGATGATCCTCCTCCCATAACAGCATGAGGACACAGGCTATAGTGGAAATCTCCTCCTACCTGAACACTCAGCACTCAGGCAGACCCTGCAGTTTATCACATGACCGTGGTATACAGATCAGACAAAAAGAAGATTTATAAGCTGTGGGTATGGGAGGGGGGGGTAGATTAACTATTTCCATATTACTGCGTTTTTAGTAACACTTTAAAGATGCTGCTTCTTCAGGAGTTTTGCATTTTGCCTGTAGAAGCAGCTCAATGTTATCCTATGTGTCCATATACATTAGGATGTTTAGAAGCATATTTTATAGGAAGAAGAGAAAAAACCTTCTGGATTGTGTTTTTGAGAGGAGTTGTCCGGCAGAAAAAAAATGATAAATGCACCTAAATGCCTGTACAAAAATGCTCTTTATGAGCATTTTTTCTCCCAAAAGAACTGTTTTTAAGCTTAGTGTGCATGGACCCTTACTGGCAAATGCCAGCTGTCAAAATGACAGCTGAGAAATGCTACATGCCAAGATTTTCTGTCAAAATATAGCCATCCCTGTGTAAAATGACACTTGCAGATAGATATACAATGTAACATTTATTTACTATTTCAATCATGTGTATATCTTAGGTGTGACATTTGATCTGCCTATCACATCTGTTAAAGAAACCATACAAGTAAAAAAAAGAAAGTGTTTTACTCTATTCAGCCTCTAATTAGCCTCGATTACCATTAATAATTTTTTTTTTTAAAGCATACCGTTAAAAATTCATGTTTTCACTTGCAAATAACTTTGCCATGCTTTGTGTCAAAAACATAATTTTAACGTAATTTTAAATGGGACAAATGATAAAATGTATTTTTTTTCCTTTGTAGTAAAACTACATTTTTTAAAACTAACACTGGCCAAAATAGAAAAAAAATTGTCTATAGATTAAATAGGAAGTAAAATATATATTTTTAAAAAACAATATTGCCATAGATGTATCGTGAAACATGGTCAGAAGATAGATTTAGCTTTTAACGCAAACTAAATGTGTAATATTCTGTTTGGCCACTAGATGTCAGAGACAAATATATGACAACGTGTTCCGTATCGACAAGCGTATTTGTATAATCTAATGAAAAGAAAGGTCTCCACAAAAGAGGAGGGAACCTTTTGCAATGTTTTATTTTTCCAGTGGTTGTTTTTCTTGAAATGAGAAACACCAGCTTCTAGGCCCACATGCATGCACACACATATACTAAGAGAAAACACAAACCCATCTTGATCCAGGGTATGTTTGATGCTAGGGGAAAAGAGTTGCCTGGCTCAGCATACCCCTCAGTGGCGGCTGGTGAAGTTTTAGGATTAATAAGCCCCACCCCTTATAGAATCCACCCACTCCGTCCCCTGTATTCCACATATAGTGTCAGGAGTACACAGCTCAGCATCACATTCTATGCATTAAGATAAAAAAACCTTCTGTGTGTAGCCCCCCCAGCACCCCCTGATTACTTACCTGAGCCCCTTCTATCTGCTGCAATGTTCACGAGTGTCTTAGTTGTCCCAGACACTTCCCCTAATTGGCTGAGACACAGCAGCGGCGCCATTGGCTCCCGCGGCTGTCAATCAAAATCAGTCAGACAATCAGTGAAGAGAGGGAGCAGGGCCAGGTTGGGGCTCCGTGTCTGAATGGATACACAGAGCTATGACTTGGCTCGGGTGCCCCCATAGAAAGCTGCTGGCTGAGGGGACACTACACATTATACTATTTGCTTTTCTATGTATTTGGTATTTTCAAATCAAACCACACATTGTTAATTTATGTCTTCTTGTGTGCCAGACTGCATACATTTTTTATGATGTAATACAATACACAAAATACGTATACTATAAACATTTATCCTACTTTATATCACTTTACATGTACACTCTTTCACAAAACATTACAGATATTACTGTATCATGGTGACCATATCCAGACACTCACAACCCATTCTTCAGCCTGGAGGCTTCATTATCTTCTTCCCCAGACTGATGGACACATCCTGGACCCTACTCCATGGACC
>BLSH010310864.1:1536058-1564560 GCA_018402905.1 Glandirana rugosa
ACCACCACGACAAACAAGACCGTACGACGACTGTTTCGAAAAGGTGTAAAGCCGGTACGATTGGGACGGAAGACTCCACGACCGCCACGGTGTCGACGCAACCGCTGGAGAAGGAGGAGGAGACGGAAGCGGAACACGAAGGTGGCTCGGGGCCACAATAAGCCCTTATGGGAGTCGTCGCGCAGATGGTCGCACGCGACCATCAGCGCGTAGAAGGTTAATGCGAGGTCACTCCCTTAATTCCTGCCGTACAACAGGTATATTACCCCTAGGTCGTCCCACCGGTGGGTCATTAATTCCCTCACTGGAGCGTAATTGGAAGATGCGCGACTACCAGCGCACGCTGGTAGACGCGCTGCTGAGGGTATTCCCGAATAACACCGGGGCTCGGTGGAAGCACAAGGCGAAGGCAGAGGAGGAGGAAGAGGTCGCCAACGCAGCTGTGGCACCGCCAGCACCTCAGAAGGCAGGGTTAGCATGGCCGAAATGTGGAAAAGCTTTGTCAGCAGCATGCCAGAACAAACAGCACCACCAGCTGATAGGCAACGTCTTAGCAGGAGGCAGCATTTCAGCAACATTTTGGAACAGTATGTGTGCACACGCCTACACGTACTGACTGATGGGTCTGCCCCATTCAACTTCTGGGTCTCCAAATTGGGCACATGGCCTGAGCTTTCCCTTTATGCTTTGGAGGTGCTGGCCTGCCCTGCAGCCAGTGTAATGTCTGAAGGTGTGTTTAGCACAGCAGGGGGCGTTATCACAGACAAGCGCAGCCGCCTGTCAACAGCCAATGTGGACAAGCTAACGTTTATTAAAATGAACCAGGCATGGATCCCACAAGACTTGTCTGTACCTTGTGCAGAATAGACATTTAGACCAGCCTCACACAGCCATTGTTATATTTAAGTGAACTTGTTCTTTTTTTTTTTTTTTTATAGAACATAAGTCTTTATTGGAACTTGTAACAGGAGAAACATGAAAAATAAACCATGGTACATTTTTTATGGAAAAAGTGAACCCATGCTAGAACATCTCTGGGTTTGTTTGCAAATAGTGATTTTTTTTTTTTAATATGTATCAATATTTTGGGGGCTACCTCAATTAGAAAAAAACCCCAAACAAACAAAAAACAGTGTTGGCTACCTCCTCTTCCTCCACCGCCACTTCCACCTACACCGCCACGGTCACCGCCTCCTCAACCTCCTACTCCACATCCACCTCCTCCTCCATTTTTTATGTGATCTTAAGTTCTTTCCCTATCCACATTTGTTTGCAGAGCACTTGTCCTACTCATTCTGCTTGCTTTTACAGCCCTCTAGCCCTTTCCAGGACTTTTTAGAGCCAAAAATTCAGCTCACCATTGACTTCAATGGGATTCGGGGTCAAGTTCGGGTCAAGTTCAAGGCCAAACTCAAACTTTTTTAGCGAAGTTCGGCCGAACCGGTACATCCAGATGTCCGCTCAACTCTACTGCAGGGGTATTTCAAAATTCAAGCAGGTGTGTTCCAGGATCACCAGCATATATGCAGCCCCCTACTAGGTAGGTTGCTAGGATGATAAATGCATTTAGTTATTTTTGGCTCCTCTGTAATCTTTGGAGCCACTGTTAATTGCTTTGGGCTTCTCTAGATCTCACATGCTGAAAATTTGATTGCTGCCCCCTGCATTCTAGACATTTCCATAACATAGGGGCTAGGGGAGTCAAATGGACAGCTTGAATATTTATTTTGCTGCAGCCATTTCCTGGGGAGGTGTGTCCAGTAGGTGGCTCAAGGGTCTGTAACAGCCCTGTTCTTGTCCTGCTGGAGAAGTTCCCAGCTTCAGGGGCTACTGCCCCATTGAGACAGTTCTATTGGAGTCTGCTGATGTTTACAGGGGTTCCAGCTATAGCAGAACTGGGGGACCAATTCCTAATTATCTTTGGAGCTAACTAAGCAGTTTCACCTCAGAATCCGGTCAGGAGCAGGGCAGCCTCAATGCATGGGCACACCTGGGCAGTGCCCAGGGGCCCAAGGTGCATTGGGGCCCCATGATAATATTTCATTACATCATACTTGCCAACTGTCCTGGATTTTCTGGGATAGTCATGCTTTTTACTAAGCTTTCCTCGGATGGCTGTGTCCTGGACAGAGTCCTGGAGCCTGTACTGTGCCCTCCTGATCCCAGTGCTGTGTCCTCCTGACCCCTCTTGTACTGTGTCCTGTGTGTTGATTATTTTTTTGTTTTTTTGCCATGTTTTCATATTGTTTAAAACTGATTTTATTAAAAGTACTAATAAATATATGGTTGCTAGGATGATAGATACATTTAGTTATTTTTGGCTCCTCTGTAATCTTTGGAGCAGCTGTTAATTGCTTTGGTCTGTTCTAGATCTCACATGCTGCAAGTTTGATTGCTGCCCTCTGCATTCTAGATATTTCCATAACATAAGGGCTAGGAAAGTTAAATGGACAGCTTGAATATTTATTTTGCTGCAGCCATTTCTTGGGGATGTGTGTTCAGTAGGTGGCTCATGGGTCTGTAGCAGTCCTGTTCTTGTCCTTCTGGAGAAGTTCCCAGCCTCAGGGGCTACTGCCCCATTGAGACAGTTCTACTGAAGTTTGCTGATGTTTACAGAGGTTCCAGTTATAGTAGAGCTGGGGGACCAATTCTTAATTATCTTTGGAGCTAACTAAGCAGTTTCACCTCAGAATCGGGTCAGGAGCAGGGCAGCCTCAATGCATGGGCACACCTGGGCAGTGCCCAGGGGCCCAAGGCGCATGGGGGCTCCATGATAATATTTCATTACATCATACTTGCCAACTGTCCCGGATTTGCTGGGATAGTCATGCTTTTTACTAAGCTGTCCCAGGATGGCTGTGTCTTGGGTAGATTCCTGGAACCTGTACTGTGCCCTCCTGATCCCAGTACTGTGCCCTCCTGATCCCAGTGTTGTGTCCTCTTGACTAGGGATGGGCCCATTCGTTGAATCATGAACATTATGGGGTGTTTGCGGCGACTTTGCCCGCTGCGGAGCGCCTCATTATGCATAGCGAGATGACGGCATGCACAGTTCCTCCTCCATTGGAGGGCTGCCGCCATCTGCGCTCGCTGTGTTTTGACAGTTTATTTATATGCAAGGCAGGGTCACCCGGTGATGTAGCAGGTGACCCCCCCTTCTAAAGCCATGTGATGTCAGAGGGGTGGGTCACTCAATTACGTCACTGGGTGGCCCTTGACTATAAATAAACTGTCAAAACAAAGAGAGCTTAGTCGGTGGGAGCCATCGCATGGAGAATGAGCTGTTGCGGGTTTTTTTTCAGGTCCATCCAGCACTGTGATTGATGATGGATTTCAACGGGTGACACTTTTTTTTTCCCTTTTTTAATAAAGGACTTGTCCCTAATTGTCTTCTGTGTTTTTTTCTTTTTTGATACCTTTTGGTGAATTAGTAGGGGTACAATGTACCCAATACTAATTCACATGGGGGGGTCGGGATCTGGGGGCCCCCTTATTATAGGGGGCGTCAAGTTTCCGATAAGCCCCCCGCTCACGGACCCCAACACCACAGCCCAGGGTTGTGGGGAAGAGGTTCTTGTTTCCATCAACATGGGGACAAGGTGCCCCAAAGCACCCATACTCCCCATGTTGAGGGCATGTAGCCTGGTTCGGTTCAGGGAGGGGCACTCGCTCGCCCCCCCTATCCTGGCCAGGTTGCATGCTTGGATAAGGGTCTGGTTTGGAGTTTAGGGGGGCCCCGCATCAATTTTTTTTTAAATTGTGGGCCGGAGTTTCCCTTAAAATCCATACCAGACCCGAAGGGCCTAGTATGGTCTGGGGGTGGACCCTACGCACATTTTTTTAGTGGTTTTATCTATATTGCCAGGAGGCGGTAATACATTACAGCCGCTGGTGATTTTAAATGACATTTTTTCCTTTACAAATGTCATTTTGCAGTGGCACTATTCTAAACATCACAGAGATTGTTTCACTTTAAGCATTATTAAAATAGCTGCTACTGAAAAAATAATCAATTTAAAAACTTTTTTTTGCATTGATACATGTCCCCTAGGGCAGTACCTGGGTCACCATACA
This sequence comes from Glandirana rugosa, assembly GCA_018402905.1. NCBI lineage: Eukaryota > Metazoa > Chordata > Amphibia > Anura > Ranidae > Glandirana > Glandirana rugosa. The sequence continues at coordinate 1,540,133 of BLSH010310864.1, forward strand.
CTTTTTATGGCAATAACATTGCATATAAGCCTTTAACCATCTGCCGACCGCCCGCCACAGTGTGACGGCAGCAAAGTGGCTCGTTACGGCAAACTGCTGTCACCTAACTAGCATTGTGAGCTTGGCGGGCCAGGGAGTGGGTAGGGCGGACTTGATTGCCGCCGGTTACCCGCGATGGCCCCCCACAGTGAAAGAACGGAGGTCCATGTATGTGAATACAGATCTCCGTTCTAACAGAGGGGGAAGGGCTGTGATCACAGGCTTCCTGTATATGAAAGGCATGATCACTTCCCTCCCCCTGCCAGCCCAGCCCCCATACAGTTAGAACACAGTTAACCCTTAGAGCACCCCCTACAGGTTAACCCCTTCACTGCCAATGACATTTACACAGTAATCAGTGCATTTTTATAGAACTGATCGCTGTATAAATGCCAATGGCCCCAAAAAAGTGTCAAAATGGTCCGACATGTCCGCTGCAATATCGCAGTACCGCTAAAAATCGCAGATCGCCGCCATTACTAGTAAAAAAAATAAAATAAATAAAAACCCCAGAAATTAATTCTCATCATCCGTAAATGTGGCAACTTTTGCGCAAACCAATCAATAAACGGCAATTGCGATTTTTTTTTTTTTTTAACAAAAATATGAGGAAGAATATAAATTAGCCAAAACCAATGAAAAAAATTTTTTTTTTTTTTTTTTTTTTTAGGATATGTATTTTAGCAAAAAGAAAAATTTTTTTTTGCAAAATTGTTACTATTTTTTGTTTATAGCGGCAATCAGAAATGATGCAGAGGTGATCAAATACACCAAAAGAAAGCTCTATTTGTGGGAAAAAAAGGACGCAAATTTTGTTTGGGTACAACGTCGCACGACCACGCAAGTCAGTTAAAGTGACGCAGTGCCGAATCGCAAAAAGTGCTCTGGTCCTAAAGTGTGAAATCCTTCCGGGGCTGAAGTGGTTAAAATGAGCACTTTTGCTTTTTCATGTTTGGGTCCCATAGACTTTAACGGTGTTCGAATGTTCGCATACATTTTTTGTCTGTTTGCATGTTCTGGTGCAAACTGAATGGGGGGGGGGGGAGTTCGGACCATGCCTACTCCTGACCCCTCTTGTACTGTGCCCTTTGTGTTGATTATTTTTTGTTTTTTGCCATGTTTTCATATTGTTTAAAACTGATTTTATTAAGGCTCCTTTCACACGAGCGGATCGTTCAGGTCCGCTTGTCAGTTTTTCAGGCAGACCCGAACGGATGCTCCATTGTCCTCTATGGAGCGACGGATGTCAGCGGTGACATGTCCGCTGACATCCAATCCGCTCCGATCTGCCAAAAACAGACGGATGCAAACCCTATTTTCCATCCGTCTGGCGGATCGGATCAGATGAACACGGACAGACGGCCCGTGTTTATTCGATCCTCTATAGAGGAGAATGGAGCTGTGACAGGTCAATCTCTGCTGCAGAGACGGTCCTGTCATCCCCTGGCTCAGCAGGGATAAATGGATGGATCCCCGCTGAGTGCTCGTGTGAAAGGAGCCTAAAATTACTAATAAATATATGTTTAATTCTATTAACTATGTATACTTTAATTCTTAAGAGTAGGTACGTAAATTAGGGGAGGCTAGTAGGGGCCCCAGTGCAGACAACCTTTTTCAACCAGGGTGCCCAGGCACTCTGGGGTGCCTTGAGGCTTCTTCAGGGGTGCCTTGGCAAAATGCCTAAAAATTGCCCAAAAAATGTATACAAGGCAGTGGTGGATGAAGCCTGCCTTTTAGTTACACAAAGCAACATGTTTTTATTGTGCACCATTACGACCTTCTAGCTGCCGACCTTCTAACGACCAATGACTTTGTCAATTGATAAGGAGGATGTCAGTCGCCTGTATAGCATCCTGGTTTGACCCTCCCCTGCCTCTCTCCATCAGCTTTGGGGTCGCATTAGCTGAGTGAGGAAGAAGAGAAACATTGGAACACTAGTCAGTACCAATTTGCACCCCTAACATTGTGCCTCCAATGTGTGTGGATGTTGCTGCATTATGTAAAACTATTAGAATAGTTTTTACATTTTAGGATGGGGTGCCTCAAGACTGTCTATAATTTTGCAGGGTGCTTTGAGATTGTCCATAACTTTGGAGGATGCCTCAAAATTGTCCATAAGGGTGCCTTGACTGAAAAAAGGTTGAGAAACACTGTTCTAGGATTTCAGTACATTATGTAAGGAGCAGCAAATAAAAATAAATGAAGCAGGTTCAGCAGTATTTATGTTATTTAGAAAGTATTTAGCATGGGTTTCTAATTTACACTCCTTTTGTTTCATTGATTGTCACATAATTCACATATGTGTATTTTTCCATTTATAAAATTTAGAGAGAAATTTAGTTTCGTGCCTGAAAAAATACAACTTTATACTCTATATGGATGAGTGAAAAATACTTTTGCTTTGCATTAAAGTGGATGTTAAGCCACTCTGACAAGTATGCACCATCTGCTCTCTCTCTTTATGCAGTGTCCCCCTCTGTGTGTGTGATTTGTGAAAATAAATGCTGTAAATACCTCATGTAAGAGCCAAGATTGCGATCATATGAATGGCCGGGTCTCTGCTCTTCTCGTGTGTCAGGTGCAGCGGGCGGGGGCCGAGATTCCCCTGCTGACGTCAATCGGGAAGGGAGGAGGAGAGGAGGAGAGAGCCATCCGAACATATGATCGTGATCTCGGCTCTAGATGAGGTATTTACAGTATTTATTTTCATAAATCACACACAGAGGGGGACACTGCATAAGGAGAGAGAGCGGATGGTGTATACATATTAGTTATTTGAGCAACAGGAGCGGAGGGGCGGCACTGTCACAAGCAGACAGGCAGAGGGGGAGGAGGACACAGGAGCAGAGAGGAGACACAGAGCAGGCTGGGAATGACTGAGGCACGTACTGGTGACTCTGGTGTCATGGCTCAGCAGCCATAATGCACCATGGTCTCTGTACAGAGGGGAGGGCAGAAACTGTCAGGATAAGCCAGTTTTTTTAGGGGTTACAGGGGGCCAAATGACACAGGACAAGCACTGTGTCATATAACATGCTTTAAAGGAGCAGGATCCAATTTTTTGTTTTGGATTAACAAACACTTTAAAGTACAACTAAAGGCAACATATATATTTTCGTAAATCCTCATATAACCTGAAAGTTACACATGGTAATAAACATAATAACTGAAATGATTATTTTCTTACCATGTAGCTACAGGTGTGGTCTTTAATCTCCCATTCTTTTCTTCTTTGCTATACACTGCTAGAAATGATGGGAGGAGTTCAGCAGAGCAGAGCAGAGGTCAGATGGCATTTCCTTTCAGTGAAGTGGCTTGTCTCTCCAACAGACCTCTAGCTTTCTATGGTGTTCAGTCTATTTTACATAACATACACCCATCTGCCAATCAATAGCTGGGTGTGTGCTATGTAAAACAGTACAAGTCTTTACAGGTTCATTTCCACACAGATCAGTCTATTAATCTGTGTTCTTCTCCCTGCCTGCTCTCCTCTTGTAATTTGTAAACTGGCAGAACAAAATCCAACCTAGTAGCTGGCTGTATAGACAGGGCAGTGGGTGGGCAAAGGTGGGACATAGGTGGGAATGGGCGGAGCCCAATTAGGACTTGTATGTAGAATGAGTGGCTGAGATTTCCTGGATATAGGAGCCCCTCCCCCAGTGATGTCAGGATGTTTCTGCAGAGAGAGATAGATGCAAATGGGCTCAATATGTGTACTGTTCAAAGCAATCAATTTGAAAACCAGGAAATAAAGCTGTCACCTCACTAAAGGAAGTGCACATGAGAGCTGGAGACAAGGTAGATATCTCACCATCCTTACTGCTTTTTGCAAAACAATCAGTGACATGTATAACAGATGTATAGGTGCATAACATATTGATTTTATCACTTTGACCATAGTTTTGCTTTAATTTATAAAAATAACCCTTTTATTATTGTGTTATGGTTATTTCTACTATTTACTGTTCATAGCACCATCATCTCCTTTCATACTTTACAAAGTAACAAAAGAGCAATGGAAGGTAGTACAAGTAATATAACACATCAAATGTTCCAGAGGCTAGTAGTTCATGCAGTTGTTTAGCACACATTGCAATAAGGGAAAACAATAGCAGAGAGACTTCTGTCCATATTAGCTTAGAATCTAGATGGATATGGGAACTATTTTGTTTGCAATCACATTTGATTTATTTTTAGCATCATTTTTGGGGTATTTTTCAATTGCTTTCTTCTTATATTAAATTGAACAACTGCTCTGAGAACCTTTTTATATGCTTTATTTTGTGGCAGCAGAGTTCCTGGCCTCCGGCAAAATGATTGCAAGGTAAGATGTGTATATAGATTACAATTACTGCTGACATCTAAACAACATTAACAAAGGCTCTATTGGATTTTTACTAGTAATCAAAGGTCATATTATTAAAAGCATACAAAACATCATGCGTATAGCAATAAATCACTTCCAAGTGCTAAACATCATCTTTGCTGAAAAAAAAATCTTCAATAAGAACACAGAGCGTTTTCTGCTCGGCCTTCAGTTATAATAATGCCATGCTGCTTCCTTCAAATGTAAAACGTGAAAAATTTTTTTTTTTTTTTTTTTTTTTAATGTGTGATATTTATCTTCTACAGATCTGCCTGTATTACTTTTTATAGTGCCTTTATTTTTTTTTTTTTACCAGCAGACAACATATTAGGACCCATTAAAAAAAAAAATAGAAGATTTCAGCAAGCATCTAATTGGTTGCTATTGCCCATACTGCTGCTGTCCTTTATGCTCCAGCATTTATTGAATTAACCATTTTACCCTGAGAGACCAGCTTGAAACTATGCAGCCAGGCAGCTAGATACACAATTTAAACACATATAAAACAGTTATACTAGCTAGAACTTTTGCGATTCATGCACAGCTGGTGGATGACACCATTTTCAGCTAAGACATACAGCAGGGTCACTTACCTACATCCAGCCTGCTAATTAGACAATAAAGATGCAGCAGCAAAACCCTCCAACATGAACCAATATACTGTATAGATACAGTATTTTCACACCTGGGAGTTGCTTTACCTTTCTGATTTTTAAATATTTAACTTAAAGGGGTAGTTCACCTTCACCTGAAAACCTCCTATGCAGGTAATGGGTGTCAGTAAACCTGTGCATCTTTGAGTAAAGTTGGATTATGCTCTTGCTAGGAGTAGGCCATCTACGTATTTCCCCAAGCCTGGCTGAAAAACTCCCATAAATGACTCCCCCCATCCTATATTGTCGCTAGGGCTTTGCTAAGACACTTTAAAAAGACACTCCCAGTTGTTACTGCTCACCTCCACCATCACCTCCACCATCATAGTGAACCGCATATGTGCAGGAGTTTGAGAGCTCAAACTCCTGCACATATGCGGTTCACTATATCCTCCATTACAGCATCACTGAGCTCAAAGTTATTGTGAACTATTTTTTTTTTTTGCCCATAAACGACCCTCTATGTTAGCTTATGTGTCCATGCACACATAGGTGTTTACAGGTGTAGTGCTATGTCAGTAGGAGTTGCTGTATAGGATGTTCTTTGCCACAACTTTCTTAAGGACCTCAGACCCTCTGAAACACCAGAATGAGTTTAGAAGCATATTGTATCAGAGATAATTTACTAAAAGTAAAACTTAATACACAATAGTCTTCATAAATTGTCACCCAATATGGTTGGTAACCAGGCAAGCACAATGATAAAACAGGTAAAACACAATTTTGCATACAACGTGATTAACAGTAGGGACTAGGCATAAGATGACATTTGGCTTCCATATCAACATAAACAGTAGCAAGACCACCTCAAGTGCAACAGTGAGCAGTGGTAAAGTTTAATCTACTGTGAGTGCTGGAACTATACTGCCAGAGTGCATTTATGGTGGCGATGCTTGTCCTATACTGACTAAGTATGCACTGTCCAAAAGAAAGGGAGATGGTAGCATAGGGGACAAGGGAACAAAGGGGATTGCAGAATAATTATTATGGGAGGGGCAGTCCTTATAGATGTACTTCAGCCTGCTATCAATGGACCCTATAAAATTGTGAGTGCACTTAATGACACCTCATGCAGTCTTAGTACAGTATAGGTACAGTATAGTCTTGGCACAAACTGAGGTATGGCAAGGTAGTCGGGGCTCAGATGCAGTAAAGGTTCAGTATAATATGGTATAAGATTGGTATAGGTCCAGTCTAGGTTTAGAATAAGTGTGGTAAAGACTGCAGTATGGTTGCAGTATGGATTGGGTAAACTTTGTGTTCTGCTCTCAGTGGCTCAATCCCTGCTAGTAAAATCAGCAGTGGGCGTATATTCCTTTCACCAGTCCCCAGAATGCTGATGTGGCCTCTCGCTGTAGAAGGGGGGCCCCCTCAGACTCTCCCAGAAAGCCCCCGGTGATCAGCAGATGTTGGAAGCAGAGGGTGAGTGGATGCTTTAGCTTCCCTGCAGAAGCGGTGCAGGTCCTGGGATGTGGTCTGTGATACCCTGCCCCCCAGGTGTCCTCACTTCCACTCTCAGGCTTGGATATATGATGGTATGGCTTCCAAATGATTATCCAGACAGAGGTGCTCTCTCTCTAACTCCCTCTGTTAGGGGCAGAAATCTAAATGCAACAAAATCGTGTTCAGGAGAGGAGTGTTTGGTCAGAAGAAAAGCCTGACATGACTAAATGCGTGCAAATGCTCTAACGCATTTAGGTCTTGAGCTTTAATTCATTTCAATGGCCAGAATAAGTGAATATTGATCAATGCAATTAAATGAATACTGGCCAATGAATGCCCAAACGCTTGATGCTCCTGAACACATCTAAATGCACCTAAACGCTGCTTTTCTCCTGTTAGGAGCAAGGAGTTCAGAAGAGCCACATGTGCATGAGGTCCAAATCTGTTTCCTTTTTTCATCTGGTTCAAAATAGTAAAAGTAGATCTTAACCATATCTGAACAATGCTTATTTTCGAAAAGCACTGCTTCCCAGTGGTGCAGTTCTTTGTGCCACTGTGTACATGCATTGCTCTGCATCAGATGCATTTCATTGCCAAGAACCAGGCCATGCCTGTGCAATGTGTGTCCATACAGATGCTTGTAGTCGCTATTGAGGGTGCATTAAACAGTGATAACACAGTTGCACAATTGAGAGAAAAATGTAATCCCATAAAAGGCAAAAGCCTAATCAAGGGCCTCCATGGTGGGATCACCGGGTATTTTTATAATGAAAAGTGCATGTTTAAAAAGATTGTAACATGTTAAAGCTTAAAAATTAGAAATTTTTTGGGCAATAGCTCTGAAATCATCTTAGTTGCAGTACCATTACTATTAGTGGTGCAGTATTCAGCTTCTTCTATAAAATTCACTTTACAAAAATGTGATAGAGGCAAAGTCTGTACTTTCTTGTGTTTTTCTCCATTTGACAAGGCTTGGGTCACTGGAAACCTTGATCGTAGTTCCTATACTTTGTAATATGTTTATGCTGAAGCACATATATTTTATTTCTCTTTGATGAAAGAGTTTCTAAAATTTCCTTATTTAATTGAAGTAATGTATAACTGTTTTCCCCATTGGAAAGATTCACAATCCCTTCCTGTCTCAAAGACCACTATCAACTGGACAGGAACTGAGGGAAATGCTCTTGAATAGGGCCACAAAGAGTCCCTAGAAAAAAATAAATAAATAAAAAAGAGAAAAAAAAAGATTGAGCTGAATCTCTTCTATAAAGCTGACCTCAAGGGAAATTCTTCAGTTATCCTTGCATTGGGGCTCCCCCTTGCACTGTACAAATGTTTGTTTGTCTAGGGTACCAGTGAGTTTAGTTACCACCTTAATCAGCCACAGAGCCTGTGTAATTACTATGTGTCCTGGATTAAAGGGAGGATGTGGCAACCCTACTCTGGCATCATTGCAGTCCTGCATTGTAATTGAGGACACTGAGGGCCCAGCCAAAACCCAAAGCATTGGAGAGAAGAGGAGAGTGCTGGTTGCTGGTAGAACTAGGTAAAGGTTAAGTAAAACTGATTTTAACAGGTACCCTAGACAAGAACATGCACTAAACCCTTAAAGCCTCACTAAAAAGATTTTAGATTTTTCCCGGAGTGCGTCTTTAAGTAATCTCTGATAGAGGTTTTAAGCTCTCATTAAATATGCTTGGGGAAAAAAAGGAAATTTGTGCATACTTTATAATTCAGCTATTAGTTACCCTGAGTGATTCAATTTAAGGCAATTCTTTGTTCACATAGCTTTTATCTTCTGCAATAGCCACCAATTTTTCTATTTCCGTTGAATATTCCACTCTGAATAGCAAGTGTATTTTTTTCGCCCCTTCCATTAATGGTCCACAATAGAGTCTATAGTGCATAATTATCTTAAATTTAGACAAGGTTTATTATACAAGTTGTGTGAATTAGGTGGGGAGTCCTGGTCTTTAATCAGTTCCACCAAATGGGAGAAAATTTGATCTAACAATATCACTCTTTTGCTTTAGTGTGACTTAACCACTTGACCTCCGGGAGGTTTTACCCCGTTCATGACCAAGGCATTTTTTTTGTTATTCAACACTGCGCTACTTTAACCACTTCAGCCCCAGAAGGATTTCCAGCTTTAGGACCGGAGCCCTTTTTGCGATTCGGCGCTGCGTCGCTTTAACTGAAAACTGCGCGGTCGTGCGACGTTGTACCCAAACGAAATTTGCGTCCTTTTTTTCCCACAAACAGAGCTTTCTTTTGGTGGTATTTGATCACCGCTGCGTCATTTCTGATCGCCGCTATAAACAAAAGAATTTTGCAAAAAAACCCAAATTTCTTAGTTTTTGCTAGAATACAAATCCAAAAAAAAAATATAAAAAAAACATTTTTTTTCACCGTTTTTGGCCGATTTATATTCTTCCTCATATTTGCGATAAAAAAATCGCAATCGGCGTTTATTGATTGGTTTGCGCAAAAGTGGCCGCGTTTACGGATGATGAGAATTCATTTTTGGGGTTTTTATTTTTTTTTTATTTTTTACTAAAAATGGCGGCGATCTGCGATTTTTTGCGGTACTGCGATATTTCAGCGGACATGTCGGACCATTTTGACACTTTTTTGGGACCATTGGCATTTATACAGCGATCAGTGCTATAAAAATGCACTGATTACTGTGTAAATGTCATTGGCAGTGAAGGGGTTAACCTGCAGGGGGCGCGCTAAGGGTTAACTATGTTCCCTGGGCGTGTTCTAACTGTATGGGGGATGCCCTAACAGGGGAAGGGAAGTTATCACAGCCTTCACGTAAAGGAAGGCTGTGATCACAGCCCTTCCCCCTCACACAGAGCGGAGGTCCGTGTTTACATACACGGACCTCCGCTCACTCGCTCCGGGGGGGCCATTGCGGGTAGCCGGCGGCAATCGAAGCCGCCGCACCCGCTCCCTGGCCCTCCCCGAACACAGTGAGCGTTATCGCAGCCGCCGTCGTATGACGGCGATTTGCGATAACGAACCACCTTGTCGCCGTCAACCTGCGGTTGGCGGTCGGCAAGTGGTTAATTGGCAATTACTCGGTCATGCAACACTGTAAGCAAATAAAATCTATCAAATAGAGCTTTCTTTTGGTGGTATTTGATCACCACTGGGTTTTTTATTTTTTATTATATAAATGAAAAAATAACAAAAACTTTGGGGGGAAATACACATTATTTTCTACTTTTCAACATATCCAATAAAATCAAATTTCTTCATACATTTAGGCCAACATGTATTCTGCTACATCTCTTTGGTAAAGACTAAACAGCATTTTTGGGGACACTATGCTATTGAGGACACTAGTATAGTTCAGATCATGATCAAGATACTGATCTGTACAGACACTATAACAGTAAGTGCGGTTGTAGTGTGATAGTGTGGTGGGAAATCTGGCTCTAACTGACACTGGCTGAGAGGGACCCTAACTGACACTGACATCACTGGTGGCACTAATACTGTGATCAGAGATAATACTGTACACTGTACTAATGACACTGGCTGGGTGACAGAAGTGATCTGGAGGGCAATTAAGGGGTTAACTGTGTGCCTAACAAACAAGTGTATGCAAGTGTATGTGTGTTGCTTTTACTTACAGATCTGGCTGGAGTCTAGGGTTGCCACCTCATCCCTTTAAACCCGAAAACACATATGAATTACACAGGTTCTGAGGTTAATTCAATGCAGATAAGGCACCAAGTGAGTTTAATTACCAATTTAATTGGCCTTAGAACCTGTGTAATTAATATGTGTTCGGGTTTAAAGGGATGAGGTGGCAACTCTACTGGAGTCCCTCCTTGCTTACAGTTCCGAACGTTTTACCAACACATAGATCTCTGCGCTGTGATTGGCCTCAGCTGGTCAGTAGGTATACATCCGAAATGAATACAAGAAAATCTGTGTGTGCTGCCACCTAGTGTTAAGGAATGAGAAGAAAATAAAAAAACTAGAAATAGGCTGCTGCTGACACTAAAATGTGTTCCCACATCCAATAGATTAAAGAGGAAGTAAACCCAGATAGGGATTACTACCTCTGTATGCCCCTGTAAAGTAGATGCATGATGGGCTACTATGCATCGCATAGTAGCCCATTATGTGTCACTTACCTGAAAACGAAGCCTGCAACGTCCAGCGCTGTCCCCCCCCATGCTGTCCGCATCCATCTTCTGCCCCTCTTCCTTCTGGGGCCGCAATCTCCTGCTCTGTGACTGGCCGAAGTCGCGTGACATCACTCATGCCAGTCACGGCACGATCACAGTGAAGAAATGGCACGGAGGCCGTTTCTTTTCTGCGCATGTGCCCGATGACGTGGGCACATCATATTACACTGCATATCTCCTGAACCGTGCAGGTTTGGGAGATATGCAGGGCACCTACAGGTAAGCCTTATTATAGGCTTACCTGTAGGTGAAAGTGGTTGCATTGTGTGATCCTTACCAGGAGGACAAGTGAGGAAAGCCGTGACTGTTTTTATACATATATGCTTGCTTTTAATGAATTAAAATGTGAGTGTTCATTTTGGAGTGTGAGGTGGATTTGTCGTTTACTCAGAAATACTACACTATATTGCTCCCCCCTCCCCCTTTACCCCTCTTGTTACATATGGATGCATGGAGGAATCGCTGCTAAAGAGATTGCTGTAAAAGAAAAAGATGAACACTTACCAGGACAAGTCCTGACCTATTATGCTGGTGTGACCCCTGGGGGTCAAGTTGTTGAGGTGAGCATGCAATCTATCTGGTGACAGCTTGCCTATTGCATTTTCATTTGGAGCACAAGAGCACTGCTTTCTTGAATCACATTTGAGATTAGAAGAAAAACTTCACATTTGTCTCCAGTGGGATATTGTACTGTTTATCACCTGTTGAGCAGGTTGTCGCCTGCTTCTCTTCTTAATTTTCTCCATTTCTTGGGAGCTTGCTTATCCTGATGAACTGATCTTGTGATATGTAATGTGATTTCTATGACTCTACTCACCTTTCATTGCTTTGCACATTGTTTAAATTATTTTTATATCATTTTTACTGTTGAATTTGCATTATTTCTATCAGTTTTACATATATTTATACAGTGGGTACGGAAAGTATTCAGACCCCCTTAAATTGTTCACTCTTTGTTATATTGCAGCCATTTGCTAAATCATTTAAGATCATTTTTTCCCCTCATTAATGTACACACAGCACCCCATATTGACAGAAAAACACAGAATTGTTGACATTTTTGCAGATTTATTAAAAAAGAAAAACTGAAATATCACATGGTCCTAAGTATTCAGACCCTTTGCTGTGACACTCATATATTTAACTCGGGTGCTGTCCATTTCTTCTGATCATCCTTGAGATGGTTCTACACCTTCATTTGAGTCCAGCTGTGTTTGATTATACTGATTGGACTTGATTAGGAAAGCCACACAGCTGTCTATAGAAGACCTTACAGCTCACAGTGCATGTCAGTAAATGAGAATCATGAGGTCAAAGGAACTGCCTGAAGAGCTCAGAGACAGAATTGTGGCAAGGCACAGATCTGGCCAAGGTTATAAAAACATTTCTTTAGGTTCCTAAGAGCACAGTGGCCTCCATAATCCTTAAATGGAAGACGTTTGGGATGACCAGAACCCTTCCTAGAGCTGGCCGTCTGGCCAAACTGAGCTATCGGGGGAGAAGAGCCTTGGTGAGAGAGGGAAAGAAGAACCCAAAGATCACTGTGGCTGAGCTCCAGAGATGCAGTCGGGAGATGGGAGAAAGTTGTAGAAAGTCAACCATCACTGCAGTCCTCCACCAGTCGGGGCTTTATGGCAGAGTGGCCCGACGGAAGCCTCTCCTCGGTGCAAGACATATGAAAGCCTAAAAAAACACCTGAGGGACTCCAAAATGGTGAGAAATAAGATTCTCTGGTCTGATGAGACCACGTTAGAACTTTTTGGCCTTAATTCTAAGCGGTATGTGTGGAGAAAACCAGGCACTGCTCATCATCTGTCCAATACAGTCCCAACAGTGAAGCATGGTGGTGGCAGCATCATGCTGTGGGGGTGTTTATCAGCTGCAGGGACTGGATGACTGGTTGCAATCGAGGGAAAGATGAATGCGGCCAAGTACAGGGATATCCTGGACGAGAACCTTCTCCAGAGTGCTCAGGACCTCAGACTGGGCCAAAGGTTTACCTTCCAACAAGACAATGACCCTAAGCACACAGCTAAAATAACGAAGGAGTGGCTTCACAACAATTCCATGACTGTTCTTGAATGGCCCAGCCAGAGCCCTGACTTAAACCCAATTGAGCATCTCTGGAGAGACCTAAAAATGGCTGTCCACCAATGTTTACCATCCAACCTGACAGGACTGGAGAGGATCTGCAAGGAGGAATGGCAGAGGATCCCCAAATCCAGATGTGAAAAACTTGTTGCATCTTTCCCAAAAAGACTCATGGCTGTATTAGTTCAAAAGGGTGCTTCTACTAAATACTGAGCAAAGGGTCTGAATGCTTAGGACCATGTGATATTTCAGTTTTTCTTTTTTAATAAATCTGCAAAAATGTCAACAATTCTGTGTTTTTCTGTCAATATGGGGTGCTGTGTGTACATTAATGAGGGGGAAACATGAAATTAAATGATTTTAGCAAATGGCTGCAATATAACAAAGAGTGAAAAATTAAGGGGGTCTGAATACTTTCCGTACCCACTGTATATTGAGTGAAGAGTATATACCTATATTGTTCATTCACTAAGTTGCATTTGCAGAGACAGCGCTGATACACTTCTATTTCAGTTAATATAGCCAAAATGATTGGCTGCAACCTGCTGACAATATCGTTCTGTGTCTAATCACATCACAGGTGAGCAGGGGGAAAGCGCATGCATGCCTCTAAACCAGAATATACATCACAGCGTACAGGGGGACATCACTTTGCCTGGGGCTATTGCCCGCCAGCAATTAATGTACTGCTGGTGGTTGGCAAGAGGTTAAAGGACAACCTGTCCTTTTATAGGCACTGTAAACCTTCCTATCTGCACCTTGTGTTTTCACCTGCAGAAAATGTGCATTGATCATGTAGTTTCTTGGTGTCCTTTGTTGTCCTGTAAGCACAGCCTAAAGTATATACAGTAAATCTTCACTCCAAAGACATGCTGGGAGGTTAATTAGATCCTGTCTAAATTGGCCCTAGTATATGCATGAATGTGAGTTAGGGACCTTAGATTGTAAGCTCCTTGAGGGTAGGGACTGATGTGAATGTACAATGTATATGTAAAGCGCTGCGTAAATTGACGGCGCTATATAAGTACCTGAAATAAATAAATAAATAAAATATTCTTTTGTCAGCAGTTTCTGTCTTTGTTCAAAGATAAGGCATGCACAATGGCACTGCACAGGTTAATGCATGACCTCTGTCTGTAGTCTGAGAACTGACACTTCCTGTGAATAAACTACGTATTACACAATATCTGGGTCTCTCAGTATAGTGCTATTGTATGTGAGAGCTACACAGTCTGTCTGCTTGTGTCTGACACAGACACAAGCAGGCAGAGCATTCACAGACACACAGAGAGCTCACTGATGCAACCAGATGAGATTTTTTAGTACATCAGCACATTATTTGTGAGGCAGCACAGATCAGATGGTGAGTAAATCAGTGGATGCTGTGTGACTCAGAACAGGGAGTTGTTTTGTTCCTTTGGTGAATAGGGACAAGCTAGGTGAATGAATACATGGATATAGGAGAATCAATCAGTCATGATGCTACAAATTGCAGACACAAATTGCAAGCCCGTCATTACAAGGTAAGGCAAACAAACAGCTTCCTGAATGTAACAACACTAATACCTAGTTAAAACAATGAAAACATTTGAACATTTACATTGCCTTTACACATCCCTACAAATCCCATGAGAGACAGCCACTTACCTTCTTACTTACTACTTACCTCCAGACCCACTTCTGAGTATTTCGCAGCCTTTGCAGTAAGAAGTCCTGGACATGTCCAGCTCCTATTGAGCATGCATGCCATTCAGCTGAAAAATTAACTTGGTCTAAAGAACAGCAAAGACCCAGAAACAGATCAACTTACTGCACTCCACCTAATGAAATCCTCTTTAACCTGAAAGTATGCATATATGCGACCTCTTGGTGGGTGGGCCTTAACGCTGAGTGGCTGCATTTATGCGGCCCCGTATAAGCAACTTACCATGCTGAGAGCGTGCTCCCTGCACACTCCCAGTAGCCGGCAGGGACTGGAACGCTCCTAATGCATGTTTGCTGCATGTTCGGGAGCTTTCCAATCATGTGACCGCTGTGACACCCAGTCACATGATGTGAATACCTGCCTCCGCCTTCCTGCTTTTAGAACTCTTAGGCTGGGTTCACACCATTGCGAATTGGATGGGGAGAACCCGCATCTAATTCTTAATAGCAGGAGATATTGGCCGGATATCTCAGCTGCGGCTCCGGTGCAAATTTGCACATGAGCCCTGTTCGTCTTTTGGTCCATTTCAGGTCCGAATTCAGCCCAAAATTTGGGCTGAAATCGGACCTGAGACGGTGAATCAGGATGCACTGGACCCCTGCTGGGAGGCGCATGCGGCGGAGGTGTGAACCCAGTCTTATGGGCCGGGAAGCGGTCGGTGCTAAGGAGTTAAAAAAAAGTCATCAATTACTTGTAGACATGGCAAGTTAGCCAATGTGCATCCTCCAAACAAACCTGAGAGTCATCACCACACAAATCATATGAATAGAGGTTGACCAATATATCAGCCGGCCGATATATCATTACATTTTTTTGCAGTTTTTTAATTGATCGGCATCGGCTGATTGTGCTGCAAATTACGTCTATTTAGAGTCGGTTCACCCAGGGGAGATACGACTTGCAGGGCGACTCTGAGTCGCCCCGCACAGCGTGACTTCAACGCGGCTTGCAGGCGACTTCTGTAAGAGAAGTCAATGCAAGAGCTGCTCTGTGCGTGAACCTGTAATGTAATGAAACTATATGCAGAGAGAGGCTGTCACAACTCGGCTGTGATGTCAGGGGTGGGCGAGACCAAACAGAAGCCAGTGGGATAGGGGCTGGGCGGGTGTTTGAAAGTTGTTTGGTCTCATCCACCCCAACATCACCGCCAAGTTGTGACAGCTTCTCTCTGCATGCAGTTTCATTATATTAGAGCTCTTACAATCTGTGCACTGTGAAACTCAACTCCTCTATCAGGGCCACCTATCAATGCCAATCAGTCCCACCTTGTCTCCAATCAGTGCCACCTGTCAATGTCAATCAGTGCCACCTCATCTCCAATCAGTGCCACCTGTCAATGCCAATCAGTTCCACCTCATCTCCAATCAGTGCCATCGGTCAGTGTCAATCAGTGCCACCTCATTTCCAATCAGTGCCACCTATCAGTCCCAATCAGTGCCAGTCAATGCCAATCAGTGCCATCTGTCAATGCCAATCCGTGATACCTCATCTCCAATCAGTGCCAGTCAATGCCAATCAGTGCCACTTTATTTCCAATCAGTACCACCTGTCAATGCCAATCGGTGCCACCTCATCTCCAATCAGTGCCACCGGTCAGTGCCAATCAGTGCCACCTGTCAGTGCCAATCAGTGCCACCTCATCTCCAGTCAGTGCCACCTGTCAGTGCCATCTCATCTCCAATCAGTGTCAGTCAATGCCTATCAGTGCCACCTGGCAGTGCCAATCAGTGCCATCTCATCTCCAATCAGCACCAGTCAATGCCAATCAGTGCCATCTGTCAGTGTCAATCAGTGCCAGTCCATGCCAATCAGTGCCATCTGTCAGTGCCAATCAGTGCCACCTCATCTCCAATCAGGGCCACCTGTCAGTGCCAATCAATCCCACCTCATCTCCAATCAGTGCCAGTCAGTGCCAATCAGTGCCACCTGTCAATGCCAATCAGTGCCACCTGTCAGTGTCAATCAGTGCCACCTATCAGTGTCAACAATTACCACCTATCAGTGCCCATCAGTGCTTCCTATCAGTGGCAGTCAGTGCTTCCAATCAGTGCCAACTATCAGTGCCCATCAGTGCCACCACTCAGTGCCAACCAATGCCACCTATCAGTGCTAATCAGTGCTGCCAATCAGTGCCACCTATCAGGGCTACCAATCAGTGCCACCTATCAGTGCCCATCAGTGCCACCAGTCAGTGCCCAGGCACAGTAAGGCTGCATATGACATTTGTATATAAAAATATAAATATTTTTTAAAAACTGTAATTTTCGGTTTTGATTCTCGGCACCAAAATTTCTATTCGGTGCACCACTAGCTCAAATAGTTTTTTTTTATCTAAATTATACATATAAGTGCACTGATTGGAGGCTTGTTTTGTTGTTTAATAAATGATTAATTTAACCACTTGTTTACTGGGCACTTAAACCCCCCTCCTGCCCAGACCACTTTTCGGCTTTCAGCGCTGTCGCGTTTTGAATGACAATTGCGCCATCGTACGACATTGTACCCAAACAAAATTGGCGTCCTTTTTTTCCCACAAATAGAGTTTTTTTTTGGTGGTATTTGATCACCTCTGCGGTTTTTATTTTTTGCGCTATAAACAAACAAAGAGCGACGATTTTGAAAAAAACATTTTTCTTTACTTTTTGCTATAATAAATATCCAAAAATAAAAAAACTAATTTATTCATCAGTTTAGGCCGACATATATTCTTCTATATATTTTTGGTAAAAAAAAAATCGAAATCGGCGTATATTGATTGGGTTGTGCAAAAGTTATAGCGCCTACAAACTATGGACATTGGTTTATGGTGTTTTTAGTATTTTTATTTTATTTTACTGGTAATGGCTGCGATCTGCAATTATCTGGACTGCGATATTGCGGCGGACATGTCGGACGTTTTTGACACTTTTATGGGACCAATGACATTTATACAGCGATCAGATCTAAAAATAGACAATGATTACTGTATAAATGTCATTGGCAGGGAAGGGGTTAATACTAAGGGGGCAGTGAAGGGGTTAACTGTGTTCCCTGTATGTGTTCTAACTGTGGGTGGGCGGGGCTAACAGGGGCATAACAGATCTAACTGATACCGATCACAAGGATTAGTAGATCTGTCATACCCCCCCTCACAGAACGGGAAACAGCCATGTTTACATCGGCGGTTCCCCATTCTGGCTCTCTGTGACCAGATCGCGGGTCTCCAGCGGACATTGAGTCCGCTCGACCCACGAACACGCTCACGCGTCGTGCGACGGCGAGAGCGTGCCTGGCACGTGCCTAAGGGGAGGATGTCTATTGACGGCCTCCCGGCATTTTAGATCCGCACTGTAGCCGTCAATCGGCTATGGCGTGGATAAGAAGAGGTTAAGCAATTTTCTGTTTAACTTCTTATTGCTTAACTGTAAGATTTTATGAGATGAAGAAAAATCAGCCTAACATATCAGTCCAAAGAAATTGGCATCATATATCAGCCATCGGCTGCCCGATTTATAAATATTGGCATCGGCCAGAGAAAAACCCATATCGGTCTACCTCTACACATGAACTCAACAAATATTTCAGTCCATGCCACTTATTAAAATTACCATCAGCTTGATGAATGCCAGTCCTACAATGTAATCTTAAAAGCTAATAATAGCTGGAGGTGTGATGACAGTCATTATTCATGTCGGTATGTAAAATGTGCAACAAGAATAGAAAGCATGAGACCTTTCCTATAAATATAATTTGGAGCCAATTTTTTAACTTGCCATCGAGTTTTTTTCTTTGTGCTAGACCCTCACCTCAAGCGATAAGATTTTTCATTTTATCACAGCCCAAATAAAAGCAGTTTTTGTGGAATGAGGTGCCCTCAATCATTCACTGGCTCCTTATGATTGTTGGGATTTCCTGGGATGAAATCTATTCACCAATAGTTTAGAGCAGGGGTCTCCAAACTTTTCAAACAAAGGGCCAGTTTACTGTCCTTCAGACTTTAGGGGGGCCGGATTGTGGCCAGAAAATGTCCCAGCATCAATGAGAATAAACATGACCTCAGGGTTGGTGGTCAGTAGGAGTAGGAGTAGTGCCCCAGTAATTGGTACTAGTGGCAGGAATAATGCTCCATTATTGGTATCAGTGGAAGAAATAGTGCCCCATCACTGGGAAAAATAGTGCGAGGGCCAGATAAAGGCTAGAAAAGGGCCACATCCAGCCCTCGGGCCGCAGTTTGGAGTCCCCTGGTTTAGACATAGAGTTTAGATAGAGTTCTCTTCCTGCCCTCCTTGAGGTCCAACTTATCCTGCTACATCTGGAATCTTTGATCATTCATGGACTCACAGGAGGAATGCTGAAGACAGCAGTGCCATATCTCTACAACATTTAGGATCCCCCCACTACCAGTAATGTCCTCGGACCTAGCTGAAGACAACTGGAAAAAAGGGTCAGAATGCTCTTTTTTATTTCGAGTTTCCCCCCGTTTTTTAATATTTATATACCGTATATTTTTGGGGTTTTTGTGCTTGTTTTTTTTTTTTGTCTGAATATAGATCTACATTTGTCCCAAGCATGTTTGAATCCACTTACTGTTGACTGACTCACTTCACTACCTATTCTAGAAAGTTGTTCCAAGCATCAACTACTCTTCCAGTAAAATAAATCTCTCTAAGATGAGTTTTGAACTTCCCTTCTGCTAGTTTGAGGTCATGTCTCTGTGTTCTTGATCTTAGGTTTATATTAAAAAAACTACCCCTTTGAACCTTATTTGCCCTCTTGATGTATTGAAAGGTTTCCATCGTGTTCCCTCTTTCCCTTCTTTTCTGCTGACTGTACATATTAAGTTGCTGAAGTCTCTTCTGATATTTTTTATCCTTCAGACCTTTCACCATTTTTGCACCAGATTTAATCAACCCCAGTATTCTAAATGAGGTCCAACTAAAGGCCCATACACACAATGCGAATTCCGGATGGGAATTTTTGTTCGACGGACGATCGTTCGAAATTCCTACCGCTAGTATGCTCCTTTCGACAGCGGATTTTGATTTTTCGTAAGACAAAAGCTGGTTGTGCAGACTATAAAAAAAATTTGTACGGCAACTCAACGTCCGATTTTCGTATCATTAGTACGGTTTTTGTATGAAAAAAATCATACAATCGCGACTACACATGCTCAGAAATTAAAAAATACATAACAAACTATTCAGCACATTTTGTCACTTCTGACGTTGAATTCGGTCGTACAAAAATGTTCGTATTGTTACTATGCTGTTCACTTTCGACATGAGACAATCAACCAATGAAAAACAAACGTTCTGTCATCTGAAATTTGCATCGTGTGTATGAGGCTTTAGTCTAGGTTTACACCTATGCGGTTTTTACCACGTTTTGCAGTTTGCAGAAACCCACTACAGTCCATTTAACATGGTTTCCTATGGATGTAATTCACATCTGTGCGTTTTGTGGCGTTGTGTTTTTTGGAAAGGGTCAGGGACTTTTTTTCTCACTGCAGTTTGTGTTTTGCATGCAATAGACTTCAATAAAGCTGCACCAGAAACGCAAGTGTTGTTTTTTTCCATGATTTTGCCGCAATTTGCGGTTTTAAATATGCCTAGCAACAAATCCCTCCCCCCCAAAAAAACCTATAAAAACGCTAAACGCAAATTGTGGAAAAATCACAGAAAAAAATGTGGGAAGAAAGCGCAGCCGCATATGTATGGTATGAACCTAGGGAAAAGATCTATATAGGGGAATCAGGACCTCCTTCCTCCTGCTGCTGATACCTCTAGTGATTCAACCTATAATTGTATTAGCTTCTCCAGTTGCCTGGCCACACCGTTTGCTCATTTTGAAGTCATCTAAAATAAGTACCCCCATACTTTTTCCTCTGTTGTGCTAGCAACACCCCAATATTGTGTTATATCAAGGTTTTTTTTCCCTAGGTGCACTATTTTACATATAGATACATTCAACTGCAGTTCCCACTGCTTTGACCAATCTTCCAGCAATGACAAATAATGTTCCATGTTACGGTCACCTTCAGGGATATCAACCCTATTACACATCTTTGTGTCATCAGCAAAATTAATATGCATTACCCACCAAATCTCTAGTCATATCACTTACAAATAGGTGGTACATCACTAGTGATTGTTCTCTGTTCCAAATGAATCCAATTTACAACCACACTCTGGTTTCTATCCTTTAGTCAACTGCATATCCACTGAACCACCCAAGGGTTAAATCCTACCTTGTACCACTTAGATCATTATGTGAAACCGTATTAAAAGATTTGCTTAAATCAGGATAGGGTATGTCCACAGCACCACCCTAGTCCAAAACATTAGTAATATAGTATAGTCAACATAATCAATCAGATTACTCTTACATGATCTACCCTTAGTAAAGCCATGCTGATTTAGGTCCTGCAAATTGTGTTTTTAAGTAATCAAAAGGTTGTTGCCAAGTAGCTTCAGCAGTGCTACATGCTTATTTATCAAACAGTAATAGGCTCACGTTGACTGGCAGATAGAAATGCAAAAAAAGTGTGTTAACTTAAAATAAAGGCTTGAAACAAAAGCTCATTTTTTAAGGGAAGCCTTGTTGCAAAAACAAAGAGCTTTCTATGGACTTAACATAAGATGAAAGTAACCACTGACTTCTAATCAACCAACAAATAAATGAAAGAGAAAAAACCCCAACAAAATCAAATCAGAATTAATGAATAGTTTCACTCCCCAAACAGTTTGACACTATTCCAGTACAATGACACTATGGTTGTCCTCTGCCCCCTAGTGAGGGGACTAGATTAACCAAAAGCTCCTTTACTGACCCTCCTAAGCTTGCTGACTATAGTCCAAGGCACATGTAATGCATTATTGTTTAAAAAAATCTTCTGAGTGAAACTGCACATAAACTCACCAGGATCATGAACCTCGGAACCCACAGGATTCACCTCAAATCCTTATCAGCAGGGAACACGAACCTCAGCTCAAGCTTGACCTTCACGAAAAAGTCTTGCACAGTATATATCATCCGTACAATATCTCCCTGGGTCTTCTAATTATTTTGGCATGCAGTTTTCACTGAAAGTAACTTCTTCATGTACACTTTTTGTATAATTATTCTCAGTTTAAATTTGGCAATGTTTTTTGTGACAGGTTTACTTTAAATATTGACCAGCTAAATAGTTCATTAGAATTTTACAGTCTGCACTTATATCTTTGTAATCTAAAGTTGGGCTGTAATTCACTGGCACAGTACACCGTGGCATGAGTAACACGCAAATGCAATCTCTGGCAGAACTCCCAAGTCATATAGTTTAATTACACTGATGAGTTATATCTCCATCCTGTGTAGTGGTTTGAAAAATATAAACACGGAAAGAAGAAAATGTCCCTGGCCCACTTAAACCAAGAACATTAGCGATGTACAGCACATGCATTGCCATAATAAATTCACGTTTCAAAGTCATTTCAGGACAGCAAAAATACCATATCATAAAAAACTATGACCCCCAATGATTTGGCAAATACAAGTAGAAATTAGGTTAGATTTTTATCTTTTTATAAAAAAATTATCTTAGCTGTCAGTTGGAAAAAAAAAGAAAGCCCTTTTGTTGGTAGCAAATTGCTTTTTTGAAATAAAGGTTTAGCTATGAAATGCAGAACATATAATTAAATCACAAAAGTGGCCTTTCTTACAAGCTGCTTTATTTAGAAATCTACAACTCTGCCGGAACAGTAAGGCTATATCTGAATCTCTTACTAAAAAAACAAAATAGAGAGAATTAAAAAATGTAAGTCCATACTGGTTTTGGCAACATTTTTGCATGTGTATCCTGACTATTGCATATGAATGCTTTCAGACATGCAGGTGATAAAATATCTGGAAGGAGTGAACCAATCACAGTTACACTTGCTTATGTTTCTTGAAAATAATAGCACTCACTCAGTTCTGAAAAAGCCAATTGGATAAGTGATTAAACATTTTTATGTATTTGTGTTTGATTTACTGCTACATATTCTGAGAATTATATTACTTTACATTATTTTTTCTAGTCTATAAAATAATTGGTTTAAAGGGAGTGAATTTTTATATTTTTATTACTATGTTAAGCATTAAAAATAATCAATAAAACATTTATTTCTTTTTAGTTACATGAGTATTTAATATTTAAATCCCAATAAAACATTCTGTTTAAATTAGCTAAATATATTCCAGGTGCATTAAAGAAAAGGTGATCATAGTCTTGCAGCTTGTTTTCTTTAGAAAGCAGCCACACATTGAGGCTGGGTCCACACCTATGCGAATTTGATGCGGATTTTTCCGCATCCAATTTGCATAGCAGGAGATTGTGACCGACTCTCTGTGGAGCCAGTTCACACATCTCTGCAGCAGGTCAGGTGCAAATTGCGTCTTTTGGTTCCTTTAAGGTCCCAATTCAGCCCAAAATTCGGGCTGAAGTCGGACCTGAAACTGTGAACCAGCACACATCGAACCCCTGCTGAGAGGCACTGCGGGTTCCATTGCGAACCCAGCCTCAGTAGAAAGGCCTGCCAATACGAAGGTTTCTTCATCTCTGTGTGGAAGCAGTGGTCTAACTGGGAATCTAGTAAGTCATGAAAGCAATGCAAGGCTTTTTTATTAGGGTCCTTTCACACATGCAGACCGTTCAGGTCCACCAGTCAGTTTTTCAGGCGGAC
The DNA here is from genome assembly GCA_018402905.1 of Glandirana rugosa. Classification (NCBI taxonomy): domain Eukaryota; kingdom Metazoa; phylum Chordata; class Amphibia; order Anura; family Ranidae; genus Glandirana; species Glandirana rugosa. The sequence goes on from BLSH010310864.1 coordinate 1,563,316, forward strand.
CTGACGTTCCATGCACCTCTATTGCGCGATGGACGTCAGCGGTAACATATCCGCTGACAAACGATCCGCTCCGCTCTGCTAAATCCAGGCGGATGGAAACCCTATTTTCCATCCGTCTGGTGGATCGGATGAAAACAGACAGGTGGATCCATTTTCATCCGATCCCCCATAGAGAACAGCAGGGATCTGACAGGTCCGTCTCTGCACAGTGAGCAGAGACAGACCTGTCATCCGCTGGCTCAGCGGGGATCAACGGATCGATCCCTGCTGAGCAAGCGGAGTCTGTGAAAACAGACAAGCCTGTGTGAAAGGACCCTTAGCTCAGCATGATTGTAACATGTAATACATATCTATTTGCTACATAAAAATATTATACAAGTAAGTAAACAAAAATAATCTCAGTTTATAAACTCATAAAAATCATAAAGAAATTGATCAAAACTGGTTATAGTACCCTTTTATTTAAATGTGCTCTTTTTTTAATCTTATCTACTTCTCAATGAATAAGGGCCCGTTCACACCAAAATATGATGCTGAAACTTGCGTTCTGTGCTTGTTTCCTGCACTGCATTCAAAAAACACAGGGCGTGTGATCTGCTGCATGTGTCAATGCAATCCTTACCTCACCCCAAACATAGATTGCAAATGCAGTGCATTTGTCTGCACAGTACCATGCAATCCGGTTGCAGTGCATTTTTTAAAGTAGTACATGCAATACTTTTGGTGCAATCCTGAGCAACTTCTTGGCAGCCTCATTAGGAGAGTCTCTGTCTTGTTCCTCAATGGTGCGTAAGGCAGCTGGCATCGGTAGCACATGGGCAGCTTCTATATCCTCCCAATTTGAGTCCACCCCCCCCCCCCCTCGAGTGCTCCATCAGGAACTGGGACAGGGCATCAGTGTGCCCATTGAGCTTCCCTGGCCCATAGTGGATTTTGAGCTCTGACCGGGAAAGGCAGGCTGCCCACCTCTGTCCCAAGGCCCCCAACTTAGTGGTTTCTAGGTATGTAAGGCAGTTGTTGCCCATGAAAATGTCAATGTTGACCCCTGTGAGATACGCTGCAAACTTATTGGTGATGGCCCAGACCAAGGCGAGCAACTCAAGCTTGAACGAACTGTAGTTGTGAGGATTCTTTTCAATGGGTCGTAGGTTCTGACTGGCATAAGTGATCACTCTCTCCTTTCCATCCTGCACTTGGGCCAGGACAGTCCTCAGACCCTGTAGTCTCCCTTCAGTATACACCCGG
>BLSH010310864.1:1564570-1581369 GCA_018402905.1 Glandirana rugosa
CCCAATTTGAGTCCATCCCCCACCCTCGAGTGCTCCATCAGGAACTAGGACAGGGCATCAGTGTGCCCATTGAGCTTCCCTGGCCCATAGTGGATTTTGAGCTCTGACCGGGAAAGGCAGGCTGCCCACCTCTGTCCCAAGGCCCCCAACTTAGTGGTTTCTAGGTATGTAAGGCAGTTGTTGCCCATGAAAATGTCAATGTTGACCCCTGTGAGATACGCTGCAAACTTATTGGTGATGGCCCAGACCAAGGCGAGCAACTCAAGCTTGAACGAACTGTAGTTGTGAGGATTCTTTTCAATGGGTCGTAGGTTCTGACTGGCATAAGTGATCACTCTCTCCTTTCCATCCTGCACTTGGGCCAGGACAGTCCTCAGACCCTGTAGTCTCCCTTCAGTATACACCCGGAATAACAAGGTGTAGTCTGTGTAGACCAGCGGGGGACCCAAGGTCAGTCTCTGTTTTAGTGTCTCGAAGGCCTGTTGCTGGGGTTTGTACCATTTGGCCTGTATAAAAGGCAATGATCCGCTAGGTAAGGGGGGCAGTAATCTGGATGAACCACAGGGCTGAACCACTGGTAGTACCCCACCAGATACAAGAAGGAGCACAGCTCCGTGACAGTTCTTGGAGGGTGCCAGTCCTGGACAACCTGCACCTTGGCTGAGTCAGATGTCAAGTCAAGATGTCTCTGGCCTTGACAACGTTCCCAAAATACTATATTTTTTGTCTCATCATGTTTCATTTACTGGGTTTAAACATTAGTCCATATTGTGCCAAGCAAGAGAACACCCGGTCCAGATGTTTCACATGTTCTTCAAATGTCTTGGAAAAGATGATGATGTAACCCGAGGAAGTGGCATTTGGCTTATGGTAATCCACACAGAACCATAGGCTTCCATGTTTCTTTTGCACCAGGACAAAAAGAGCGGCCCATGGTCTGCGGCTTTGTTTGGTCACCCCATTATGAAATATATTTCGGAGTAACTCCTTAACCTCTTGGCACGATTCTAGGGGAATGTGGCAGTACTGCTTTCAGATGGGCAGTGCATCCCACGTATGTATGAGGTGGTCAATGGCTTCAGCAAACTCATAATGCTCTGGATTGGTGGCAAACACCAGCAGGTGTGTTTCCAGCAGCTAATGAAACAATCTCTGTCAGGGTAGGAAAAACTCTTTGAAGGGAATTTCCAGCTGCAGTAGCAGAGACCTGTACTAAGTTTAATCCCAGAAATCCATAGTTGCCTTCAGAGGGGCACAGATTGCTTTCACCCCTGGTTGGGCCTCAGAGATACAGTGGCGAGGCTCCACATAGACAACAGCCAGTATGGCATGTCTGAGCAGTGGTATTAGTGTGGTTTGGACCTTGGATAGGGTCCTGCCCACCAGCCACTCTCCTGACATCACTGGATCCCTGTAGGGTTCTACCATAATAGTGGCCCTGTAATTTTTTGTGGGCCCCAACAGAGAGCGACCAGACCACTTCTTGTAAGAGTGCCAAGAACAGATTTTGCTTGGGGGGTGTATGGACTATACCTACTTGGTTGTTTCTTGGTGGCTTTTAGCTGGGCCTCGTAGACCTGGAGTACTCGGAGACAAACAGCTCGCAGGCTGCAACCACGCACTCGCTGGCCTGAGTGTCTATATTTGGCCAATAGGTGGGGTTAGTCCAGATCCTTCAAGACATGCCCAGCACAACAGGCACTGCTGGGTTGACTGGACCACCAGTCGGCACTACCCCTACCCACTCCAACACCCGGTCTTTGATTTGGATCCTCACCCAGGTGATGCCTTCGACTAGAATGGGTAGATTGTTGGCCTCTCTATAGGATAGTCAGCAGGGGTTTAATTATTCTTGTGCTCCAAATCTCTGTACGTAGAAGTCATACTCCATAAACATGACCTTTAACCCAGTGTTAATCAGGCATGGGACTTCTTGCTAGTTAACTAAGGCAGCTACCACAGGGCTCAATGTGATGATGGCCTCTGATTTGCTGGGAATTTGGGTTGTTTATTTGGGTTGTTTATTCCGGTTGTTTTCCCTCTCCTAGTCAGTAGTTTAATGACAGCCTGCAAAGGTTTCTGAATTCAGACCACACACAGTTCTATGTATCCATAGCGGCTGTACCGCACACATTTTTGATCCTCTTTGTGGTCCCTGCACAGTGGATTCTCACCCTTGTGGGACTGTGGTGGTCCTTCTTAGAGGAGGCCACCTCCTGTTTCACAACCTGAGCTAGTTCTTTCAGTGGGGTTTGCATGGCTGACGGGAGAAGGTGCCAAGGCCTCCTCTTTGAAGTATGCAAGTTTACATTTCTTGGTCACTACTACCATCGCATACATTTTTTCCTGTTTCTGCGCAATCCTGTCCCCCACCGCATTGTGGAAGGAGGTGGTGGTTTGTGCCTTAACTTTCTCTTGCAAGGCCCTTTGGATGGGCCAGCCTTCAGGCCCGCTATGAACTGGTCCCTTAATATGTGTTCCATGTTGTGATGTCAGCACAGTCATGCACATCCCTCTTCTCCAGGCACCTCCACATGTTCTGCATTGCTACCACATATTGGGTGAGATTCTTGTCCTGCCTGTGTTTTCTTAAGAAGAACCTTTGCCTCAGCTCCAGAAGCAGCATCTTCTCCCCAAACATGTCCTCCAAGTTTGATATGATTTGTCCCAAGGTAACCTACTCATGCGTTATGGCAACACCATCATCGCATGGCAGGTATCCTCTATGGTGTTAATAGCCAGTTCTGCCACCAGCCTGATACAGGTGTGCGGTACTTTACAGTCTCTCCTCCTACTCTGCCAAGGGAATGTTAGAGCCAATAAACTTCAATATTAAATGTAAGTCCGATCCTAGCAGAGTCATGCTGGAGCCAGATCTTCTTTCCACACCCACTGCAAGGGACATATCCTGCCAACTGCCGCCAAGTGTAGATATGGTGCGGAATAACACACTATGTCCCATTGCAATGAAAGAATGTGTATTAAATATTGCAGAAACAGTTCACAAATAACCCACTGGGAAGGCAATTGTCCAGCCAAACTCTCAGTGTCTGTAGAGAAGGGAAGAATGCACCCTGTGACCATCTTGTGGTCAACAAGCAGGTGTCCTGAGAAGTTGTGAACCCTAGGCTTTCCCTCCTTCTCAGGAACCTTCCCCTACTGCTAGTACTGTCCCTAGGAGGTGGGGTACCTGTCTCTACTCTAATGACTCGCAAATGTGCCCCAAAAATGGGAGCCAGGGCCTTAAACAGGCTCTGCCTGACCCAAGATGGCTGCCAGAGTCACATGGGGCAGCATCATCCAATTGGACCATAGAGGAACTGTGTTCCACCTGACTTATTCTCCAACTGCAGTGCCGCTGTGGGATAGTGCCACCTGCAGTGGAGAAAGTAGACTGCATCTGCCTACACACATGAAACACATAAAACTGATTTAAATTGAAAATACAGGTTACATAGATGCATAAGTTAAGGCTGATGTCTATTATGCTTTTTGTTGTACACGAGAAAGAACAAAGGGGAATATCCCCGAATAAAGTGGACTTTATGGGCACACCAAGAGACAGCACACTCATAATCTATTAAAATAGCATATATTTATTTTGACAAATTCATTAAAAGATAAAAGCATAATCTTAAAATCTTAGAGTATTGCAGACTATAAACAATTCCCATAAGGTGGCCTATACCAAATCTCTAAGCCATTTCTGGTACATTTACACGATACATTGTACCAAACATGGACCAGAATGTTCATGCAGAGTAGGTCAACGCGCTTCGCTTTTAGCAAGCTTCCACAGGACCTCTCGCATCCTGGGTTGAGATTACTTAAAAAAGAAGACATATCCATAATTATATATTGCAGTATAATATGTATATCACTCTATGGCAATCATATCATTTGTAATGCTTACAGTTGACTATCTGTGCTCATGGGAATAATACTCAGGGGGGCGGACACAGGGGGCGATAGGAATAGATGCGGACAGATGGACGAAGGTACAAGCAGGCGCATACTTGTATGTATACATTGTATTAGAATAAGGTACTCTCTAAATAGCCTTATCACTACCACTGCACTATTGATACAAGAAACAAAAAACAAAAAACAGGATGGAGACTATTACCTGGTGAGGGTCTCCAAACAAGTATAAAGTTACATACAAAAGAGGATCTCTTTTCAAAATAGACTGGTACATATACCTAGAAAGAAAAAAGAGGAGGTATACCTAATCTGTATTATCTAATATGTGAATGTGATGGTATATATCCCTACCAATGGTGTATGATACCAACTTACCCCCCACATAGGAGACTTGACGCTTAATATAAGAAAAGGAGTCCCATGTTACTAAGCGGTTTAGCATTTTGTCAGATGGATCTACATAAGGGAAAAGGGGGGTGTAGGAACTCAGTGCTTGTTCAACATTAGCGTGCACCCCCATTTATACATGCGGGGGCCCAAACAGTTCAAACCCAAATGGTATAGATATTAATGTAGATACCTTTGTTTAGGGGCGTCAAATCCGCAGTATATGTAGCTAATATTGTCCCCACAAAGTACAGGGTGGGCCATTTATATGGATACACCTTAATAAAATGGGAATGGTTGGTGATATTAATTTCCTGTTTGTGGCACATTAGTATATGTGAGGGGGGAAGCTTTTCAAGATGGGTGGTAACCATGGCGGCCATTTTGAAGTTGGCCATTTTGAATCCAACTTTTGTTTTTTCAATAGGAAGAGGGTCATGTGACACATCAAACTTATTGGGAATTTCACAAGAAAAACAATGGTGTGCTTGGTTTTAATGTAACTTTATTCTTTCATGAGTTATTTACAAGTTTCTGACCACTTATAAAATGTGTTCAATGTGCTGCCCATTGTGTTGGATTGTCAATGCAACCCTCTTCTCCCACTCTTCACACACTGATAGCAACACCGCAGGAGAAATGCTAGCACAGGCTTCCAGTAACCGTAGTTTAAGGTGCTGCACATCTCGTATCTTCACAGCATAGACAATTGCCTTCAGATGACCCCAAAGATAAAAGTCTAAGGGGGTCAGATCGGGAGACCTTGGGGGCCATTTAAATGGCCCACGACGACCAATCCACTTTCCAGGAAACTGTTCATCTAGGAATGCTCGGACCTGACACCCATAATGTGGTGGTGCACCATCTTGCTGGAACTATGATGTCGGTGATAGGGAATTGCTGGCCATCAAGTCGGCTTTGGAGGAATGGTGGTACCTCCTGGAAGGAGCAGCTCACCCGGTATTGGTTTTTACTGACCATAAAAACCATAAAAAAACCATATGCTGTGAATATACAAGATGTGCAGCACCTGAAACTACGGATACTGGAAGCCTGTGCTAGCATTTCTCCTGCGGTGTTGCTATTAGTGTGTGAAGAGTGGGAGAATACAACCAAGACAGCTCATTGGAGGAAAGGCACACACCCCCTCTCCTCATAGGTAGAGACTTTTAGATCTGTTTGTTGAATAGTTCAGTACTGTGCTAATCTATTTATAGCAACCTCCCAAAGCAAAATTCAGGCCGCTTTTATCACGTGTCTGAAAACTTGTTGTCAGGATGATAACAGAAGAACGGAACAGGAGAAAGCCATGGGACTCTTTGACAAGAGATAAGAAAACACTGCAGATATATGTGCCCAGGCCAAATTTCATGAATTGGGTTTACATCCACTTTAACCACTTCCCGACCGCGCTATAGACAAAGGACGTCTACAGCGCTGTCGGGTTATTCTGGGAGGGCGTCCATGGACATCCTCCCAGAATCACGCTCCTGCGCACCCCCTAGGGCGCGCGCATGGAAGCCTCCATGCTCGCCAGGTTCACATGACCTGGCGCAACACAGATTGTGGTAAAGGGACCATAGCAACGGCCCTTTACCACGTGATCGCTCCCTCCAATGAGGGAGCGATCACAATGTAAACAGACCGATCACCACCCAGCCAGGTGTCCAGATGAACACAGAGAATTTTGCCTTTATTGATTTTTTTAATTTAATTTTTACCTAAGACCTATTATCTTCCATCGTGGCCCAGTGCAACCTCTATGCACAACGGTACATAACAAGCAACCCCGTCCCTATGAGTGGAGAGAATTGACAGTAGAAAAATTGAAAACATTTTTAGGCCTAACTTTAAACATGGGAATAACAAACAAAAATGAATTATATTCTTATTGATCTACCCACCCAATCCACCACATGCCCATCCATTCATCGATTATGCCAAGATCAAGATACCTGATGATTATGCGGTTCCTCCACTACAATGATAACTCCCAGTGCCCTCCCCGAAATGACCCATCATTTGATAAATTACTTAAAATTCGGCCTCTCCTAAATTTTTTCTCTGAGAAATTCTCCCAATTATTTACCCCCGACCAAAACATCTCCGTGGATGAATCACTTGTTCATTTCACAGGCAGGCTTGGCTTCAGGCAGTTTATCCCCAGCAAAAGGTCCCGATATGGGGTTAAACTGTACAAGCTGTGTGACCGAGCCATGGGGTACATCTACAGCTTCCTGGTGTATGAAGGGAAGGACACTCAACTGCATCCCCCTGAATGCCCAGAGTACATTGGAGCCAGCGGAAAAGTTGTATGGGAACTTATATATCCACTTCTTGGAAAGGGTTACCACCTTTATGTGGATAATTATTATACAAGCTTGCCCCTCTTCCAGCATGTGGTACAGTGAGAGCCAATAGGAAGGGCTTCCCACAACGGCTTGGCACTGAAAGACTACGAAAAGGGGAGACGGCGTCTTTGCGAAATCATGAGATATTGGCTGTCAGGTGAAGGGATAAACGAAATGTCCACATGCTCACATCTATCCATAACGACACCTACGTGGAAATCCAACGAAGAAATGGCCCAATCCAGCAACCAGCATGTATCCATGACTACATTTTGTAGATGGGGGGAGTTGATTTTAATGATCAAATGATTCAACCCTATCTTCCCACCAGAAAAAGCCGCTATTGGTATAAAAAAGTCTCCATTTATTTTTTCAGTTTGGCCATGTATAACAGTTATGTTATTTACCGTAAATCTACCCAGAACCCCGTATCTTATCTTCGTTACCAAGAAGAAATCATCACCACCCTTTTGTATCCTAAAGGCCCACCAGAAAGCATTCACTCGGATGCAGTGAGCAGACTCAGTGATCGGCATTTTCCTGAGAGACTCCCCCACCATGAAACAGGCCAAAAATGGCAGAAGAAATGCCGGGTGTGCTCCAGAAGAGGAACTAGAAGAGACGCCGTATATTATTGTCCACAATGTCCTTCCCAACCAGGCCTCTATATAGGCGAATGTTTCCGCCGTTACCATACTTGTGTACATTATTAGTGAAGTATGGTAATTCTCATTTCCTGTCAATTTCCTCCACACCCCTTATGCCACTGCACTGCACTGAACTGACCCTGGCCTGTTATACAACAATGCTTCTGCCTAACACTAAATATACCTCTGCCTGCTCTGGAACTGACCCTGGCCTGTTATACGACAATGCGTCTGCTTATTGCTAAACATACCTCTGCCTGCTTTGGAACTGACCCTGGACTGTTTACTGACCACGTTTTTTTGCCTGCCTCTTGGACTGATCTTTTACCCTGATACTGGAGTAGTGAGATTCATAAACACAGGGGTCTCACATATGTGAGGGGCTCCAGAATGATTTTTCTGGATGAAGAAAACTAATTATTTGTAGTTTGAGTTGAGCGAACCCGAACTGTAAAGTTCGGGTTCGTACCGAACTTTGGGGTGTCCGTGACCCGAACCCGAACCCGGACATTTGAAAAAAAGTTTGGGTTCGAGTTCTGGGTTTGGGTATTTGACCACGTATGTTGAATAGCTGCAGGGCAGCCAATCAACAAGTGTTTCACTGGTTTTCCCTTAGAAGCCATCACAGCCATGCCTACTAATGGCATGGCTGTGATTGGCCAGTGCATCATGTGACCCAGCCTCTTTATAAGCTGCAGTCACATGCTCTCTGGGTAGTGTAGGGAGAGGATGCTGCCGGTGCTGTGAGGGACAGATTGCAGATAGATAGATAGGTAGAGATTACTACTACTACTGCTTTTAGGGACAGATTGCAGATCTCATCCTGCATTACAGAAAAATCTGACTGGACTAGGTAGAGTCTACTGCTTAGAGGGACAGATTATTGTTCTAAAATCATCTTCTAGTTCTATAGGGTCAGGTCCCTGCTGTTGCTGTAAGGGACAGATTATTGTTCTAAAATCATTTTGCAGCCCTCTAGCACTTTCCTGGACTCTTTTACAGTCATTTTTGTGCCGAAAAGTTTGGGTCCCCATTGAATTCAGTGGGGTTCGGGGTAAAGTTTGGGTCAAGTTCGGTACCGAACCCAGACTTTTTTCCGAAGTTCGGCCGAACCCACCGAACCCGAACATCCATGGGTTCGCTCAACTCTAATTATTTGGTTTTCTCATTCCCAGATTAGGGTCTGGAGACCCGGAGGCTTCAAAGCGATTTGGGTGGGAGAAGCCTCTACCCCTGTCCTCATTCTTTCCTGGCCTGCTACCTGTACTATGGACCATGTTCCTGCCTACTACCAGGACCAATATTTTGGCACTGCTGGCAATATCTCTATCTGCACTGACTCTGGACTGTATATGAACAGTATTCCTGCCTGTACTGACTATGGACAATATTCCTGCCTGCTGCCTCAACAAATCGCTGACCACGTCCCTGCCTGCCTGGATCAGGGCTCTCCTCCTGTGGACAACTGCACTACTAAAACCACAGGAAAACTTTTGTTTACCCTTTGCTCAGCAGAAGGTATTTTGGGGTGTAATTCTTGCTACGTATATGCTATGTGTTAGAAATATGAAGGGCCTTCAAAAATGTGATAGGTTGTCAGGAAATTAAATGTGTAATTTATGTTCCTAGAAAACCTGATGGTGCTCCTTTGATGTATGACATCTGTATGTGGCCAGGCTGTGTAAAAGTCTCACACATGTGGTATCATCATACTCAGGAGGAGTAGCAGAATGTATTTTGGGGTGTCATTTTTGCTAAGTACATGCTATGTGTTAGAAATATCTTATAAATGGACAACTTTGTGTAAAAAAAATGCGTTTTCATTTTCTTTCCACATTTTATAAGCACTTGTGGAAAAAAATGACATGTTCAAAAGAATCATTAGGCCTCATAGATTATATGTTGGGGTGTTTAGTTTCCAAATTGGGGTCATTTTGTGGGTGTTTCTATTGTCCTGGTGCTCCAGGGGCCTTCAAAAGTGTAATAGGTGGTTGAGAAATGAGATGTGTAACTAATGCTCCTAGAACGCCTGACGGTGCTACTTCAATGTTGGGCATCTGTATGTGACCTGGTTGTATAAAAGTCTCACACATGTGGTATTGCCATACTCAAGAGGAGTAGCAGAATACATTTTGGGGTGTCATTTTTGCTATGTACATGCTATGCGTTGGAAATATAAATGGACAACTTTGTGTAAAAAAAATGCGTTTTCAATTTTTTTTCCACATTTTCCAAAAACTTCTGGAAAAAAATGAACCATTCAAATGACTGATTATGCCTCATAGATTATACATTGGGGTGTTAGCTTTCCAAAATGGGGATATTTTGTGGGTGTTTCCATTGTCCTGGTGCTCCAGGGGCCTTCAAAAGTGTAATAGGTGGCTGAGAAATGAGATGTGTAATTTATGCTCCTAAAACGCCTGACGGTGCTACTTCAATGTTGGGCATCTGTATGTGGCCTGGTTGTATAAAAGTCTCACACATGTGGTATCACCATACTCAGGAGGAGTAGCAGAATATATTTTGGGGTGTCATTTTTGCTATGTACATGCTATGTGTTGGAAATATCTTATAAATGGACAACTTTGTATAAAAAAAATGTGTTTCCATTTTTTTCCACATTTTCCAAAAAACTTCTGGAAAAAAATTAACCATTCAAATGACTGATTATGCCTCATAGATTATACGTTGGGGTGTTAGCTTTCCAAAATGGGGTTATTTTGTGGGTGTTTCCATTGTCCTGGTGCTCCGGGGCCTTCAAAAGTGTAATAGGTGGTTGAGAAATGAGATGTGTAATTTATGCTCCTAAAACGCCTGACGGTGCTACTTCAGTGTTGGGCCTCTGTATGTGGCTAGGCTGTATAAATGTCTCACACATGTGGTATCGCCATACTCAAGAGGAGTAGCAGAATATATTTTGGGGTGTCATTTTTGTTATGTACATGCTATGCTTTGGAAATATCTTATAAATGGACAACTTTGTGTAAAAAAAATGCGTTTCCATTTTTTTTCCACATTTTCCAAAAACTTCTGGAAAAAAATGAACTGTTCAAATGACTGATCATTCCTCATAGATTATACGTTGGGGTGTTAGCTTTCCAAAATGGGGTCATTTTGTGTGTGTTTCCATTGTCCTGGTGCTCCAGGGCCTTCAAAAGTGTAATAGGTGGTTGAGAAATGAGATGTGTAGTTTATGCTCCTAGAATGCCTATAGGTGCTACTTCAAAGTTGGGCCAGGCTATGTGGCCAGGCTGTATAAAAGTCTCACACATGTGGTATCACCATACTCGGGAGGAAGAGCAGAATGTATTTTGGTGTGTAATTTGTGGTATGCACATGCCATTTGAGAGAAATAACCTGTTAACATGACCATTTTGTGGGGGAAAAAAAATCTTAATTTTGCAAAGAATTGTGGGAAAAAATTACAACATCAAAAAACTAACCATGCAATTTACTAAATACCTTGAAATGTCTATTTTCCAAAAAGGGGTCATTTGGGTGGTATTTGTACTTTCCTGGCTTGTTAGGGTCTCAAGAAATGAGATAGGCCGTCAGTACATCGGGTGTGATCAGGTGTGATCAATTTTCAATGATTGCCACCATAGCATGTAGACTCTATAACTTACACAAAGGCAAAATAATATACACCGATTTGGGTTATTTTTTACCAAAGATATGTAGCAGTATAAATTTTGGCAAGAATTTATGAAGAAAAATTACTAATTTGCAAAATTTTATAACAGAGATTAAGGAAAATGCATTTTTTTTACAAAATTTGTGGTCTTTTTTAATTTATAGCACAAAAAATAAAAAAACCCAGCGGTGATTAAATACCACCAAAAGAAAGCTCTATTTGTGTGAAAAAAAGGACAAAAAATTTGTATGGGTACAGTGTTGCATGACTGAGTAATAGTGATTCAAAATGTAAGAGCGCTGAAAGCTGAAAATTGGTCTGGTTAGGAAGGGGGTTTAAGTGCCCAGTGGTCAAGTGGTTAAGGCTGAATTTCAGGCAAACAGCTAACACACAGATGAAATACATATAAGGGATGTGTATGTCTCTCTCTATCTGGTCCTAAGATATTGAGAGCTCTGCCACACAGCAAAGCCCTGTTTGGCAAGGGAGGGGTACTAAACATTTTCTTCTGCAGTTTCACTTTCACTTACAGGTCCCCACCCTGTGATGAATGAAAGGAGAGGCAGCATACTGATGAGCTAATTTTTCTTTCATTCTGTTCTATTCACCTATTAGCATACTACATGTACTGCTATACACTTGGTTAGCTCCTTGTGCTGCTTCTCTATCCCTGTAAATGCTACTGCTCAGACAGCACAGGGACTGCTAGCGGCTGATATCAAACTTCGGGAACTTACACTGCTTTCATTTGAAACAAAAATGCATCAGTCATCATGAGATATAATTTTTCATACACAACTTGGGAAATTAGAAAAGATGGTATCTCAAGCCCCGCCCTGGACATTCAGTCTAGAAATCCGCCCACTCATGTGAGTGGTTAGGGGCATACGGCCCCATCCCTTGTCAACCACAGAAAAATGGATTGCTAAGACCAATTTCCAGTTCTCACTTTCCATCTATGAACCAACATCAGAGAACCAAGGAATCGTCTTCGAAACACTGATTGGTCACGGACATTTCAAAAGCAAGTATTGTTTACTTCTGTTTTTTTGCTGCTGTAATTTTGTCTCATTGTTTTGGTAACCTTCTTTTTATTTTTCTGTAAATATTTTTCCGCACCTAAAACTTGACATTTTCATTATTAAATCTTATTCTGAAAAGTGTTAACCTTGTCCCTAAAGCTCTTAATGCAACTATTACGAATCTGTTCCTTTGAAGAGCGCTACTGTTTTTAAAATAATGCATTTGGATATATCTGTCTGCGGTGACAGCGTGTGTTACAGGTGGTTATTCTGAAATACTGGTATTGCTAAAATTCTGAGTTCCTCTTGCTCAGTTCTGAAAATAGAGGCGGGCAGAGAAAGGGTTAATTGTTTGAATTAGCCCAGTAACAATCGCTGTCAGGCGGCTGGCATTTAGACGGTGATCCCGCAAACTGTGAGATCCTTGTGCTGAAAGCAGCATTGTTACATTCGTGACAAGCGCAGTGTTAGATCAGGGGGCACCTCGGCCACTCGTCGGTGAGGAGGGCAGCAATCTGATACCTGCGTTAGTCACAGAAGGCACTAATGGGCACTGGTAGAAGGCACTAATGAGCACTGATAGAAGGCACTAATAAGCATTGGTAGGAGGCACTAATGAGCACTGGTAGGAGGCACTAATGGGCACTGGTGGGAGGCACTAATGAGCACTCATAGAAGGCACTAATGAGCACTCATAGAAGGCACTAATAGGCATTGGTAGGAGGCACTAATGAGCACTGGTAGGAGGCACTAATGGGCACTGGTAGGAGGCACTAATGAGCACTGATAGAAGGCACTAATGAGCACTGGTAGGAGGCACTAATGAGCACTGATAGAAGGCACTAATGGTCACTCGTAGGTGGCACTAATGAGCATTCGTAGGAGGCACTAATGAGCATTGATAGGAGGCACTAATGGTCACTGATAGGAGGCACTAAGGGGCACTGGTAGGAGGCAATAATGAGCATTGATAGGATGCACTAATGAGCACTGATAGGCTGCACTGATAAGCACTGATAGGTGGCATTGATGGGCATTGATGAGCACTGACAGGTGGTACTGATGGATGCTGTTAGGTGGCATTGATGAGCACTGTTAGCTGACATTGCATTGGAAAAGTATTCAAACTTTTTGACCTAAAAGCGAAACCCTATGTGTGGCAGAAAACTAACATTATACATCGCCCTGAACACACCATTCCCACCGTGAAACATGGTGGTGGCAGCATCATGTTGTGGGGATGCTTTTCTTCAGCAGGGACAGGGAAGCTGGTCAGAGTTGATGGGAAGATGGATGGAGCCAAATACAGGGAAATCCTATAAGAAAACCTGTTAGAGTCTGCAAATGACTTGCGACTGGGGTGGAGGTTCACCTTCCAGCAGGATAATGATTCTAAACATACAGCCAGAGCTACAATGAAATGGTTTAGATCAAAGCATATCCATGTGTTAGAATGGCCCATTCAAAGTCCAGACCTAAATCCAATTGAAAATCTGTGGTACGAATTGAAAATTGCTGTTCACAGCCGTTCTCTTTTAAATCTGACAGAGCTTGAGCTATTTTGTAAAGAAGAATGGGCAAACATGTCACTCTCTAGATGTGCAAAGCTGGTAGAGGCATCTCCAAAAAGATGTGTAGTTGTTATTGCAGTGAAAGGTGGTTCTATAAAGTATTGTCTCAGGGAGGCTGAATACAAATGCACACCACACTTTTCACATATTTATTTGTGAAAAATTTTGAAAACCATTTATCATTTTCTTTCAACTTCACAATTATGTACCACTTTGTGTTGGTCTATCACATAAAATCTCAATAAAATACATTTACAATTTTGATTGTAACATGACAAAATGTGGAAAATTTCAAATGGTATGAATATTTTTTCAATACACGTTATAGGCGGAATTGATGGGCACTTATAGGCAGCACTGAATCGCAGCACTGATAGACAACATTGATGAGCACTAATAGGCGCTGATAATGTGTAAACAATTTACTTACATTCTTGATGGTTAAAGGCTCTCATTTCCTCACACAGACACAATGTGAGAAGAAAGGACTGCAGATAACCAGCAAGTCCGTTTACATGTGACAGCTGATCACATGGTAAAGGGCCGCTGTGATTGCGCTAGATGCGCGTCCCAGGGGGCATGCAGGCGGCAGGGTTCTGGGAGGATGTCCATGGACACCCTCCCAAAATTGGAAGCCCAGGGCTCGGATGGAAGAGGGGGCCCATCATGGTTTCTTGCACCGGGGCCCTGAAGGTTCTAGTTATGAATCTGGTGTTACAGAGTTTACTGGGTCTGTGGCATCAGGAGGGAGTAGTCTGACATAAAGGGTCATTCTCCTTCCCTTTTCATACCTGTAGTCATAGGTCCTACCAATGTTTCCTGGCTGCCACTATTCATCTTATTATAATTCTATATGCATTGCATACCTGTTTATGTGAGTCGAAAGTAAGAGTTTAATACTAAAAGAATATCTGTCTAAGCCAATCTTGATCTGTCTACTTGAAGACCCTTAAGTAAAGAATACTTGGTTACTTTGCTTCAGTCTGGTATTTGTATAATTGCATTGTTATCTGAAACATTTCTGAACCCAGGGTGTCAGAGGTGTTGGGAGGCTTGCAAGGTCAGGGCAACCTTTAGGGTCAGTCATCTTCCAGCAGCCCTCACGGGGTAGCGCTACATTTACATATTTCAGCATTTACTGCACATGTTGCCTTTTTGTCTAGATCCTTCTGTAATATGTTAACATTTTTTTTTTACAGAACCTGCATTTTATGTTATAAATAAGCAGTTCAACAATAATATCTATTTTGACTAGTTGAAGGCGCCAGTAATGGAAATTTATGACCTTTTTTATCAATATTCCTTGGTGTAAATGGGTCCTACTAAAATCAGATTATATATTAAAAGACAAGTTGAATGCCATATTCATAATCCAATCCACCAATGTATTTGGAAGGGGTACAGAAAGGTAAAGGAGATAGCAGAGTATTCAACAACAACTCATCAAGACTTGCCTGCTGGAGTTACGGGAGAAATAAAAAAAATGAGGGGTTATTTCATCTTTATAATGAGGATTTATTATACAGACAGAATGTTGTTAATTAGTTTTTTTTTTTTTTAAAGGAAACAAACCAATGCATTTCAAGGATCTGCATCCCTTTCATCCGAGCTGAACAGCACTGTAAACTGAATGTATGAGATGAAGTACTAGACTAGCAGAAAGACACCAAACACAATAAAAACAATCTGCACACTATTCAATTCAATTGTATTACCCGCACACTAAATGTATATCCTATATGCTGTAATACTTCTTCTCACACATACTGTATGTCCTTTTACATTTTTGCTCAACCAGGATGAAAGGAACACAGATCATCTAAACGCGTTGACTTTTTTTTTAATTAACGGATACACAATCAGCAATATTATACCTTCTGAATCCTCATTATAACAGGGAGTAGTCCCTCAAATTTCAGTTTTCCTTCTCCTTCTATTGAAATAAATTGTTTTTCTTATGTTTTGATGGTGGTGGTAAATGCAACAAAGTTAACACAAAGTATCTGCTAGGAATGAATCCTTAGGGTAGCAACAGCCGCTGAAAATCTCAGTTTATAAAACATTTGCCAGCCTTCTTCTGCGCTTGGTTTTGTTGCACAGTCTTTTGCAACCAAGCAGCAGTTCCATTTTTGTAAGTGGGAATATAGAAGGATTGGAACTGTCTCAGAATTTTCCAAAAGGTGAAAAAAATCCCTGTGTGCCATAAGGAGTGTCTCTGACCGTCAGGATTTTTTTTATCTCCTCCTAGCATGCCTGGATATGTTGGCTGATCATCAACCCAGGGATAGTGATGAGCAGAGTGATTAAGGCAAATTGAGTTTGCAGCAAAATGAACAATTTGGCCAGTATTTCTCCAAAATTTGCACGTATTAAAAAAAAAATACTGTTTCCCTAGGGAATGTAGTTTTTCTGGAGAAGGGAGTGTTTTGGGGTAGTTTATTTGTTTAGTGTTGTTTGTATTTGTGATTTTTCCTTTTTATATGAATGTATTTTGTGGTTTGTCCCTTTATATTTAAATTTTTTTCCACTGTCTGTTTTTTTTGTGCCATAAGATCAGGTGCAGGATAATTGAAAGGAGCTTCTGTAACTTTCGTGAGCCATTTACAGTAAATCCCATTACACCCTTAAACACTACCGACAGTACTTAAATGTCACCTTCTCCATTGACTCCAATACATTTTTTCAAAATGGCAATATTAATTAGCAATCTAGTTTTTCTGAAATTTTGAGGGCTTTAAAACTCTCTTATTTTGCTTATTCCATAACTAATATCTTACCAATAAGAAGAATATACTACATATTTATGTGTGTTTTTTCCTTTTTTGTATATTTTAGTATTGTTTGTTTTCTGTAACTTTGAAATTTGACTTTTGCAGTCAAATTTGAGAAAACCCCATTATATGTTTGTTATGTGTTCCCACTTGCACAGCATACCTAAAAAATGTTTATTACCTATTTCTTTCATTCTTTCGAGTAGGATTAAATTTAGAACACTACAAGTATTTTTTTTTTGGCTTTGAATAGATTGTAGTTGGGAAAAACACAGGGACAGTTTTTTTTATTTAAAAAGTGTATAAACATACAATGCACCACCCAAGCATCAGATCTTTAAAGAGCATTTCCACTTTTACAGCCAAGTTTGGATAACACCTATTTTACATTGGTTACATGCCCCATTCAAATAGCATAACTTAATAAAAATGTAAAATTGCAGCTTACTGCCTTAACAGATCATAATGCAATCTAGGAAAGGAATAGTTTTC
>BLSH010310864.1:1582019-1610001 GCA_018402905.1 Glandirana rugosa
TTTTATAACAAAAAAAGAGTTTTACAGCCAGAAAAAAACAAATATCACGTTTTTTATTTTTCATGTCTCCACACCTCTGTACTTTTTATTTTTTGCACTATAAACAAAAAAAGACCGACATTTTGAGAAAAAAACAATATTTTTACATTCTGCTATAATACATATCCAAAACAAAATGTAAAAAATTAAATTTCTTCATCAATTTAGGCCAATATGTATTCTTCTACATATTTTTGGTAAAAAAATCCCAATAAGGGTATATTTATTCGTTTGCGCAAAAGTCATAGCGTCTACAAACTATGGGATAGATTTATGGACTTTTCGTTTTTTAATTGTTTTTACTGGTAATGGTGGCAATTAGCAGTTTTTAGCGGGACTACGGCATTGCTGTGGACAAATCTAATGCTAAGTTATACTTTTTGGGGCCCAATGACACCAATACAGTGATCAGTGCTAAAAAATGCACTGTTACTGTATAAATGACACTGGCAGGGAAGGGGTTAACATAAGGGGAGATCAAAGGGTTAAGTGTGTTCCCTGGGAGTGTTTTCTAACTGTGTGGGGGATGGACTGACACAGTGGTGGCCCATGCATTGAGGACGCAGGGGCAGAGCCCCCCCATCCCTGCTGCTGCCACCATCCATGCACCCAGCCCCTTTCAGGATGCCGGGTGCATGGATTCCAATGGCGGGGGCAGTATACCTGTATGCCCTATCTGGGATGCTGGCTGTATACCTTGTCCTGTGATGCTGGCTGTATACCCTATCTGTGATGCTGGGCTGTATACCCTATCTGTGATGCCGACCTATATACCCTATCTGTGATGCTGGCTGTATACCTGTATACCCTATCTGTGATGCTGGCTGTATACAATATCTGTGATGCTGGCTGTATACCCTATCTGTGATGCTGGCTTTATACCTGTATACCCTATCTGTGATCCTGGCTGTATACTCTATCTGTGATGCTGGTTGTATACCATATCTGTGATGCTGGCTGTATACCCTATGTATGATGCCGGCTGTATACCTGTAAACCCTATCTGTGATGCTGGCTGTATACCCTATCTGTGATGCTGGCTGTATATCATATCTGTGATGCCGGCTGTATACCTGTATACCCTATCTGTGATGCTGACTCTATACCCTGTCCTGTGATGCTGGCTGTATACCCTATCTGTGATGCTCGTTGCATATCCTATCTGTGATGCTCGTTGTATATCCTATCTGTGATGCTCGTTGTATATCCTATCTGTGATGCTGGTTGTATACTCTATCTGTGATGCTAGTTGTATACCCTGTCCTGTGATGGTGGGCTGTATACTCCTGACACAATGGGTGGAATACAAAGGGCGGAGTGGGTGGATTATATAAGGGATGGGGCTTTTGAGAAGTGGGAGGGATCAAAAAAGGAAGGACGGAGTCTAGTGCCCCCCCATCCTAAAACTTCTCCAGCTGCCCCTGGACTGACAGGAAGAACACAGAGATCAGTGTTCCTGTTTACAAAGAACAGAAGATCTCTGTGTACTTCCCTGTCAGAATGGGGATCTGCATTGTTTACATAGGCAGATCCCCGTTCTGCCTTTCTGTGGAACGATCATGGGGGGCCGGCGGACATCAAGTGCCCAGTGGGCAAGTGGTTAAAGACTGCCCACCGCATATATATGAGTACATGGATATATTATTAATTATGATGTACCCCCATAGTAACAATAGGATCACCTGATGAAGCTATCAGTGAAACGCGTGGCGATCCTTTGGTGCTGACATTGTATACTCAAGTAGTCTGGACTCCAGCCACTAAGGACTTTCTTGGACCTTTTTTTCTTTTTGGAAACCATCTGTGGGTCTCCTACACGGATTTCTATATTCAGCTCCTCATATATCTATATTTGGAACAGTACTCATAGTTATGTACCTCTTTTTTCTATTTCTAGTTTACTGAAAAATTGTAATCATTTTCCAATAAATATGTCTTTTAAATGCATGTATGTTTTGTAGTCCTTTCCTATTTGGGATATCAGCGGCAGCCTTTATAGTCCGCCTTTTTTCTTCTTTTTTACTTTTGTGTTCTCATACGATTGGATGCAGTGCCATGCTCTGCAATATATGTCTCATTTTATTTCTATTTCAAGCTTCCATAACCCTAAGCAAAAAAATGTCACCAGCACACCAAGGATCTGTAGAGTGGGCCCAAAGCTTTAATCAGCAATAACAACGTTACAGCAGATAGCAACATTTTGGAAACATGCAGGACCCCTTCATCAGGCATGTGACGTCACATTCCTGATGATGGGGTCCTGTGTGGCTCCAAAACGTTGCTATCTGCTGTAAAGATGTGATCTCTGATTAAAGCTTTGGACCTACTTTGGAGATCCTTGGTGTGCTGGTGACATTTTTTTGCTTAGGGTTATGGGAGCTCCTTTTATTAATCCTGGACTTGATCACATGGTTACAGCAGATAGCAAGGTTTCGGAGCCAGGCAGGCCCCCTTAATCAGGCATGTGACCTCACATGCCTGATGAAAGGGTCATGCGTGGCTCCGAAACTATGCTATCAGTTTCACCCTCCCTATTAACTCCAATGTATATTTTGCAGAAATCTCCTGTTTTTTTGTTGAAATGTTGGGTATATTAAAACTCTCAATTTTGCCTATTGCTAGTCATTGGAGAGTACACGTTTCTACAGCTAATAGCTTATCCAATAACAAGAAAATGTCACGTACATACTACTTATGTGTTGTGACACACACAGGCTACTGAAAAGCTCTGATTTCGCAGTGTATAGCCCAATAGATGTTTTCATTGCAGCTCTTGCTTTGCCAATCTGGGTAATGTGTCCACAGCTGATAAACCTATCATTGCGGTAACATCTTACGGGTCATTTATGCTTCCAGGAAGAAAAGAAATGAACTTAAACTGCTACTTCATGAGCCATGGATATGGTTTCTTATGAGCCACTAGCAGCTGCAATGTGATATCTGCCATGGCTCATTAGTACATTACTCTCTTCTTCACACCTCTAAGTAATTCTGTGTTAAAATAAAACAAAGCACCACATTCAGCCTAGAGGATTTAACTGGACTGACCTGAAATTACATTTTAATTTTGTTTGCATTCAACAAACACTTAGGCTTCTACTTACTCGCCGGGGAGGAACATTCCCAATAGCTCCATTACACAGCCCTATGGCTGATTTACTGAAATGAATGGAGAGAATGGATCAGTATGATGGATCAGATTTAGGTGAACCGTGTGCATTCAGCTGCTGGGGAGCCACACACAGTAAACCAGCAGATAAACATTTGGGGAACGTAAAGTGGAAATCCAGCTCCAGGTTGTCCCCCACCACTGAGGCTGAAGCCTTTCTTGGATGGCTTTTTTTATACACTTCTATCCAGGGCCATCTTTAATATTGATTGGACCCTGGGCAAATATTTTCTTGGGCTAGCCCAAATTGACTTATGAACTATTTGCAGGCAGCGCAAGCTCAAGTGCCAGCTGCTTTTGGGCCCCACAACAATGACTGGGCCAGGGGCAGGTGCCCCTTTTGCCCTGTGTTAAAAATAGCTCTGCTTCTATTATAGGTGTGTATACAGGGTGTGCTTCTATCATAGGCGTGTGTACAGGGTGTGCTGAGTGTACCTGGGCACACCCTAATCACCCAATGCGAATTAGTATTATTGCTCTGTGTGCCAGCGGGAAGATCTCCCTCTTACTGGCTCTGCCACAAGAGAAGTGTTTACAAGCTTCTCTAGCACTGTGCCGGAAGAGAGATCAATGTGCCAGGGTCATATATATGTAGACACTCACATGCAGGTGTGTTTAAGCTTTAGGGTGCACACCCTAATGCAATAGGCTGCGCACACCTATGACGTCTATACATGCGTTTTTCACATCCGCGAGTCCATGCTTTGTGATGACGCACATCCAGGAGTTGGGATTATAGGAACAGTGGTAGAAAGTGTGTTGAATGATGAAAGCCTTCATCTTGGAAGGAAGAAAAATAGTACTTTGGGAACAGCTCCATATTTTTTTCAGTAATCACCTTCAATATGGAGTTGTTTATCAAAGTACTGTTCTCGCTTTTTTTTTTCACAGGTGAAGGGCAGCAAATTAAAAACAAAGGGAAGCTTTGCTTGTTTTCTTCCTTCCCCTCCACTACCACACGTGGCACCTTTACGAGAAGAGGGGGGAGCTGATACCTGTTTTTGACAGGTGCCCATCCCCATTTCCGGGAGACCTCACATCGGCACACTCTGCTCTCATTGGCTCACTGGTTGTGTTCGACAGCAGCAGGATTTAATGGCTCCCACTGCTGTGTAAGCCTCTGAGGAGAGACAGCCCCCGTAGAACCGCTGCTCTCATGCACATTGCTGGATCATGAGGGGGATCAGTATAAGGGGGAAGCTGCACCCAGAAAGTTTTTCACGTGGATGTAAACCTCATTCATTAAATCTGATCTGGGCACATATATCTATAGTGTTTACTTATTTCTCTCTAAAGCTCTAAGTCCTGTGTCTTTCTGCTGCTATGTTCTTCTGTTATCAGCAGAGTCACTTCTGACAAGCTCCCTGATACACGAGATAAAAGCAGTTGGAAATTTGTGTCGGGGAGGTAACTTAGAGACACATAAGCAGAGAGCTTGTCTATTCACAGCACAACAATGCAAGTTTCTTTGCTCCTCTGCCTATGTGGAGGGGGGTGTCCCTTTCCTCCAATCAGCTCATAGACAGTCAGTGGCAGCTGGTGATTTTTTTTGGGGGAGGCGCAAACAGCCCCCCCAGCGGCACCCCCACCCGAGCGGCATCTCTCCCCCACTGTTTTTCCCTTGCACTTACCCTATCTAGGCTGGTAGGGTGCAGTGGCTCTGTGTCCTCCACAACGGCTTCCAGCATGCGGTTCCTTCCCTACTCCTCCTAGGCGTCCAATAGGATCACTTGTCCCTTCAGCCAATCAGGTGACGGGTGCCAAATCCTTTACCTGATCCTTTGTAACACACCTAAGTGGGCTGAGAGCGCACTCTCTGTGCTCACAGCCCACTATATTTTGAAGCCTATTAGAGCCTCTGGCTCTAATAGCGTACTTCACAAAAACAGTCCAGCGCACCGCTGCAATTGTACTTCATGCATCCCAGCGTCCTGAAAAGGGGCCGAGTGCATGGATAGGGGAGGCGGTGGAAGGGATGAGGAGGCTGCGCTACTGCACCCACAATGGACGGGCCGCCCCTGTACACAGTGTATGCCAAGACTTCATTCACACTGCTGAAAGAGGAAGAAAGATTTGTAACACAATGTGCACTTTCTAAATAATGTAGAAAGCTGAAGGCAGCAGATATACATGTAAAACTTATGTATGGATATTTGTTTAATCTCTGTGTATCATCTGAGGCTGTTGTTCACTTCACTGGGTATAGGAGGGGGTTTACATCCACTTTAAGGTAAAAAATACTTCTGCCTTTACAACCACTTTACTGGCCAAACTTCAGGCAGATGAAAAAACACAATTCTATACAGTTGCGTCTAACTTTAACCCCTTCACGCCTAAGCTTTTTTTCTGACACTTGTTGCTTACAAGTTAAAATCAATATTTTCTGCTAGAAAATTACTTAGAAACCCCCAAACACTATATATATTTTTTAACAGTCATGACATTGCTTCTGGGTTACTAGAACTGAGACCCAATTCCGGCTTTGTTCTGGTCTCCGGCCAGCTGGCAGACGTGGCGGCTGGTTGCTCGGGCTTCCCAGTGGGACGGGAGAGCCTAGGCGAGCCACGGGAGGTGTCGGGAGGGGGGATGTCCCCTCCCGCTGCTTGTAATATTACTACTAATAATAATAACAGTAATAATAATAAAACCTTTTTATTATTATTATTTATTATTGTTAATTCGTCATGTTCCATTCGTTTAGATGCGGCATTCCTTATTTCGGATAATTCATAACTTTGGATAAATTTGTATTCGTTACATTCACTAACAGCTAAATTTGAAAGGAAATTCCAATACCTATAATTTAATAGTTATTTATTAGTTAGTTATTATTTAGAATTTTTGGATTTTCTTTCTTATTTTCGAATTACCGAATTTCAGATTTTTCCAATTTCGGCTTTTTCGATTCTCCAATTATCGAATTTCAGATTTTTCGCATTTCAGCTTTTCGGAATGAAAGAATGTATATGAATCCCAGAAGCATCCTCTGGTACATATGACAGTTCACATACAATATATTGCCAAAAGTATTGGGACACCTGCCTTTGCACGCACATGAACTGTAATAGTAATGTTGGAACAGGAAGGGGCCATCTCCAAACTGTTCCCACAAAGTTGGGAGCATGAAATTGTCCAAAATGTCTTGGTATGCTCACGCCTTAAGAGTTCCCTTCACTGGAACTAAGGGGCCAAGCCCAACCCATAAATAACAACCCCACACCATAATCCCTCCTCCACCAAATGATTTGGACCAGTGCACAAAGAAAGAGTTCTGACCTCAACCCAATAGCATACCTTTGGGATAGAGATTGCGAGTCAGGCCTTCTTGTCCAACATCAGTATCTGACCTTACAAATGCGCTTCTGGAAAAATGATCAAACATTCCCATAAGGCAAGTTCACACAGCATGCAGTCCAGTGCATTTTTTTCTGCATCAAAAACTCATGGAAAGTATGTTATATGGTTTCCAATGGCATAGTTCACACCAGTGTAGTTCCAGGGCTTTCCAGTTCCAGAAAAAAAAAGTAGAACAGGTTGCACTTTACCTGCACTGAACTGTACTGGAACGCAGTAAAACACATCAAAAATGCACTGGACCCCAATATAGTAGGAAAAAAACAAGAAAAAGAAGAAAAAAAAAGCACCTGGAATGCATCAAAAAGCACCAAAAACGCACTGGAACGCGTCAAAAACATGTTAAAAAAACGCACATGCAGAAACGTATCCGGAACAGATCTGGAGTGAGTTTTTATGGTGTGAACCAGCCCATAGACACACTCCTAAACCTTGTGGACAGCCTTCCCAGAAGAGTTGAAGCTGTTATAGCTGCAAAGGGTGGGGCAACTCAATATTGAACCCTACAGACTAAGACTGGGATGTCATTAAAGTTCATGTGTGTGTAAAGGCAAGCGTCCCAATACTTTTGGCAATATAGAGTATATGTATTTCAACTGTGTGTGTAGCTATTTGCCTTGGAGTTGAGCTTTAAACCCTCTCTTTTTCCCCATGTTGTCTATCACACTGACTGCTAATGACTCTCAAGGAACTCATATCAGAGATACAGTGATAAAGAGAGATGCAGAGAGTAAGAATAAAATATTTTAATGTTACATCTCTGCCCAAAAATCAATGCTAATCAATCTAAGCAATTCACAACCTAATCAATAACCTTAAAATGGACCTGCACTTAACTAAGCTATAAAATGTGAGTTCAGGAAATGGTAGATGCCTGCACATGCTTCTTCTACTGCTCAGCTCCCAAATGTCCCTTCTTTGGAATCAAATACATCTCTGCCTCTTCCTACTCAATTTTCTATCTATTCCATCATCTATACAGACCTTTATAAATGAATCTGCTATTTGGATATTAAACGTGTTTTCACTCAGCCTCTACGTTACTGCATTTGTTATGCTTCAGGAAGTTTTGTCAAGTTTTGTCATCTTAGTCACCAAGTGACTAAGGAATACTTACATTGTATCCTGGTGTATTATAGAGGTAGCTGAACACATTGCTGGATGCAGTTTTTACCATGGCATCACTGTTTCCCCTAATTTTGCTGCCAAGATTGAAAATTGGGGTTTAACCATTTCAGCCCCGGAAGGATTTCCCATGTTAGGACCAGAGCATTTTTGCGATTCAGCACTGCGTCCCTTTAACTGACAATTGCGCGGTCGTGCGGCGTTGTACCCAAACTAAATTTGTGTCCTTTTTTCCCCACAAATAGAGCTTTCTTTTGGTGGTATTTGATCACCTCTGCGTCATTTTTGATCACCGCTGTAAACAAAAAAAGAGTGACAATTTTGCAAAAAAACCCCAATATTTCTTACTTTTTGCTAAAATACATATCCAAAAAAAATATAGAAAAAATATTTTTTCATCGGTTGTGACTGATTTATAAACTATTTATAATCGCAAGCAGCGTATATTGACTGGTTTGCGCAAAAGTTGCAGCGTTTACGATTGATAAGAATTAATTTATGGGGTTTCTATTTATTTATTTATTTTTTACTAGTAATGGCGGCCATCTGAGATTTTTAGAGATTGCGGCGGACATGTCGGACCTTTTTGACACTTTTTTGGGACCATTGGCATTTATACAGCGATCAGTGCTATGATTACAGTATAAATGTCACTTGCAGGGAAGGGGTTAACCTTCAGCGGCGCTCTAGGGGTTAACTGTGTTTCCTGTGTGTGTTACTAACTGTGTGGGGTCTGGGCTGACTGGGGGAGGAGAGTGATCGTGGCTCCCATACACAGGGGGCCTGTGATCACACTCCTCTCCCCTGTCAGAACGGAGATCCGTGTGTTTACATACACGGACCCCTGTTCTGTCACTGCGGGGAGCCGGCGGACATCGAGTCCACCCTACCCGCTCCTTTGCTGCCCCATAACCCTGTAACTCATGATCCGCGATCTCGCAGCCGCTGTCAGGTGACAGCGGTTTGCAATATCGAGCCACTTTGCCGCCGTCAATCCACGGCGGGCGGTCAGCAAGTGATTAAAGTCCAAATTATAACTCTTGCCAAAAACCTTGAGGGATCATTACGGTGTCATTTCCAGGGTCCTGCCATTCATGCAATGCGCATTCTGGCTCAGTGCCAGTTTTCAGCCATTGAGCCAGAATGCTCTCCCTTGTTTATGGGCCCTGCCATGTTCCTACCATGTGACTAAAGCATACTTATATGTATAGGAATAGTAGTATAAAGTATTTTATAACATCATTACCTAGTAACATACAAAAGAAACTGAAAAACAACTAGGAACAACAAATTTTAATGTATGTTAATTTCAATTTTTTTTTTCTTTAAAGCGAAACTAAAGTTCTGCTATGATACACTGTGAGCCGGCTGTCATTTCTCTTCTGCAATAAAACATACATACCTGCAGCTGAGGCAAAGCACTATGCCGGTATGATTAGCTCCTGTGCATCCCACGCTGGACAATGAAGATGGCTAAAACCAGACATACGGTAGAAGATGCCTGTGGGGGAGTGTTGAAAAGGTGAGTATCCCCTTGTTATTTCTACATTCATTTCAAGTAACCCTAATATAAAAATTATTCATTACAAATGTTCAAAACATACCCAGTCTAAAACTTCAGACTGTTTGCTGCTAAAAATGGTACCAATTTGTGGGGTCTTTTTATTGACCTTCAAAGACAGGGTCTTTGGTGTTACGTTATAGTGTGAGAAAAGCTTCATAAATAAAATCTCTTATATACACCATTGTTTTTACACCATATAACCATCGAGCAAACTTGGTATTGTTTGATTCCAGGCAAAAAAAAAAAAAATTTCAGAAAAATAAACTCGTCTTTTACATTTTTTATTTGGTCGAAATCACCATAAAATTGCCTTTTTCCATTATTTTCATAATTTTTACTTTCATTTCTAAAAAAAATAAAGTATATAATTTAAAGTATGGGACTCAAGTGGCTATTCAGCACATACATTCAGCATGACTTATTCATGAGCATATTCATGTGCAAAAATGTAACTGTAATAGTATATTATATGAATATAAAGTAATCCCAAACATTTTTTTCTTTTTTAGATTTGGATACTATGGGGAAGTGTTAAAGCCTGTCATGTTTTTGCTATCTGTGCCTTGGATAGGACAACAACCCACTGCTATACAGTAGCTAAAAAGCCTTCACAATAATGTGTCCACTCCTTGCCATAGACCTTCCCACAACGTCCCTGGCCATTAGCTTTTACATTCTTAAAGAAAGGAAAGTCCACACAAGAAAGTTATTTGCACTTTACTGATGTTCTTCAAAGATGGCAGTGACAGATCATATCACAGAGACATACTAACAAGTGTCTTTGGGATACTGTACATTTCCATACACAAAAGTGGACAAGCTATAGCAGTCATTTGTGAAGGCTGCACATCACTCATACGCCATCATCCCTAAGCATCTCCTCTCAGCTCACCTTGGGAGCACCACAGTGTTGGGGGCCATCCCTCTGTATACTAAATCTGTAGCAATTTGCTCTATTCAGACCAAGATTTACAAGGTGAAGCATCATGCTCTGTCTGCTGTGATTAACAATATGACTTCTGTAATATGTCTTAAAATCTATAAAATATTTCTATGTCCCACTCCATAGCTCTACCCAGGCGGATTCACTCCCAGATGTCACTATCAGTCTCAGTTGCACTATTACTTATATCAGAGAACACTTAGCCCGGCCTAAAAGGCCTTTCGCATCCTGTTCCCAGTCCTTGTAGACCATGTTTAAAGTCAGGATGACTACAGCTGGCTGTTCTAGTTGTTAGACTATCCCATGGGCACTAGCTCCACTAGTTACATCAATAAGGCCCTTTTCACACTGAGGCGCTTTCATAGCGTTTTTGTGCTAAACATAGCGCTTCCAAAATGCTTCTAAAACGCTGCCCATTAATTCCAATATACCTATTTACACTGGGGCGTCGCGCTGGCACCACGTTTAAAAAAGTCATGCAAGCATGATTTTTTGTGCTTATTCTGAGCGCTAAAAATAGCGCATTAAAAACGCCCATATACATTTAAATGAATGTAAAGCGCTTTAAAAGCGCGTTAAAAGCCCCAGCAAAACGCCCAGAGGTTGTGGAAAGGTCAAAATATCAGGAAGTAAATAGGATGTAATGTAGGGGGATGTGCTATTTATTTAATGCTAGTGCTTGAAAAGCGTCTGGGTGTTAGCGCTAATTATAGCGCTAACGCGGCAAAAACGTGGTCACAACGCTTGATGTTTTGTGTGCGTTTTTCAAACGCCTCAGTGTGAAAGTAGCCTTAGGCTGGGTTTACACTATCCGACACAAAAACGGTCAGACTTTTGATCCTACTTTGCCCTGCAACATCGGTCTTACTTCTGTCCTACTTTGGTCCTACTTCCATCCGACTTGAATGAACAAGACAAGATTTTGCTCCGACTTTGAGATAGTGACTTGTCCTTTGACCAATAAAAACAATCCCAGTGTGAGAGAAATTCCTTTTACTGCTGCTGTAATCACCAAGTCAGATGTCACAAGTCGGATGATTAGAACAAGGATCCGATTTTGATCCTACTTCAATGATATTCAATGGGCTGAAGTAGGACCAAAGTTGGACCAAAGTAGTGCAGGAACCTTTTTCAAAGTCGGACCGACTTGTGTCGGACCAGTTAAGACGGCTCTCATAGGGAAACATTGATTTGGTGACGTAATGCGACATGTGCTCACAATGTCGGTTCGTTTGTTGGACAAGTGTGAACCCAGTCTAAGGGAGGCTTTGTTTAAAACGGGGCCTAAAACCCAATTACATAATCCCATATTATCACACTACTGTATTTTGGGACAGAGCCACCTTGTGGCTGACTAGCTAACTGCACCTGCTTACATTGTATTTCGGAGAGATTTTCTTTGTAAAATAAATGAAAAATCCACTTTTTTAGCTCTTGCCACCCATTTTTAGCAAATCATTTACCAACATTGACTTAGTCTAAAAATTTAAAAAGCACCATTAGATTTGGTTCTCCTAATATTAATCCTGTGGGGATTTGTTTAAAACAAATATTTTAAATTGCAGTATGTATTATCCTTGTTCCAAGTTTCAAAGCCAAAAAAATACCATGAGCCCTTGGAGAGGTCAGTTATTTGGCTGCATGAATGTAGAACAATTTATTGAGCTCCCTCAACATCCAAATCCTACTGGTGAATGTCAATTGCTAGATGCATAATGAAGCATACGATAGTAGTTTCTACTGCCTTTACATACTGTACCTTAACAATATTTAATTATATTTATGAATCACATTCAGCTGGTTAGGCATTATGTTTATTAAATGGTTTCTTAGCACCTGAGAATTCATGATAGATAGATAGATAGATAGATAGATAGATAGATAGATAGATAGATAGATTGATTGATTAATTTGATAGACAGATACAGGAAGAAAAATAGGCTGTTCACTTTGCAAGGGAAGTTGTAATTTGCAAAGGAATTTTCCCAAGAGCTTAGTGAAGTTTTGCAAAGCATACCTAATCACACGCAAAGAAAATTTATAAAAAAAAACAAAACAACAATTTTACTTGCATATGATAGGACGATGGAAGTCAGCAGTACTTTACCTCATTTACTAAGCTCTAGGGCAAATTCCTGATGCAAAGTGTAACTTAGCTGTAAATTTAGTAAATCAAATCGATAGAGATATATAGATAGGCAGATAGATTTATGAATACATGCACATTAGACAGATAATGTTAGATAGTGACAGCACAGTGGCTTAGTACTTAGCACTCCAGCCTTGCAGCACTGAGGTCCTTGGTTTTAATTCCAGCCAACACACTATTTGCATGGAGTTTGCATGTTCTCCTTGTGTTTGTGTGGGTTTCCTCTGCATACTTCAGTTTCCTTCTACACCCCAAAGACATGCTGGTAAGTTTAATCATTCACCTTAGTATGTGTATGTATACATGTGAGATAGGCAATAAATTGTAAGTTCTTTGATGGCAACGACTGATGTATAGTAACGTGTAAATTGTTGGTGCTATATAAGTGCCTGGATTGATAGATTTACTAATATATGCATGATAGATCTGGATTCCATGTACATGCACTATACAGCAGGGAGTGAGCTATGAGTAGGCTTTTATATTATTATTCCCCCGAGATCAGTGACATTGAATGAAAAGAGGTGCAACATTAACACGTACAAGAAAAAAAAATGGACCATTTAGCAAGCCCCCATGCTTGTGTTTTCTACAGAGAATATGATGGGTTAAAAGTTTTGTCTGTGACAATGAAATTGAGGCCAGCTGTAGGTCATATTCACGTCCCAGTCACAGGAAAATGAACCTGTGAGACAGAACCTAATTATCTGCTAAACCAAAAGCCAGTCTCAGTTCAATAACTTACGACAGAGCTGGCAGACAGATATAGTGTTGCCATGGAAACCTTCGACTGCAGACAGGAACAAGAAGTCAAACGAGACTGTAACCCTAAGTGTGCCGAAACCGTTTCTTTGTCACTGCAATAAGATACCAAATAATATTCCTTTTCCTATCTTCTAAAACATATCTAAAAAATAATTTCCCAAAATTACACGACTGCTACCGGCTTGCTGCAGTCTTTGTGCCAAAATAGGTTTTTAATAGTCGAAAAACCCCGTAAAATGCTTGCCTAAACAAGTAATGTTCCTGCAGATAAAATGCTGTAGAGATTACAAATGTCAGCCATTTTGCATCCATAAGCCATTTTATTTTCCTTTTATTGTCCCAGCTCAAGTGTTCATTACTGCTGTTTTGTTGCTTTCAGACAATAGCAAATGACTATTTATTTTATTCTTTTGTGAATATTACTAAACTCTTGTTAGGGAAAGGAAATGTAGCACATAAATGGCACCTTCACTTTATGAACATTGAACAGGACCCTCACAGGCAAACAGGACTGAAACTGGGAACAGATGGTTGAAAACAGAAAGCAATGGAAGAGGAAAATACAAAATACCACTGTTATAAACTAGAAAGCTTTATATGAACTTAGCATTTAAACCAGGCTACCCATTAATACATAGACTTGATTAAACCCCTGTAACATATAAAGGAATATAAATGTAATAAGCAGAGAACTTTTCCTTTAAGTGAAGCGAGGTCATGTCAGTTTACAGCAAGACTGAGGAGCTAGTAGATGAAACATTCCCTACCGTTCAATAAAGGTTTTGCCCTCTGCTGATGATCTCAAAGTGCACCTACTTTACTAAAATATAATACTGTGAAGGAGGAGGTTAGGAAATGTAGACGTTCTTCTGAGTTCTTTTTAGTGATGAAGATTTTATTGCATTTGGCGAAAGTCAACTTTAAGACATACTTATTTGTCCCTTTATTCTGTTTTCTGCTTACCATAGCAGTTCTTTCCAAGTAAGCTTGAGAAGGTTAGATATTACATATCCAAGTTCCATTAAGCACCCCAGAACATCTATGTAAACATAAACAATTTGGTCAAAGTTTTTTGGACACCTGGCCATCACACCTACTTATACTGATTAGCCAACAGTATGTGAACATCGAGTTTAGATGTTTTCAGTAAGGGTTACAGTTAAAGCTATAGTATACAAAGACATTGTAGACAATTGTATGCTTCCAACCTTGCAGTAGCAGTTTGATCAGTTTGGTGTGGAGGAACTCAAGTGGTCTGCACAGAGCCCTGACCCCCTACTGAAAACCTTTAGGTTGAATTCAACATCGGTACTTGACCTCACAAGTGCTCTTATGGCTGAATGGGCACACATTCCCACATATACACTCCAAAATCGTGTGGAAAGCCTTCCCAGAAGAGTGGAAAGGGAGGGTCGGCTGCTTGAGAGGCTGTCAAACCGGAGACTGGAAGGAGGTTTGTAATTCAGCACAAATATTTTTTAAAATACTACACCAAGCAACAGTCCAGACTTTCCACATCCTCAAGCCTTGATAAAGTTTCTCCTTGGAAACTGTTGCTTATTTTCCTAATTGAATATAAAGATAAACTTTATCTGCCCTGTGAGCATTTCTGCTATTAGCTGATGTAGGTAGACATTAGTGTGCCCTACTGGTTGCATTTTATTATATTAGGTATAGTGCTTGCATTGCAATAATGCTACAATAATTAGCATTGTCTGGGTAGCAAAACTATCCATGTTAACATATGAAATACATCTTTAGAAACAGTAACTCTGTCATAATGAATTATCAGTTTGTTACCCTACATTTTACTTCCTTAATTTTAAAAGCTTGGTGTACCCAAAAAGTGATATTTATTATTAGGTGGAGCTTGGTGGGCTGAGTCAGCCCCTGACGTTTTATGTGTTTTGGATATTTGGGTGTTCTGCCCATTTTCCCAACAGCTCCTGTTGCCTTCTTTATATAAAATGAGTAATGAAATCCAACAAGGAGGATGGGATTCATTCATACTGACTACAGTAAGTATGCAGACTCAGGAGCAGATATCTCTCCAACCATCCCTGGGTAGCAAGCTGTGAGGTGATCTAACTCTCCAACATCTACGAAAATTTCAAATATCAATTATGGCCTATAACTCCAATAAAAAATCAATAACCTCAATTCTGGTACTTACAATGAAAACACAATATTGTCTTGCACTACATTTCCATCATTTATCACAAACTGGTAGATCTGATCAGTCAATTCTGATGTTAGTGATACATGGAATTTACTTTTCCTAGCGGAAACATAAGTCAGAGTCCATTTTCCTCCAGACAATTTTATCATTTTATTCAATATTTTCAGCCAAGATTCACACAACATTTTAAATTGAATCGTATGTGAAATTGTGGCTCTTGGGTGAAAGTTGTATAAATCTTGGGTACAATATTTGATAAATACAGGACTAGAACACTGTAAGGGACCTTGCCTAGAGCTTTGGCTAGACAACAAGGCCTGAGCTCATCAGAGACAGACAACATTAATGCCGTATAATATATACTTGATCCATAAATCATTATATGCTGCTCTGCTTTGAGAAGTTGTCAGTAAAGTTCCACAGAAGGAAAAGTGCTATCTGTATCTATTGAATCTAGCAACTATATAAAAGCACCTGTGCAATGCTGGGGATGAAATCTATGCCAGAAGTGTAGATTGCTATACCGGTGTTGATATCTGCATGGATTTAGTCTCAGATGCCAGTGTTCAAAGAGCCCATTGAGTGCTGCATTAAGTGAGTACTTATTAATCTTGTCTCTGCTGATGTGAGTGTGATCAGTAATAGAATAGAAGAAAATGTCATCATTTCATCTTAACTTCACTTGAAGACCATTTGGTCTCAACTGTGGAAAGTCTCCCACCATCCTAGATTGGGCATTTTCAGGTACAGAGACATAGTCTGGCCTGCCTTCACATTCTGATGACACCTCTGTGCCTTTTCTTCCCACAGCCCAGCATGAAAATGGCTACTCCAAATCTCAGGATTGTTAGGAAGGACACTAAAACTAGTGCTTTGAATGGGTGGATTTGGGAGGGTACATTGAGGTGGGAAAATTAATGACATGCAAGAGTTTAGAGCTTAATCTCCAGCTAGAGTCTCTGGTTAAACCATTCCTAGGTTTACTTAACAACTGTATTACGTTTTCTCAAATAATTCATCCCCCCACAAATATTACCTTTTGTAACAGTTGCCCTTCCCTTTATATTGATGCCGCTCATGATCAGGGCCCTCCTAACCTTTTGAGATTTGCAAAAGTATTTATGAAATCTAAATTTTCAGCAATAATTGTTTTTTTTTGTTTTTTTTAGTGATAATGAACACGTAGCAATACCCCCGCCCTCCAGAGGCCTGATGGTGACCTCCAGAGTTAAGGGCAACTTACATTCCTCATCAGAGTGCAGGTTATTAGGCATGGTGGGTGTAGTGCAAGGTGGAATGATTGGGCGCCAGTCACTTTTGAAATGAAGAAAAAAAAGATTTATTGTCTCGTAACAGGAACTGGGGGAGAGAGGGTTAGGGCCAGGACAGCATTAAGCAAATGCAATGTGCAAACAGGCAGACAAAATAGAAATAGGCTGACAGCAATACAGTAAAAGGGCCTTTAAGCTGAATGCAGCAACTGCTGTCTCCTATAGCAACACTTCACTTTCAATACTTCACTGTAGATCTGCACACGTAACTCACAGTATCCCACTGTAGACCTACACTTACATCTCACAGTATCCCAATGTAGATCACTCAAACTTCACCCACGCTATCCCACTGGGTCCCTGACTAGACTCACAGCTGTACTTATCTTCAAGGTGCACCCATGCCTCCTGCTGGGTTCCCTGATGAGACTACTGAAGTTTTCCCACCTCTTCACCCTCCCTGTCTAGTGAAAGGGCTGCTTTGGTACTTTTTCAGACCTCCATCCTCTCTACACCTGTCTCTGGTAACATGAGTGGTCGCCCCTTTGTGGCAACTGCTTCTCCTTTATCATTGGCACACTGTTAGGAAAGCAGCCTTGAAACATGCCTGTGTGCTTTGCTGGGAACCAGAGGCAAACATCCATGCAGCTGAAGTAATTTAAGCTTTCAAGAAGAACCGTCAAGAAGTTGGTACCCGACGAGGCATCCGGAGGCTGCCCCTTTGGGGGGGGGGGGCAATGTTAAGAAAACAGCCTTGAAACATGCCTGTGCACACTCGCGTACGCCTGTGCGTGCTGTGCACGCGCGTATGCACGCCAGTGGCGCCAAACGGCCTATTTAAGCACACTGCACCCTGCAGTAGATGCTGTCCGTTCTACAGCGTTTGTGTGAGTTCCTAGTGACCTGTATCCTGTTATCTGTTCCTGTGACCCGGCTTGCCCTGACTCTGATTGATCTCTGCCTGCACTGACCCCCAGCTTGCCCACGACAACTGTTCTGCCTGATCCCAGTGTACCTTGCTGCCCGCCTGTTAACGACCCTGCCTGTACCCGACAACTGTGCTACAAACACAAAAAGGAAGCTCAAATATCGTATTTATTAAATGTAAAGCTAAAATAGTTTCTAGGTAATAAATAATAAATACAACTGTAAATATCTACATATTAGATTGTCAGTGATTAAAAAACAGCAAATAAAGAGGATAGACAAACAGACAAATCACCTAAAACTCTTACCATTGTCAATGTTTCAAAGTTAGAGAAAGTGATGACCATATGTTTATATTTTTACGTACAATGTGTGTAGGGATACATAATTTGTGAAGCATACAAAAAAAAGTTTAAAAAAAAGAAAGATAAAACAGTGCATGGTATTCCCTGTAATATAACACTTCAATATAAATATAATAAAATAAGGAAAATTACAAATCCTAAATATAATAGAGAGAAGCATGAAAAACAAAGAACACGCTGCTTCTAAAATGGTAAAAAGGGAAGAACACAAAGCTAACACAGATAAAGCACATACAATTAGCACCCAAACCTCAAAATGGCAGTCCCTAATATGATAAATGGCAGTCCTTTCCTTCAGAAATTCAAACGTAGGAGAAAAAAAGGGTGTTTGGACGAATGTTCTCAAATAGAAAATTGCCTCTGATTACACATGATGTGCACTCGGACCCAGCAGCTCTAAGACAGGATGTACACAAACACAGGCAATGTTTTATTGAAATAAAAATACACAGTGGAAAAGAAAAGTGGTGTTTTGCTATCTATCTCAGATAGATGTCCCAGATGTCCCTTAGTTTCCTGCTGACCCCTGTGGCCTGTGGATAGCAGAAGATCAAATGTCTGTAGAGATAATACAGGGAGTTGTCGAAGTCCCTGAAGCTAGATAGAGAGGTATACACTTCCAGGTTAAGTAACAAAGGCAACGCGTTTCAGAGGTCCTCCTCCTTGCTCAAGCGGCTTGACAAAAAAGGAGTACCTCCACAATGCAGAGGAAGGATATCGGTCTAAGTAATGCACAAGAGATCAAGAGTCAAGAATAGGTAATATATAGAGTGCTGAGGTCAGGATTAACTAACACGCAGAGAGGTCATAGGTCAGGATTAAGCCAACACAGAGAGTTTAGAGGTCAGGAGTGCCGCACAAAGTGTGGGGGCCAAGATTAAGTAATGCGGAGTGTTCAGAGGTCAGGATTACGTAATGCGCAGAGTTCACGATTAAAGTGGAACTTAACTGTATCTGAGCACCACAAACCAAAAACACTTTTTAACTCATTTTTAATATTTAAAGCAAACTTACCCATCCATTCATGTCTCCATGCTTTATTTTGTTGAGACATCACTTTGAAAAACATTTCCTAGTATTTATAGTCATGGCTATGTTAAGTAAGGGCAAATGATTCTTGTGGCATTTACTTCCTGGAATTCATCTGCCCTTAGATCAGACATTCAGGCGGGGAGTGTACTTAGCTGAGAAAGCCCATCCCTGCTCCAGTTGAAAGAAAAAAATGCTCATGAAGATCCAGAGGATGTATGACATCATTTTGGTCAGAGGCAGAGGTCAGAATTAAAGGAGCTGTCGAGGCAGAAGGTTTTTTACCTTAATGCATTCTATGCATTAAGATAAAAAAAACCTTCTGTGTGTAGCAGCCTCCCCAGCACACCCCTAATTACTTACCTGAGCCCCTTCTCTCTGCAGCAATGTCCACAAGTGTCTTAGCTGTCCCGGACACTCCTCCTGATTGGCTGAGACACAGCAGCGGCGCCATTGGCTCCTGCGGCTGTCAATCAAAATCAGTCAACCAATCAGGGGGTTGGGGCCGGGTCGGGGCTCCGTGTCTGGATGGATACATAGAGCTCTGACTCAGCTCAGTTGCCCCCTGTAGTAAGCTGCTGGCTGAGGGGGCACTCACCAGAGGGAGGGGCCAGGAGAGCAGAAGAGGGACCCGAGAAGAGGAGGATCCGGGCTGCTCTGTGCAAATCCAACTGCACAAAGGTAAGTATAAAATGTTTGTTATTAAAAAAAAAAAAGAAAACAAGCATTTACAATCACTTTAAGTAATGCATCAAGTTCAGTGACAGAATTAAATAATGCAGAACATTCATGAGTCAGGATTAAGGAATAAACAGTGTTCAGGAGTCAGGATTAATTAAAACAGAGAGCTCAGGTGTCAGGAGTACGTACCACAGAAAGTTCAGTGTCAGGATTAAGTAATGTACAAAGTTTAGTGGTCAGGTCAGAAGCAAGTAACTCACAGATTGCAGGGTAATAAGTGCAGTTGCAGTGTATTTAAGATACCTAATCCTTCAGCATGGTGGTTGTACCTGGTTTCTTCTATGTTCAGCATCCAGCCTCGTATAATTCCCCCCACTTTCCCAGTCATTTCCAGCATAGTTCCCAGATGTTTGGCAGTATAGAGTAAACATGTAGGCTCCAACTTAAGTCAGACTTCACAAGACAGATCCACTGGAGAGACATGCACAGGAGTGGCGACATTTTGATTGATGTTTGCTCAATGTGACTTGAGTTGGAGCCTATGCACTACAATGTTTACTCTGTGCTGCCAGGCTCCAAGGTTCCCCAGGGACAGACTCCCCACAGTGGGGACCGTCCCCAGAAAGCAGGGACAAATGCAGTGGCGGCTGGTGGTATATTTTTTTGGGGGGGGCGGCAAACAATCCACCTGCCACCACACCCCTCCCCAGTCGGTAGGTCGGGTCACAGGCACCCACCGGTAGGTCACCAGCGCCACACCTACCCCATCTAGGTCGCAGGCAGCACTTCCTCCAGGTGGTCGGGCGGTGGCTTCACCCTGCGTCTCCACCTCCTGGGCTTCATGGCAGCTTCCCCTGCATCTCCTCCCTCCTCCTCCTCGGTGACCAATAGGATCGCTTCTTCTCTCGGCTGATCAGGTGACGGGTCTCAGGATTCACTTCTTGATTGGTCGGGAGGAGAATCAGGAAGACAATAGCGAATATTAATTTGCTATTGTCACACAACTGGGTGGGCTTGGGGCGCAGTGCTCTGCGCCCCAAGCCCATCCTTTTTTTAAGCCAATTAGAGCCTCATGCTCTAATCACGTGCTTCTAAAAAAAACCCATTGGAATCCATGTGTCTGGCGCCCTGCATGTAGATTAGGGGCCGGGCGCATGTATTAGGGGGGCAGCACCCCTGCGCCCTGTATGGACGGGTCGCCACTGGACAAATGGTAACCTTACCACAGAGGCTCTGGCATTGCGCAATTGACTAGCAATGGGGTGGTGCTCAAAGTAAAGATGGTGTTTACAGCATTGACAAGGTATTCACACAATAGGGTTGATTTTACACTGTGCACTTTGCAAAGTACAGTTGCCTCCTGCAAGTGCAATTGCTCCAGAGCTTATGAGGTAAGGCTTACGAGGTAAGGCTTCTGCTAATTTACTAAGCTCTGGAGCAACTGCAATTGCAGAGGGAAATTGTACTTTGCAAAGTGCACAGTCTATTTGCCTTTAGTAAATCAACCCCAGTGTGTGCTACATGCTGCCAGCTCCTGACAGGTCATTGATAACACAAATCTGCATTGTGCATTATGTATACCAATATATATATTATATTAGTAATTATTAATTAACATAACATATTGAAAATGATAATCACTCATAAAACAATAAACCAGCCATATAAATGCTCCATTAAACACATTGGTACTGAGGATTTGCTAAGCGTCTCCAAGGTAATAGACGTTCTATGTATTTATTTAGGTTAAACGTACCTATTTTACTGCAGCTTGGAAGAGTCCCACTAGTATTCATTACTAGGCATTTTGCACAAAGTAATTCAGTAGCTCCCAAAGAAGCGTATTTATTACCAAGTGCACATAAACTGTATTTGTGTACTGACAATGATTTCCCTGACTGGAAATATGCCTTAGTCTTAAAGCAGCATGGAATTTTATTAATATGATCATTACTTGGGGCCTTTCATTTTTCATATTTCCAGAAACGTAAGCATTCTTTAATAATAAACATGTTCTGCTTTATAACAGCTTATTTCCAGGCAAGTTGCTAAATGCACAGTTAGAGAAAAAAAAACAAGAAAGATCAAATCCTGTCTTGTAGAGTGGCTTAAATTTTGGCATGTATCATCGCCTGGGTGACCCTATATTTGGTAACCAAGATACAGAGGGGTTGATTTACTAAAGGCAATTAGAATGTGCACTTTGCAAAGTGCAACTGCACTTTGCAAGGGCAGTTGCTCCAGAGCTTAGTAAATGAGGTAAAGCTTCACTTTGCAAAGAGTACTTAATCATGTGCAAAGAAAATAAAAAAACAGCTTTTTTGCTTGCACATGACTGGATGATAGAAGTCAGAAGAGTTTCTGCTTATTTACTAAGCTCTGGAGCAACTGCTCTTACAGAGTTCAACTGCACTTTGCAAAGTGCACAGTCTATTTGCTTTCAGTAAATCAACTCCAGAGTGTAGATGTTTTCCAGAACCTGGCAATAGTTTGCTTTGCTGCTGTTGTACCTTGAATTGTCTAAATTGACTTCTGGTCAGTCCCTGGGTATAATTATTTAAAAGGGCAATCTGAGGGCCTGGTTGGAGGGCGACATCCAACAGGTGAGTAGGGATTTGAAAGATCTCAAGTCAGAAAGACTGCACTAAGGGGAATGTTCACCAAATATGTAAGTATGTGCTGGGTTTTCTACAGCCTCAAAAGCAAGAGGATGGGTAAACCAGAACTTACTTCGCTATTCTTGTTGGAACAAGGTACCACCTGGATAGCACCTTGTAAGTTGTTTCCAATGCTGAAACATTCCATGATAACTTACGGGTGCCCAATCATATTTCCGACCAATCCCCTTTCTCCAGGGAGAGATTCAACTCTGTTATCCACCAAGTAACATAAATGGTGGAGCAGTAGTTGAACTAGATACAGTAAAGTCCCATACAGCTGTGAGATCTCCCCCCCTTTTGCATGTGGGTCAGTATAGCATAATTTCTCAAAAATGGTCCATTTACTGAAGTCTGTTGCGGTTTGGGATTAGTCTCATCTGTAGGTAACGAAATATGTCAGAGCTTGGAAACTCAGTGGGCTTCATTCACAGAACCAGATTGCATGCGGTATTTAGGTGTTTTCCCAATTCCCAATCTGCATGCAGTTCTGAAAATGTCAATTTACTATTGTTTATGTAGTATTTACAGCAGTGAAAGTCAATTCACAAAAGGAAAAAAAATGCATTTGGTCACCAGGTGGCACCACCACTTGTGATGTCACCGTCCGGGGGCATGCTGGGTCTGTTACATCACAAAGGGATGGTGTAACCCGGTGAAGTTGGACACGTACTCCATAGCAAGAGGGATGAGGCAGGGTTGCTCTCTCTCCCCCTTTCTATTTAAGATGGGGATTGAGCCTCTCACACAACTTATACGCAACAACCTGGATATAAAAGGTGTAGAGGCTGGAGGGACCCAGCATAAGCTCTGTCCATTTGCAGATGACATATTACTTTTTCTAACTTCCCTGCATGTATCTACCCCAAATTTACTATCCCTCTTAGATAAACTTGCTTATATCTCCAGACTAGCGATTAATCGCATCAAATCCAAAGCCATTAATATTACTTTGCCAGAATCGGACTACCACACTTTGCGTACCTCGATCCACTTTACATAGACAAAACACAGCATGAAATATTTAAAGCGGAGTTCCACCCAAAAGTGCAACTTCCGCTGGTTGGATTCCTCCCCACCTCAGGTGTCACATTGGGCACCTTTCGGGGGGAGGGGGAAGAGGACACCTGCGGGAGCCCAGGGCCACGGCCATGGGCGCCAGCAGCCGACTCCCTCCTCCGCCAATGAGAAAGTGCAGTGGCAGTTCGCGCATGCGCAGTAGGGACCCGCCCGTGAAGCCGAGTGGCTACACGTCCGGGTTCCATTACCCTCAATGGTGGCAGCAGCACTCATCCACCGATTCGAAGACAGGTAAATGTCCTAAAGTTAAAAGTCAGCAGCTACTGTATGTGTAGCTGCTGACTTTTAATTTTTAAAGCAACGGCGGGAGACCAGGGACCTCCGCTGTAAACATAAACCTTACTAACCATATTGATACCCTTTATCGGACAAAATACCTGCACGTGTTAGTCCATTTACTAAAAGAGGTTGTAAAGGCAAAAGATAAAAAAAAAACCTTCTGTGTGTAGCAGCCTCCCCAGCACCCCCCTAATCATTTACCTGAGCCCCTTCTCTCTCCAGAAATGCCCACGAGTGTATATGCTGTCCAGGACAGTCCTCCTAATTGGCTGAGACACAGCAGCAGAGCCATTGGATCCCGCGGCTGTCAATCAAAGTCAGTTAGCCAATCAGGGGAGAGAGGGGACAGGGTCGGGTCGGGCCTCCGTTTCTGAATGTGCACAAGGAGCTCTGAGTCGGCTCAGGAGCACGAGTTAGTATATGCCAATGCGTTTCAAGTATTCTGGGGTAACGCATGGAGTGAAGCACCGGATGCACTGGGTTTTGCAGTGGTACAACCATACTGATTTGGGCATCACAGAGCGATTACAGCAGATGATCACTTTATGCACTTGTTCTGAAGAGAGTGTCTTACCCTTCCTGTTTTTTGATGTTGAACTTATAACATGAACTAATTGCACTGTGCGGAGAGGTTACAGAAATATTGATTGGGCACGAATATAGATTTTTCATAGCACTTTTTGCACTTTACCACCAGCTTTCGTATGTACTTCTGCATTTATATTGGGTGTATTTGCATTTGTATTTTTAGGTATATTTTATTTTATTTCATTTTTGCACTTTTTATTTCTATTTTATTTAACCACTTCAGCCCCAGAAGGATTTCCCACTTTAGGACCAGAGCCCTTTTTGCGATTCGACGCTGCGTCGCTTTAACTGACAATTGCGCGGTCGTGCAACGTTGTACCCAAACGAAATTTGCGTCCTTTTTTTCCCACAAACAGAGCTTTCTTTTGGTGGTATTTGATCATCGCTGTGTCATTTCTGATCGCCGCTATAAACAAAAGAAGAGCGACAATTTTGCAAAAAAAAAACAAATTTCTTACTTCTTGCTAAAATACAAATACAAAAAAAACATTTTTTTCACCGTTTTTGGCCGATTTATATTCTTCCTCATATTTGCGATAAAAAAAATTGCAATCGGCGTTTATTGATTGGTTTGCGCAAAAGTGGCCGCGTTTAC
This sequence comes from Glandirana rugosa, assembly GCA_018402905.1. Classification (NCBI taxonomy): domain Eukaryota; kingdom Metazoa; phylum Chordata; class Amphibia; order Anura; family Ranidae; genus Glandirana; species Glandirana rugosa. The sequence goes on from BLSH010310864.1 coordinate 1,606,779, forward strand.
GGATGATGAGAATTCATTTTTGGGGTTTTTATTTTTTTTTTATTTTTTATTGGTAATGACGGCAATCTGCGATTTTTAGTGGTACTGCGGTATTGGGGCGGACATGTCAGACCATTTTGACACTTTTTAGGGACCATTGGCATTTATACAGCGATCAGTGCTGTAAAAATGCACTGATTACTGTGTAAATGCCATTGGCATCGAAGGGGTTAACCTGCAGGGGGCGCTCTAAGGGTTAACTATGTTCCCTGGGCGTGTTCTAACTGTGGGGGGACTGCCCTAACAGGAGAAGGGAAGTGATCACACCTTCCGTGTAGAGGAAGGCTGTAATCAGAGCCCTTCCCCCTCTCACAGAACAGAGGTCCGTGTTTACTTACACGGACCTCCGTTCCTTCACTCCGGGGGGGGGGGGGGCATCGCGGGTAGCCGGCGGCAATCGAAGCCGCCGCACCCGCTCCGTGGCCCTCCCCGAACACAGTGAGCGCGCGGGCGCGCCTCCGGCGACGCGCGCGTGCTCACAGTGCGCGATCTCCGACGGCGATTTGCGATATCGAACCACTCTGTCGCCGTCAACCTGCAGTTGGCGGTCGGCAAGTGGTTAATATACATCTTGTTTTGTGTATGTCAGTGGACCAATAATATTAAGTTATCAGTATATATATTTTTATTTATATGTATTTATATTTTTTTTATTATCTGCACGTTGAGATATATTGTTTTAGAAATCACCCATGTATTATTGATTCCAATAGCCATTGAACACTACATCTTGTTTTATCAGCTACCAACAGTTAATTTTTTTCCCCCACCTACCTTTGAAATATACACTTGCACACCATAATTATAACATCACTATGTGTATCACCAGTTTTATACGATTGATCAATTACGTGCACCCCTAGTGGCCACTATATATTGAAGCAGCAGCATATATTCCTGACACTACATAATTTTTTATCTATTTTGGGTTTTCTAAACCACTGGGATATTTGCACCTACCATATTTTTCAACAGGGCGACCATCCCAATAAGGAATAAGAGCAGCGCCATTCCCACCTTAATCACATTATATTACCATAACTACACTTTGGTGCAGTTCGGTGGAGGCAGCAGCTCTTAGAATAATAGTTTATTTCTATCCGTTTGCGCGGAACATTTACACTTTTTCATTCATCTTAGCCAGAGGGCCACCTGGCCAAGATACATCTCAGATAAAAACACAACCTCCTCCTCCCAGAGTCCTAAATGGAGGCATGCATAGGCAGGTGCCCACGGTGCCCCCATGGAGGTGCCGCAAATCTGTCTGTAATAGGTACCCAAGAATTGAAAATAGTTATTATGAAGGGCAAAATGTAATAGTTCCACAATAAATTCATTATGTCTTCCTATTTGTGGGTAATGTTTCTCTAGAAAGTAAGTAACTGCTGCTAGACCCCACTCATGGGGAAAGGAGGTGTAGAGGGATTCAACATCAATCCCTACAAGTAGAGTACCCAAGGGGACCTGGACATCTTGGATCTTGTTCAGCACATCCCTAGTGTCTTGTACATAGGATGCTAAATCAGTTACCATCTCCTTCAGCATACGTCTAGATATTTCCCAATTCTTTCCAAAGGTCCCTTGATCGCCGAGATAATGGGTCTCCCCGGTGGCTTCTCCATGGATTTATGGACCTTCGGGATGATATAGATTGTGGGTGTATTGAATTCAGTGACTTTAAGAAATTCATGTTCTTTTTTGGTGATGAGCCTGGCTTCTCGCCCAAATAATAGCTTTAAATTGAGTTCACCGACCAATTCTGGGAACAGATTGTGAGTGAGTTTCTCATATGTGTGAAGATCCCCCAGTTGTCTTCGTATTTCACCTTCATAATAACTCGAAGTTAATAGCACCACATTACCCCCTTTATCGCTTTTCTTGATTATTAGGTTAGGGGCTCCTTTTAGCTCATCCAGAGCAAGTCGTTCCTCAGAACTGAGGTTGTCGTTTGATACAGTCTCATTCCAGTTAATCTTGGCTAAGTCATCCTTCACAAGGTCCGAAAAGACACCCAGCCATTTATTTTTCCGAAATTGCGGCATCCTGGTGGATTTAATGGGAAGTTTAATTTCCCTTCTTTCCAAGCCGGAAGGAGTCTGAGTCAAGTTCTCCTCATCACTTGAGTTTTCCATCAGATCCATCAATATATCAAGGGCTTCTCTATCCTGTTCTTCGGTAGATGATGCAACCACAGGTTCTTGATTGGTACCTTAATGAATCTGTTTAAGGAACACCTTTCGTAGGAACAATGTGATATCATTATACACCTCAAATTCCCTCATAGACGTAGTAGGTGAAAAGGAGAGTCCCTTTGCTAGCAATTTTCTATGTCGATCTCAGAGATTGAAATCAGACAGATTAATAATAGTATTGATTGCATCGGCCGGATCAGGATCCTTCACCACATATACTGGGTCTATTTTTTGTTTTGACTCTGTGTGTTGGTCATGGGGGTTTCCTCTGGGTTTTGAGCTCGTCGGCGTGTTCCTTTTCGACCTCCATCTTTTTCTTCTTCTCCTACTTTTAGTATGCCCTTGGTTCGAGTCATCACTACTGGGAGTGATGAATCTTCGTCTAAAAAAACCGACTGATCGAGGTGAGCCATCTTCGCTTTCGGATGTGTTTGTGGCACCTCGGGATCGTGAACGTCTCCATCGTTGGTTTCGACGTGAGTTGCTACGTCCTCGTATTTTTGTAAGGTCAAAGATTTGGTCGTTTGCCCAGTCTTCTAGATCTCTCTGGAATTTTGTTTGTTTAGTGGCTCTCAGGTTTTTCTGAGTTCTAATTACTTCTTTTTTCAGAAGCTGATTTTGTTTTTCAAATTCTGGTAACTCTTTATAAGGTTCTAGGAGTTTAAGGCTTTCGTCTATTTGGGCTTGTAATTCATTGGACTGTAAGGATTCCTCTTCAATAATTAGTTTCATGACCCATAGTCCATGATTAATGCACTCCTCTTTCCACTTCTGTAGGAATCTATCTTGATGTAAATGTTCCGCTGGGATCACTCGTTCTCTCAATCCTCGTGGGATAATCCCTTTCTCCACGTAGGATTCAAGGGAAAGAATATCCCATTTTCTATTTAATTGTTTGATGGTAAGCTTTCTATGTTGTTTGAACAGAGATCTAATGCAATCTTCACTGCACGGTTCTGTCCACGTTGTGTGGGTAGAAAAAGTTTGTTTTA
>BLSH010310864.1:1610011-1620144 GCA_018402905.1 Glandirana rugosa
CGAAATCCTGGCCTCGGGAAAAACGTTAAACCGTGAAGCGGCGAAGTTTACCATTAATGCGCCAGTACGTTACGTCATCGGTTTGCTTTAACCGCAGGAAAAAAAGGGTGTTTATCTCGAAAGAAAACCACCATAAACAAGTGGTGACGCGAAAAATTAAAAACGCTATATTTGTTTTTATATTGCCTTTAAAACTTTTTTTTACTATAAAAGTTGAAATACAATAATGTTTTTATGTTATTTGATTTAAAATCAGTATTTAAAAACGGTTTTACGTAAGTCGGTATACAGAGCCCATTTTTTTTTCGTTTTAGCGCATACTGCATTGCATGACCGCGTAATTACCATTTGAAGCGGCGAAGTGCCAAATTGCAAAAAGGGCTCCGGTCCTAAAGCAGCAAATCCTTCCGGGGCTGAAGTGGTTAATAATAGTATTGATTGCATCGGCCGGATCAGGATCCTTCACCACATATACTGGGTCTATTTTTTGTTTTGACTCTGTGTGTTGGTCATGGGGGTTTGCTCTGGGTTTTGAGCTCGTCGGCGTGTTCCTTTTCGACCTCCATCTTTTTCTTCTTCTCCTACTTTTAGTATGCCCTTGGTTCGAGTCATCACTACTGGGAGTGATGAATCTTCGTCTAAAAAAACCGACTGATCGAGGTGAGCCATCTTCGCTTTCGGATGTGTTTGTGGCACCTCGGGATCGTGAACGTCTCCATCGTTGGTTTCGACGTGAGTTGCTACGTCCTCGTATTTGTGTAAGGTCAAAGATTTGGTCTTTGCCCAGTCTTCTAGATCTCTCTGGAATTTCGTTTGTTTAGTGGCTCTCAGGTTTTTCTGAGTTCTAATTACTTCTTTTTTCAGAAGCTGATTTTGTTTTTCAAATTCTGGTAACTCTTTATAAGGTTCTAGGAGTTTAAGGCTTTCATCTATTTGGGCTTGTAATTCATTGGACTGTAAGGATTCCTCTTCAATAATTAGTTTCATGACCCATAGTCCATGATTAATGCACTCCTCTTTCCACTTCTGTAGGAATCTATCTTGATGTAAATGTTCCGCTGGGATCACTCGTTCTCTCAATCCTCGTGGGATAATCCCTTTATCCACGTAGGTTTCAAGGGAAAGAATATCCCATTTTCTATTTAATTGTTTGATGGTAAGCTTTCTATGTTGTTTGAACAGAGATCTAATGCAATCTTCACTGCACGGTTCTGTCCACGTTGTGTGGGTAGAAAAAGTTTGTTTTATCTCATCCTCAATGTCGTCTCCAATGACAAACGCCATGAAGGAAGAGCACACTGGTCCAGATATGCCACCAACGTCACCTTAGGGAACAAGTCCCATAATAAGCAGTGATAGCCGTCTACACAACACCGCTGTCTTAATGTAAAGTATGGCTCGTGGGCCCAAGGAAAGATCAAAAGATCAAATTCATATATCAAAATTGGGAAAAAAAGGGGGAGGGGAAGAAGGGGAACTGGGTCAAGCACCCTAAATGCCATGAGACTGGGGCATGCAATGAGTACTGACTCACCTCAGTTGAGGTGGATCTCACCACAGAGAACTAAATATTGCACAAAACCACTGGGGATGGGTGGATAGCAACAACCCTAAAGTAGTTCAAAAACGTGGAAGAAAAAGCCGTTTACCAAATGTACAAGAGCTTTATTACAAATTAAATAATCCAAACTTCAGACAGCGGTGAAAGTGAAGACATAAAGACATGAAATTGACAACGTTGTCTATAAAAACACCCACTACATCCACCCCAACAACCTCATGGAAGATCATGTGCTAGTATAATGTGCTAGTACTGGGCTTGAAGATGTATTCTGGGAAACCACTCAGGTGGCACACCGTGAATGGCTGTCTGCCAATACCGGGGACATCCAGTTCATCTATTGTCCATATAATGTACATCTACAATTGACCACACTCCAGCAATTAAACATACTTGGTATGCAGTTTCTTATGGCAGGTGCCCTAGGAAAATGGAATCCTATTCAAGAGTCCAGGGTATAAGCTAAGATCCAGCAGTATAAATACCCCAATCAGTGGACAGATGTAATTCTAAGATTTCAGTATACACTGGGCTCCACAATTTGAGGTCAGATTCCAGACAACAAAAGTTCCTCAGGGGTACAAAGTAGTACTGATTGGGTGAATCAATCGGACATTAGTAACATGCAGATTGCATCAGGACTACCAATATTCATGAATTGGTTTGCTTAATGTGCTCATAACATCATGTGACTACTGAAAACTGGACGGATAATGAAAGTCAGATCAGGAGTTAGTCCTGAATATACATAAAGTGATCAAAACGTATCTTCCGTTCATGAAGTTATGTCAAAGTACTCACAGTTATGGCACAAGGTACCGGTCATGCTGGTAATCTACATCAGTCAGTGGATAATCTGCAAAGATCAGTGGATCCGAGCGTGCGGGCGGGTTCCGGCCATGGGAACACAAACAGTCGTCTCGTTTCCTATGGACTGATATAAAGGTGCTTACCGACCAACCTTCATTCAGTAATCTTCTTACCAAGGGGCCATCATTCACGGAGGCCTTCGTTCATTGGAACCTTCTTTCGTGAACGAAAGGTCGCATGGCCGCCGTGTGGTCCACAGTTATGTTTGATGAGCAGAGGAAGTGACGTCCTGTTAGTTCCAATAAAGCAAGTCCAAGGCAGCTGGAGTGGGACAAGATCAACCAACGATGAGTGGGGTGGTAGCAGAGGGATGCAGGCTTCTACCGACGTGTTTCACCAGCAGGTGGCGCTGGTTTCATCAGGGTAAGGAAGTCACTAATGAAATTCTCTATTTATAGTCAATCTAACATTGATGGAAATCTTAAGTGACATCACTTCCACCCATGTTAGAGGCACAATTAATCCTGTTGGGTCATGGTTGTGGTCAATCAGGTACACTGCAGATGAATGCCATCTAGTGGTGAAGCAGGGGGATTGCTCCCAATATACCAAATAACTGAAAATACCAATAATAATAAGTAAATCCTTTTTTTCCCCCTTCAAGATGGTTTACGCATATTATTTAGGCGACATTGGTGGGAACCTGAAACAGCATGCTCAAATTAAATGTATAATCAATGTATTAGTCACAGAAGAATAAATTAGGTAAAAAATTCCCTGTATCTATCAACAAGGAGATACCTAAAAAGGGATATTGATCATACAGCTAATTCTTGAGGAAGACTTGCAAATTTAATTCTGTGTTCAGGCCTTCAGGAATGAGAGTACCGAGGCGATAGATCCACTCCTTTTCTTTCTGTTGTAGAATGGTATCATAATCGCCTCTCCTATCGGGTAATTTCAGGGCATAAAAGACCTTAACTCGCAGTCCTTCGGGTCTGCCGTTATGGTATCGTGAAAAGTGTTCAGCCAATGGCGTCTTGGGCTCGGGTGCGCGAATACTAGATAAGTGTTCTGCAATTCTGATTTTCAGCTCCCGCTTCGTCTTGCCAATATAGATTTTTTTACATGGTCATTCAATCATGTACAAGACTCGAGTGGTATTACAATTAATGAAATTCAGAATTTGATAAGTTCTTTTATTTCTAGTGTCCCTGAATGTATTGGTTTTATCAACCATAGGACAGATTTGGCATCTGCCGCATGGAAACATCCCCTTTAGCGGCGGGAGATCAGTTAGCCAAGTGCGTGGAGTGACTTTGGTGAACTCGGATCTCACTAGTTCATCCGCAAGATTTTTCGCCCGTTTGGCTGTTAAGGCTGGTCTGGGTCCCACAATTTTTTCCAAGCCAGGAGCACGAGTTAGTATATGCCAATGCGTTTCAAGTATTCTGCGCACCTTTTCCCATTGATGCCCGAATGGAGTAATTATGCGTACCAATTCCGATGGAGACTTCTTGTTTGGTTTGTTACTTCTTATTAGTAACTCGTCTCTACTCTTACTAGACGCGTGTTTCATAGACCTCCTCAGGCATCTATGGGAATATCCCCGGTCTCTAAACTGTTTGTACATCTGTTTTGCTTCCATTCGAAAATTTGAATCTTGGGTACAATTTCGGCGAATCTTTAGGAATTGGCCCTTTGGAATGCCCTTAACAAGGGCTCTCGGGTGATGACTTGTGGCTTTAAGCAGTGTATTAGCTGCTGTTGGCTTCCGATATGTTCTTGTCTGTAGTCGTCCCTCTTTAATTTGTACAAGGATATCAAAAAAAAAATCTATCCCCATAGATAGATGCTGGCTAAGGGGGCACTCGATAGGAGGGAGGGGCCAGGAGCAGCAAAGAGGGACCCAAGAAGAGGAGGATCCTGGCTGCTTTTTGCAAAACCAGCTGCACAGAGGAGGTAAGTATAACATGTTTGATATTTAAAAAAAAACAAAAAATGAGACTTTACAATTACTTGAACCTAATGTCCAAATGATCCAATCTGCAAATTTCCTAATTGGGCAAGATTCTGTCAAAATGACAAAAAAATCTACAGGTATATATAGTTAGGATTTGTCAGTACCAGTTCCTTCCTATTATCTTCAAATATTGCACCATAGAGTCTACCATTTTATATTGGGCACAAATTGCTCACGCCTTCCTAGATCCACACTGAAGGGAGGGCTAGGTATTCTGCACTTTGCCAAATATTAGCAAGCAGCCCAAATGGCTCCAATTTATTAAATACCCGTCTATTGTTTTAAATTAATTGTTTTACACATGTGTGGCCTTTGTTTTTCTGCATGAGTGCGGATGCGGCCAGATCTGACATGCTGATCCTTGGAATCACTGAAACCAAAAGTTGGTGTCCTGCTATTACCATTGATGACTGTCTGGAGGTCTGTTAATTACATGCCTGGCTGTTCTCTGTGGTGGGGATGTTTTATATCTAGTAAGAGGTCAACCTTATTTGTGGTGAAGGGCACAAGTCATCTCTTCAAGATATATTCACGGAGTCTGTAGATAGTTGAATGTTTTCACTTGTTCCTTGACTCTACAGTTTTTTATGTAGCACCCTCTACCATTAGGTAGGTGCTTAGGCAGGATTTTGGTCTAGGTAAGGTAAATTTGGTCAGGCCTGACTGATTGTTTTAATTATGGGCAGGGGAATGGCCCAGGAAGTGGTTGGTGACTAAAAGGCAGTGACACCTCTCCTTTGCTTTCAGAAGGTTCTAGAAGAAAGGGTGTAGAAGAGAGGTGGAGCTGCCTGAGGGTTTTGGGAAGCCCTGACCAATCCCCAATCTAGATTAGCAGGGGGCAGGCCTTCTCAAATACCTGAGGTCAGACCAGCCAGGGAGGAGAGTTTGGGTGGAAGAGATGGAGTAGTACGGAGGCTGTCAGGGCCTTGAGGGAACCCCCAGTCTGGTCTGGGGATCAGGTGCATCCACAAGGATAGTGAGATCCTGAAACAGAGGCACAAGGAGAGAGCAAGTGAAGGACAGTGAGAGAGACTACTGCCAGGAAGGTCTTCAGGAAAGGAACTGTGTGGGTGAGTGATACATACCCTGGGAAGCTGGAAGAGGCACACCAGAACAGACTGGGGTGAGAGATAGTCTGAGAAGGGTGCAAGAGCCAGTTGGGACTGTGGTGTCACTGTGGTGGAGGAGAGGGCCGTTGCAGCCAGGAGGGCCAGCAGGGCCTGGAAGAGGATGGGCTGGGAGCAGTAGTCCATCAAGGCAAGCTAGCACTTTCAACTAACTTTTCTGCACTATAGGGGCCCGTGGTCCCTGCTTGCAAAGTGCGGTTCGGAGGCTTTGCTAATTAAGAGCAGGCCTCGTGTAATGAACAACGTACCTGAGAGAGTGGAGACTGTCTCTTGTAGGAGGAGACCTCTCATAAGGCTCTGACTCAGAGCCCACTGGAATGGGAACAGTGGTCTTGTGAGTACAGCGAGGTAGGAGTGCCTCTGGCAAACAGCAGGAGACTGGATGCTGGAGTGGAGCTGGTAACACCAGACAGCAGACAACTGGAAAACAGGAACAGCAGCAGCAGACAGCGATCACAGGAGCTGGATGCAGAGCACAGGACAGTAGACAGCTGACTGTTGAAAAGGCAGGAGGATGGTAAGACAAGCCAGGTCAAAAACAGATGAACGGAGCAGCAGAAGCGGTAGGCGAAGAATGGTCAGGTATTGGTGCCCTGACAACATCCCTGCGCATGCATACATGTGCGTGCCTCCGAGCGGTCGTGGGAACCTTAGTTTGAATCCATGCACACGTGCGCGATCACAACGCTTATCTGGATCCCTGACACCTCGCCATGTGCTAGCTAGGCCGAAGAAGTTTGTGCAGGAGAGAGAGAGAATATGTAACTGAGAATCAAGATTGGGCTGGAGTAAGAAGAGGAGTGTATATACTGGAGTGTATATAGAAGGTCCCGTGAAAGAACTGTTGATTCTGTGGGCATCCCATTATTACCCCTTTCCCCATCCAGTTTTAATCCTCTAATAAAAAATTACTGGCCTGTTCTGTGACTTTGGATGTGAGGAAAAGTGTGATTGAGGGCAGTCTGACACGTGGAACCACTACTTACTCCTACGGGGGCATGGCTACATTTGGAGGCTTGTCCGGGATTCACCTGTTCACAAACATCTGCCAGTCATTACCCCTAGCACCTGAAGTAGGCTGAGCCAAGGAAATGTGTTTGTCTTATTATTAGCAAGGATTTAACTCGGGAAAGGACTTATGTGCTTTGCCTGACACACATTTACAAGTGCCGTTGCCCATAGTAACCAGAGGGAGCCGTTGTCAATTGCTGCTCCTGCTTGCCCAGTTGCACCAACCAGAACTGAAATAATATCCTGCAATTCAGTGACTTTGGAACATGTGCTGTCACCCGTGGAGACCATGGCGGGCGATCGCACCCATGGATTACAAATATGTCCAGCATTCTGCCAATACTGGACATTTCTCACTGGATTACAAATATGCCCAGTGCCCTACAAAAGCTGGGCATCACAAAGTTTTGCTCCAAACTCCTGTTTACAGTAAAGTATGCCTGGGACTGTTTCCTGTTGCCCAGGGTGATCAGGACTGTGCTTAAAGTGTTCCCTTCAGGAAGACAGGGTTCACTGAAATTGCTGTTGCTACTGGCAACCACTGGAAAAGTCAGCAGCCATCTGTCTACAGCCGCTTTGGCACAGTCAGTGCTGAGCGATATGCTTGGACAAGTCCTGCTAGCATCAGTGTGCTTGCAAAGTTTTGTCCTTCACACAAGGGGTTACAGCAGCGTGACCCGGAGCGAGTATGTTTATCAGGTCTATTGGCATCAGCCCATCTAGAAACAAGGGGGCAGTGCCACACCCTGGAAGAGTCTCAATGCTTCCTGCTAGCACCAGACACCACGAGACAGCAGAAGATGACGGAGGGTGGTCGTCTTGTTCCAGTACTTACTTGGTTGCCAGAGAAGCCGGAACAGACATTGGTGGACACCGGTGTCCAACTGGAGCCTCGCGGGGGACTCACCTTGGGAGTGATCAAGGGAGCTGAGCAGCTGTGCTTGATATGCCCGGAATGCCAGACCCCAACTGCGGAAGTCACTGCCTGGGCCAGGTGTGGCCATTGTGATGAACCGCTAACCCCGTTGGTGTTCACACTTCAGGAGCTACGATATTTCACAGTGGACCTGCACACAGGGCTTTGCTGCTTTCAGTCGTGGAAGCTTCGGAGGGCCGGCGAGGGCCTGAAGTCACCACCCAGAGGCGGGGTAGAGTTGCGGCCTGGCGACTCCCCCATGGAAACAGAAGACATCGGGTAGGAAGAGACTGCCATGACTCAGGGCCTGGTTGGGGGCCTAGGAACTGTGAGTACTGCCCTGCAGGAACTAGTAGCCCCAGAAATGCTGGCCACCAGTATGTCCATTGCTATCCCATGTCCTGCTGAGTCAGTGCAGGAGGGGAATGCGCCCTCTGAGTTCCCCCAGACTGCAGGCTGAGCTAGGGTCATTGGAGAGGCTGACGGAGTGGTCATCCCCGGGTTCAAGCTCAGATGATGAAGAGGATTGGGAGACTGCAGGGTCAAGCATCCAGGGAGCCCAGCCAGAAGTAGAGCCAGAACCCACTGTGATACCTTAACCTACTGCAGAAGCCCTTGTCAACATACAGCTTTGCTTCCTGCGCAGGCCTCCCACCAACCAGATCAGGGCACCTACTTATCACCAATGGGTGATGAGATCTTCTGAAGAAGATCTCATCTTCTTGAAGTTCTTCCAGGAAGAGGGAATCCGAGAGAGTTGCCAAGGCTGTCCCAGTTTCAGAGGGAAGTGCAGCAGAGGGTAGCCTTGGAGTGGGACCTGGACTTCCCCTATGTCCCATACCAGACTATGAAGTACCGGCCTGTTCTGTGACTCCGGATGTGAGGAAAAGTGTGATTGAGGGCAGTATGACAGGTGGAACCATTACTGCCAGCAACTCCTACAGAGGCATGGCTACATTTAGAAGATTTGCACATCACTGATGTTTTAACTTGATGTTTGTGAGGGTGCACACTCATTGTATGTGTATATATAGATTCTGACATCCAATATTCCAATGTTTAATGGGTGCTGCTCCGTGTACACTTTATCACACTAAGCGCAAAATAATATTTTTGAATCTATTCATTATACCCCTGAAATGGCAGTCCAAGTAGAGGATGAACTGTTTTACCTGCTAAAGGAATTTCAAGGTAGCCAACCCTGATGGACAGCATAGCCAGCTTTTGGGATTCCCTGCAGACAACCCACTGAAACAATTGTTTTGCCAAATGATCATATTGACAGAAAGTAAGATTGTTCATACAAAAGATCTCTGACAGGTAGACCGCACCCAAAATGTACAAAATTTTCACGTGTCTATTTATCGATCTTAAGATAGATAAAGAGTTATATATGAATTTAATGTACATGTGAATCATTCGAGAATAGTGTCAGCTGGGGTGTCTGCTTGCAGCACAGAAAATTTTTACAGTTTATGAAACACTCAGTATAAAAGTGAAATGAAAATTTCAAAATGAAAGAAAATTAAATCATTGAAGCCCATGATTAAGAATAATTTATAATTGATAAAAGCATTAATATAAAAATAGCACAGAGTTGTGACTAAAAAAACACATTAAGTAACAAATGTGGCTCTAACAATCACAGTTAGGATGATATGTACAAGGAGCATTCCATACCATCTGTATATTTGCTCTAGATATTTCACAGTTGTGTTCACTGCTTCTTCAGGAATTTATATAGGGAGGTATAGTGTAATAGAGCATATGTCACCAAACCAGGGTGGAGATGCGCATGTGACTCACGTCACAAGGTCTGCCCAGGAGGGCATGGGAGCCCCACAGACGTAAGGAAACATATATAGTATTAGATCATAATAGTGTACGTATCAAACTAAATCTGAGCCACTTCAGGAGTTTAAAACCAACAAAGGTACAGCTGCAACACTATTAGCACCAGTCCACGGTATAGAGCCTGAATAGAATGATAAGCAGCATAGCAGCGCAGGAAAAAATTGGTCTAATCAACACAGCTGTCACCAGGATTTCTTCATGAGGGCGAATGCAATGTAGTAGGAATAGAGTTCCTATGCACTCAAAATACACGTTTTTACAAGCACCCTGGAGATCAGGCGTGGGAAGTCCATAAAGCTACCATAGGTAGACTGGTGCCAGGAGAGGTTGCAGTGTTAATTTTATACGCAAATTGTTTACTCCAAGTTTTATGGTACCATAAAAGTCCATTTCAGCCTCTAAAATAAATGATTCTTAATCATTAACATTAGGACGTAGGTACCTACCCCTTTTCCTTGTATAAATTTATGTACTCTGGCACTCTTTCAAATCATTCAAGCACAGTTCTGTGTTAGGGCTCTTTCACACTAGCGGAGCCCGTGCTAAGCGGGGATCCATCGGTTGATCCCCACTGAGCCGGCGGATGGCAGGACAGTTTCTGCACTCCGTGCAGAGACTATCCTGTCACAGCTCCATTCTCCTCTATGGAAAATCGGATGAACACGGACCGTCTGTCTGTGTTCATCCGATCCGATCCGCCAGACGGATGGAAAATAGGGTTTCCATCCGTCTGTTTTTGGCGGATCGGGTGTTAGCGGACATGTCACCGCTGACATCCTTCGCTCCATAGAGAGCAATGGAGCGTCCATTCAGGTCCACCTGAAAAACTGA
>BLSH010310864.1:1636526-1647986 GCA_018402905.1 Glandirana rugosa
TCATATATCATGTCACATCCCGCCTCATATATCGTGTCACATCCTGTCTCATATATCGTGTCACATGACACCTCATATATCGTGTCAACTGTACTATATACTTTGCAGTACACTGTGCTATATACTCCACCCTACACTGTGCTATATACTCTGCAGTAAACTGTGCTGTATACTCCACATTACACTGTGCTATATACTTCACAGTACACTGTGCTATATACTCTGTCCTACACTGTGCTATATACTCCGCCCTACACTGTACTATATACTCCACAATACACTGTGCTATATACTCCGCAGTACACTGTGCTGTATACTCCACAATACACTGTGCTATATACTCTGCAGTACACTGTGCTATATACTCCGCAGTACACTGTGCTATATACTCCCCCTACACTGTACTATATACTCCGCAGTACACTGTGCTATATACTCCCCCTAAACTGTACTATATACTCCGCAGTACACTGTGCTATATACTCCACAATACACTGTGCTATACACTCCGCCCTACACTGTACTTTACACACTGCCCTCCACTGTACTATATACTCCGTCCTACACAGTGCTATAAACTCCGCAGTACAATGTGCAATATACTCTGCCCTACACTGTACTATATACTCTGCAGTACACTGTGTTATATACTCTGCTCTACACTATACTATATACTCTGCAGTATAATGTGCTATATACTCCACAGTACACTGTGCTATATACTCTGCAGTACACTGTGCTATATACTCCGCCCTACACTGTATTATATACTCCGCCCTACACTGTGCTATATTCTCCGCAGTACACTGTGCTATATACTCCGCTCTACGCTGTACTATATACTCCACAGTACACTGTGTTATATACTCTGCAGTACACTGTGCTATATACTCCACAATACACCGTGCTATATACTACGCTTTACACTGTACTATTTACTCCGCAGTACACTGTACTGTATACTCAGCCCTTCACTGTACTATATACTCTGCAGTACACTGTGTCATATACTCTGCTGTACACTTTACTATATACTCTGCAGTATACTGTGCTATATACTCCATAGTACACTGTGCTATATACTCTGCAGTACACTGTGCTATATACTCTGCCGTATGCTGTACTATATACTCCGCACTACACTGTGCTATATACTCCACTGTACACTGTGCTATATACTCTACTCTACACTGTACTATATACTCCACAGTACACTGTGCTATATACTCTGCAGTACACGGTGCTATATACTCCACAATACACCGTGCTATATACTCCGCTTTACACTGTACTATATACTCCGCAGTACACTGTACTATATACTCAGCCCTACACTGTGCTATACACTCTGCACTACACTGTGCTATATACTATGCCCTACACTGTACTATATACTCCACAGTACACTGTGCTATATACTCTGCCCTACACTGTACTATATACTCCACCCTACATTGTACTATGTACTCCACAGTACACTGTACTATATACTCTGCCCTACACTGTGCTATATACTCTGCCCTACACTGTGCTATATATTCCACAGTGCACTGTGCTATATACTCCACAGTACCCTGTGCTATATACTCTGCAGTACACTTTACTATATACTCTGCCCTACACTGTACTATATACTCTGCCCTACACTGTACTATATACTCCACAGTACACTGTGCTATATACTCCACAGTACACTGTGCTATATAATCCACCGTACACTGTGCTATATACTCCACCATACACTGTGCTGTAAACTCCGCCCTACAATGTGCTATATACTCTGCAGCACACTGTTATATACTCTGCCCTACACTGTCATCTATACTCTGCCCTACACTGTTATATACTTTACACTACACTGTCATATATAACCTGCCTTACTCTGTGTTATGCACACTAAGCTGACTGACTGCACACTACACTAACTACCTGCCTAATCTCCATTCATAAACACTATATACGGCTGCCGTGTAAGCAGCAGCCTTATATATTGTGTGGCGTGGACTTAGCCTTTCGCCAGACATTGTTCTCACAGCACATTGCACTGTGATTGGCCAAAGCATACAGGTCATGTTCATGCTTTTGGCCAATCAGCAGCTTTTAATGCACTGCGATCTCGCAATGCATTATGGGACGCTCCACGGCGGCGAACTTCCCGCGAGTGCCCCATATGTTCATTTGTTCATAGAACAAACTAACACCGATGTTCGAGTCGAACTTACATTCAGCTCGAACTTCTGGATCATTCCTAGTAGGAATCAAGCAGAAGTCAGTAATGAATGGTTGCAAGTTGTGATTAAGCAGAAGCGTAGTCGAACAACAAGCCAAATGGTAGTCAAGATATGGATGGCAGCAGGAGGACTGATTGAACTGCGTAAATTAAAAATTAAAAATATGGTAGAATGTGATAGCATATTTTAGATATTAAAAATAAAAACCCAAACAAAAATAAATGAAATAAATAATGGATTTATGTTCCATCAGAGGTATTATCTCCCCTGTGGTTCACCAAATGCTCGTGAGGTTATCCATATGCAGCAGTGTCTGTGGTTCCTGTGTTCCTTTCTGATCTGAGGTGAGAGAGATGTTTTATTGAGGTGATCAACATTCTCATATGTACAAATATGTAAAATGTTGCATTATGCTTAATGATATAAAGTTTATATTGCATGTACATATTTTCTCCAAAGTTAGGCTCCATGCACACTGGACGCTATCTGGGCTCTCTCAGCGTCGGGCAGGAGACGCTGCTTACAAAACGTTCTTTTGCAGCGTTTTGTAAGCATTGTTTACCGGCGTTTATCGGCGTTTATCAGCGTTTTTTGGCATCAGCGTTTTTTGCCGTTTTTTTTTTTTCTTCATTGGCTTCTATTGACTGCAAAAAACGATGGACGCCGATAAACAGGTGTTTACCGGCATTAATGAGCGTTTAGCGGCGTCCGGCGTTTTTTGTGGTCAAAAGAATGACTTTTGAACGCCAATTCAGGGCGTTCAGATAACAGCCCAAAAACGCCACTGCTGATAAACGACAATTAACGTCCATGTGTGCATGGACACATAGGATAACATAAAGTGTCGTTTTTGGGCTGTATATAAACATATAAAGAGCAACGATTTCGAAAAAAGAACAATATTTTTTACTTTTTAGACAATGGATATGGATACTGCGCACTCTGACTGATAAATACAACACTATAAATTACAGCCACTTCATATATTGAAAATGCACATCCAGTGGGTAAATAAAGTGCAAAAATATAAATAAATATAAAGGTGTACTGTGACCTCTGTGATGTGTCTGTAATTGCACTAAAACATAATCATAATTACATAAAGTAGATGCATCAGCTAAAAGTAAATAAAAGTATATTAAAAAATCCAATGGTGCTCCAAGGTGCTTCCGTGCCAAACAATAAAGTGTTTGTGTGACCAAGAGTGTCCACTAGTCAATGAAGCCAATGTGGGGGGGGGGGATCTCAACTCTGCACCCTCCAAGCTGGTTATTGTGGATATGCTGGACCCCCGTTCTCACAGAACTCTCACCTTAAACCCAACTCAGATAAGCAATAGGTAAATCCTCCGCTTAGATCCCTACTATGGTAGGTGGTCCTCCTCGCCTCCTTGATAAAACTCCTTCACTCCTCCATTCATATAGTGGTTCAGATAAATAATAAGAACCAGACTACAAGGATAAAATTCCTCCTGGGTATGTTTTGGATCCTTAGTGCCTCCAGTGCCCTCCGCTGGTCATCATAGCTCAAGAGCAGTATATAAAGATGAGAAAAGATAGCCTCCATAGTGTAATATGTTAAAAACTTCACGTTTATTATAAAAGTGAGACAAATGGCTGCTTACATAAAAAAGTGTAAATAAATATAGCACAACAACGGTCACGGACCGCTCCTCACTCTGTATCCAGTGTAGTGTTCAATCTGGCAACGTCCTACGCGTTACGTCACGTCACGTGACTTCATCATGGTGACCCTGCTACATTGCTACAAATGCTACAATTGCGAAACTATTTTATCCCATAGATAAAAATAATTGGAACCAAACCATTTAACCAGTTCCCGACTGGCTCCCGTACATTTACTGCTGCACTGTGGCAGCGTAGCGCGAATTGCCGTTTATAAATGGCTATTCGCGCATGCGCGAGAAGCGGGTGGGAGCGCGCCACCGCAGGCACGCTCTCGTGGCCGCTGCATGCTCCCTAAGTGTGACTCGATGTCTGCCGGCGACCTGCGATTGCCTGATACAGAAGAAAAGCGGGGAACCGCCAATGTAAACATGGCGGTTCCCCGCTCTGTCAGGTGGTATTATAGTGACCTACTTATCCCTGTAATCGGAATCAGTTAGATCTGTCATGCCCCAGCCCCCACACAGTTAGAAAACGCCTAAGGAACACAGTTAACCCCTTGATTGCCCCCTGCAGTTTAACCCCTTCCTTGCCAGCGACATTTATACAGTAATCAGAGGCTATTTTTAGATCTGATCGCTGTATAAATGTCAGTGGTCCCAAAAAATTGTCAAAAATGTTCGATCTGTCCACCCCAATATCGAAGTCCCGATAAAAATTGCAGATGGCTGCCATCATTAGTAAAAAAAAAAAAAAATAGTAAAAATGCCATAAATTAATTCTCATAGTTTGTAAACGTGGCAACTTTTGCGCAAACCAATCAATATACACCTGTTCTGATTTTTTTTACCACAAATAGGTAGAAGCATATATATTGGCCTAAACAGATGAATAAATTTGTTTTTTTATATTTTTTTCGGACATGTATTATAGCAAAAAGTAAAAAATATTGCTTTTTTTTTCAAAATTGAAGCTCTTTCTTTGTATATAGCACAAGAATTTAAAAGTGCAGAGTTGATCAAATGCCACCAAAAGAAAGCTCTATTTGTGGGGAAAAAAGGACGTCAATTTCATTTGGGTACAACATCGCATGACTGCGCAATTGTCAGTTAAAGAGAAGCAGTGCCAAATCGCAAAAAGTGCTCTGGTCAGGAAGGGGGTAAATCCTTCTGGGGCTGAAGTGGTTAAAGGCTTCAAAACCTCAGAAGTGACTTTCATAATCTGCTAGTAACTACCATTCTTTAACAACTGACAGCATACCATTATTGGGGTTCCACTGTACTGACATCATGCATAGTAAAGTTGAAGGAATTCAGTTTCACAGGCCCCACAAAAGTGAGTACACCCATCAGATTTTTGTAAATATTTTATTATATCTTTTCATGTGACAACACTGAAGAAATTACACTTTGCTACAGTGTAAAGTAGTGAATGTACAGCTTGTATAACAGTGTAAATTTGTTGTCCCCTCAAAATAGCTCAACACACAGCCATTAATGTATAAACCGCTGGCAATAAAAGTGAGTATACCCCTAAGTGAAAATGTCCAAATTGGGCCCAAAGTGTCAATATTTTGTGTGACCACCATTATTTTCCAACACTGCCTTAAATCTCTTGGGCATGGAGTTCACCAGAGCTTCACAGGTTGCCACTGGAGTCCTCTTCCACTCCTCCATGACAACATCACGGAGCTGGTGGATGTTAGAGACCTTGCGCTCCTCCACCTTCCATTTGAAGATGCCCCATAGATGCTCAATAGGGTTTAGGTCTGGAGACATACTTGGCCAGTCCATCACCTCTACCATCAGCTTCTTTAGCAAGGCAGTGGTCATCCTGGAGGTGTGTTTGGGGTCGTTATTATGTTGCAGTCTTCAAAAGGATGGGATCATGCTCTGCTTCAGCATGTCACAGTACATGTTGGCATTCATGGTTCGCTCAATGAACCACAGCTCCCCAGTGTTGGCAGCACTCATGCAGCCCCAGACCATGGCACTCCCACCACCATGCTTGACTGTAGGCAAGACACACTTGTCTTTGTACTCCTCACCTGGTTGCTGCCACACACACTTGACACCGTCGGAGCCAAATAAGTTTATCTTGGTCTCATCAGACCACAGGACATGGTTCCAGTAATCCATGTCCTTAGTCTGCTTGTCTTCAGCAAACTGTTTGTGGGCTTTCTTGTGCATCATCTTTAGAAGAAGCTTCCTTCTGGGATGACAGCCATGCAGACCAATTTGATGCACTGTGCGGCGTATGGTCTGAGCACTGACAGGCTGACCCCCCCCCCACCTTCAACCTCTGCTGCAATGCTGGCAGCACTCATACGTCTATTTCCCAAAGACAACCTCTGGATATGACGCTGAGCATGTACACTTAACTTCTTTGGTCAACCATAGTGAGGCCTGTTCTGTGTGGAACCTGTCCTGGCCACCATGCTGCAGCTCAGTTTCAGGGTCTTGGCAATCTTCTTATAGCCTAGACCATCTTTATGAAGAGCATGAGATGCCATGTTGAACTTCCAGTGACCGGTATGAGAGAGTGAGAGCGATAACACCAAATTTAACACACCTGCTCCCCATTCACACCTAACAAGTCACATGACACCGCCCACTTTGGACATTTTCACTTAGTGGTCTACTCACTTTTATTGCCAGCGGTTTAGACATTAATGACTGTGTGTTGAGTTATTTTGAGGGGGCAGCAAATTTAAACTGTTATACACGATGTATGCTCACTACTTTATACTGTAGCAAAGTTTAATTTCTTCAGTGTTGTCACATGAAAAGATAAAATATTTACAAAAATGTGAGGGGTGTACTCACTTTTGTGATATACTGTAGCTCTGAGTATGGCTGCAGTAATTGCAATATAAAATCTGCTTTCACATTTTTTTTCTTTGTGGTCTTCAACTATACAAATTATGTTCTTCTGGATCTTTTTTTAAAACGTTATTTCATCCAAAGCTGATGTTAAAGTATCTGGTGAATGCTTAAGCATTAAATCACCTAACATTTTCTTACTTATTTAGGGTACTCAGTTACCAAAGTCATTAGGAGGGTGGTTTACAGTACCTATCAAATTGTTTATTTATTTCATATTACAGAATGTGCAAAAGGTGGAGTGAAAAAACGTGAAAAAAAAGTAAAGCCCAAGCTGTTTTTTAAACAGCGGACAGTTCCCTAAAATCAGAGACTATCCCTGATAACCAGAGACATCTGGTCACCCTATCTTTAGTCCTACACTAAACTTTAAAGGATGAAAAATCAGTCCAGAGGACTGCAAACACCTGTATATTGGGAAATGTGCATATCATAGCCTTTACACCTTTAACATAAAAAATATATCTAACACTAGGTTCTCGTTACAATTCTACTAGACCGGTATATTTTGTTAGTGAATGTTGTATAACTTTATTTACGTAAGGTGCCATTATAAACAGAATTAAAGTTATAAGAGCTCATATCACAATGCTGGCAAACTAATATAATTCTAAATTGGCCTACATTCAATTAGTGTGCTGCAGTGATCAATATATCCATTATCTTGTTAAGAGATGTAATATATGCAACCAATTTATGACTTCCCAGAATTACTTTCTGAAAAGCTGGATGAGGATGAATACAGATACTAAATCTTCAAAGAAAAATGCTCAACAATGCAGAAATGGAATAGGGTCATTTAAGTTTATGTAAATACAACATGATTGCCAGTAATTAATGTGATTTTTTTTGTGCTGAGAAATGTTCGGCCCCATTTATACTGGAGTTCAGGGGTAGATAAGGGAGGAAAAGTCCTTGGTGGTCCATTGAAGAATTTAAGGTACTGGAAATAGATAGCCAATTGATAATAATTTGCTTAAATAGCAAATTTCTTACCTGGGTCAGTGAAAAATGCCCCCCTACACTGATGGCCAGTGAAAGAAAGAATGCCCGTTATGTTGGTGATCAGTGTAAAGACAGGGATAAAAAATAAAAAAAATATCTTATATTAGCAGTCAGTGGAAGGAAAAATGCCCCTTAAAAAGTATGCCCAGTTACCTACATTGGTGGTTAGTGAAAATAAAAATGTCCCCTTATATTGCTGTTCAGCAGGAGAGAGAACTTCCCCTTACATTGGTGATCAGTGGGTAAAAAGAATACCCTATTACATTGGAGGTCAGTGGTAGGAAGAATGTCTACCACCTTAAAGTGGTTGTAAACCCTCAAGGTTTTTAACCTTAATGCATTCTATGCATTAAGGTGAAAAACCTTTTCACCTGCAGCAGCCCCTCCGAGCCCCTCTTTAGTTACCTGAGCCCAAAACAAACCCACGGCAGGGACGAGCATCGCAGCTCACCCGAGCTGCTCCGGTTCTC
The DNA here is from genome assembly GCA_018402905.1 of Glandirana rugosa. Taxonomy (NCBI): domain Eukaryota; kingdom Metazoa; phylum Chordata; class Amphibia; order Anura; family Ranidae; genus Glandirana; species Glandirana rugosa. The sequence continues at coordinate 1,644,740 of BLSH010310864.1, forward strand.
ATTGGCTGGATTGATAGCTGGGGATCTATTGGATCCCGCTGCTGTCAATAAAGTCCAGTGACCCAGGAGCCGGGGAGGGGGCCGAGTCCCGCTGTTTGTGTAAATACACACAACAGCATGATTCGGGAGTGCGCCTGCACGGGGGAACCCAGGGAAGCGTGGTGGTCACTGGAGAAGAGGAGGAGCCCGGAGCACCACTGGAGAACCCCAGAAGATGGGGTTAGGGGCCACTCTGTGCAAAAAAATAAAAACAAGAGCCTTTACAATCACTTTAAGTTGGTGGTCAGTGGGAGCACAGCTAAAGAGATCATTGATATTCTTAGTTATATACCTAGGGAAGAGGAGAAGCTTTGCTGATCCTGCCAAGCTTTCTCTGGGACTGCAAACTGATATTGGTGTCAGAAATTTGAAAGCACCATCAGGTGGTGAATCAATCCATTTATGACATGTCTACCATCATCTTCAGCCTCAACCAGGTAAAGTCTGTGGGGCTTTTAGCTTAGAAGTTAAACAAATTGAGAGCCATATTTCTTTAGGTCTCATGACTAGGGATGGGTCGAACAGACCCCTGTTCGGTTCGCACCAGAACGTCCGAACACCGCGAAAGTTCGGACCCGAATAACTAACCCCATTAACCTCAATGGGACCCTAATCAAAAGTGCCCATTTTGAAGGCTTATATGCAAGTAATTGTGCATACAATGGTTATAGGGGTCCGGTTCCTGCCCTGGGGGACATGTATCAATGAAAAAAAACGTTTTTGAAAACGTCATTTTTAAATGAGCAGTGATTTTTTTATTTTTAAAGTAAAAGCATAAAAATGAAAAATTCCAAAATAGTGCCTGGGGGGGGGTCCCTTATTCTACCTGTAAAGTGGCAAATCTGTACCATGTCTAGAATCTGCTGCAGCAATAATTGCATTTATAAAGCCAAAAAAAAAAGACATTTTTCCTGCAAGCTGCCTTTATTTTGCTCGGCAACAGCTGGGGAGCCAGTGTGTATGATGAGGCCACAATGTAGTGCACTGGGAACAAGATTAGAGATTTTTTTGGATAAATTCTGGTGTCACTTTGACTTTTGATAGAAGTATCGGGTGCATAAAAATTGGGCTTTGGGTGTTGGCGGTGCCTTCACACCATAACCCTATAGAGGCGCTCTTCATGAAGGCAAAAATTGCAATGATATACACCTGCCACCCAGGTGCAGAAAAATTGGTCTTTGGGTGTCGGTGGCACCTTCCCACCATAACCCTATAGAGGTGCTCTTGATGAAAGCCGAAAAAATTGCAATGATATGCACCTGTCAAGCAGGTGCTGAAAAAATGGTCTTTGGGTGTTAAGTATGCCCATTAAATCAATACAAAAAACATTGTTCCAGATGAAATTATTGAACACCCTCAAAGCTAGGCAGCATCGAAGAAGGATGGAATTGAAGTGGGAGCTACGGCGCTAGTGTGTTGGAATAGGTAAAACAATATTGATGTATGGGGAATGGAGGCAGCTCCTCAAAAAAGATTAGGTCTGGTAACCTAATGACAACCGTAGAGGGAGAGGAGGGTAAGAGGGTGCCAGCCTGGACCAGGCTCGAAGTCCTGCAGAGATTCCACATCCCAAAAAAACTAAGTCGGTGACATTGGTATCAGGAGCTTCATAGCTGGTAATCCATGACTGATTCATTTTTATGAAAGTCAAACTTTCCACGGAGTCTGTGGACAGACACGTTCTATGATCAGTCATGAAACCTCCTGCAGCACTGAATGCACGTTCTGAAAGCACACTGGATGCAGGGCAGCCCAACAACTCTATAGCATACTGGGCAAGTTCTGGCCAGTGGTCTATTCTTATGACCCAGTAAGCCATTGGATCGTCAGCTGGAAAGCTCTCCATCTCTGTTTTGGGCCCAAGTTAATCATCCACCATGTGATGCAGACGCTGACGATGGGATGTGGAAGCTGACAAAAAATTACGAAATGCCTCACTTAGGTGGAGGCCTTCTCCAACGCTCCTCTCTTGACCAACAGAAGACTCAAAAGAACATTTTCCAACTCCACTGTAAACTAGTGGAGTTGGGAAAAACATTCAATAAAATCCTCTTTAACGTGTCCTCGAGAGATTTTATCTTCTGCATGGATGGGATGAATTCTGAGACCTTCCCCTTATAACGGTGGTCAAGGAGGGTTGCCAACCAGTAATGAGTTGAGCGAACCCGGACTGTAAAGTTCGGGTCCGTACCGGACTTTGGGGTGTCCGTGCCCTGAACCCGAACCTGGACATTTGAAAAAAAGTCTGGGTTCGGTATTCGGGTATTTTGCGCACCTTCTATAGCTGCAGGGCCGCCAATCAACTAGCGTTTTACTTGTTTGCCCTTAGAAGCCATCACAGCCATGCCTACTAATGGCATGCCTGTGATTGGCCTGTGCATCATGTGAGCCAGACTATTTTTGACGCCTGTTGAATAGCTGCAGGGCAGCCAATCAACAAGCTTTTCATTCGTGATAGGCTAGTGCATCATGTGACCCAGCCCCTATATGAGTTGGAGTCACGTATGCCGCGTGTCACATCGTCTCAGGCTAATGTAGGGAGAGCATGCTGCCGACACTGTGAGGGACAGATTACCGATCTAATATGATCTCATCCTGTATTACAGAAAGGTTCCTGGCGGTGCTGTGAGGGGAAAGCTTAGCGTTCTAAAACCATCTGATACTGGACTAGGTACAGTTTACTATTGCTGTGAGGGACAGATTATTGTTCTAAAATCATCTCATCCTGTATTACAGAAAGGTTCCTGGTGGTGCTGTGAGGGGAAAGCTTAGCATTATAAAACCATCTGATGCTGGATTAGGTACAGTTTACTGGTGCTGTGAGGGAAAGATTATTGTTCTAAAATCATCTCCTAGTGCTGTAGGGAGAGGTACCTGCTGGTGCTGTGAGGGACAGATTATTGTTCTAAAATCATCTCCTAGTACTATAGGGAGAGGTTCCTGCTGGTGCTGTGAGGGACAGATTATTGTTCTAAAATCATCTCCTACTGCAATAGGGAGAGGTACCTGCTTGTGCTGTGAGGGACAGATTATTGTTCTAAAATCATCTCCTAGTGCTATAGGGAGAGGTTCCTGCTGGTGCTGTGAGGGACAGATTATTGTTCTAAAATCATCTCTTAGTGCTATAGGGACAGGTTTCTGCTGGTGTTGTGAGGGACAGATTATTGTTCTAAAATCATCTCCTACTGCTATAGGGAGAGGTTCCTGC
>BLSH010310864.1:1675351-1695044 GCA_018402905.1 Glandirana rugosa
GACCCAATAACTATAACGTAATTAAAACTGGTAGTCACATCCCTTTGACGCTCCACATCTGTCGAAACACGAGGTGTCGGAACAGTTGGATAAAAAGAAGATCGGGTCTCAGGGGTGACAAACGAAGAAACCTAGGAGACTAGGAGAGAGATGGTGTAGTAGGAAAAAGAATAATTTGAGTAGACTACCGGATAGCGTATATGTCACGGAACGCTTTCATAAGCCGGGGGAAACTTGAAACGTTGGAAAACGGTGTAAAGTCCGAAGTTTGTATTTCTATATTTTGATATTAAAAAACACTTCTTAGTTGTTGTTCACCCTGTGTTAGTACTTCACCTTGCTTTAAATAACCTATAAAGTTTGAAAAAATTGTTTATTTTTTGACTTTTTAACCCGCACGTTTTATTGATTCTTCACAAAAAATTATAGTTTTATATCTTTATGTTTGAAGCCTGAAATGTGGCAAAAGGTTGCAAAGTTCAAAGGGGGCCGAATACTTTCGCAAGGCACTGTATATGCGATAGGCCATCAGATGAGTTTAATAAGAAAAAGGATGATGTGGTAGAGAGAGGATCAGAGGATCCAAAGAAGCAAACAGTGGGGACTCTGGGCTAGAAGAAAAATAGGTTGACAAGGCTGTGGAGCACAAAGCTGTCTACACCTCGCAGTTTCCCTACACTGATGGTCAAAATTAATGCAATATCAATAACCCAGCATGGCCCTCAACTAATGCAAAAGTACAACAACTGTTTCAAAACAGGGACTGAGGTTACAAGATAATAAAAAAAACCAAGAACTTCAGCTCCATAACACAGCGTAATATGCCAGACTACAGGAATACATTTCACAGAAGATCATGTCTCCAGCGACTGGAGAGGGTGGGAGGCATGCACCCCTATTATCTGTCCTCTCCAACTAGAGAAATATCAGAGTCACAGCTCCCCCTCTCCAGCCCTCCAGACCCGACCCATTAGCAACATATGTCATTAGTTTAAAGTTTCATTTAACCTTATAGTTAAAACGTTTATAGTTTATTTAACTTCATGCCAATTGCAGGTTGAGGATGACAATGCCTTTTGTGAGTTATGAGAGAGGGATTAGGGGATGTTGCGCACAAGCATGGAGACTGGTAAGCCCCCCTACAGAAGGCTCGTTCTATATTTTTGACACAGCAAAAAGTCTAGAATGGGTGGCGTTCAGAATTCCTGATTTGCACAATATTTTGCATAATACTGGCAGCAAGAAGGTTTTTACCAGCTGGGAGACCCTTTGCAGTATAGTAATCCTAGATAGGCTGCACTCCTCTGTGTGCAATTCAATGCTAAGAACTGAAAAGTTGTTCTCCTTTTTTATTACTTTTAAATATTGCTTTATATTGTATCTGAGTGATTACAGGAAAGCCCCATGTTTCCACCTCCAGATCTGGAATATTAATCCGTAGTCATGTACAAGATTACCGGCATTATTGTAGGGAAAGCAATGTTAATCTTCTGCTGTGATGATGAGGTTGTTGAAATAGATGTGAAAGTTAAAATTAATAGGAGAGAAGTGTAATGATCGGGGGAGATTTGTAAAAATTAAATGGATTTCCATTCCAATCAAGTCTCATTCTCTTGTTGGAAATGTCAAAGTGTCAGGCAGGGCCATTAAATGAGCATGATTTATAGCAGAGACAAGAAGATGATTCTGGTGACTGTCTACATCCAGCAAGCACAGGCAGAGAAATAAGTAATGCACAACCATATCAGTACTTAACATATTCGCTGCTAAAGAATGATGGGGTCACAAGTCATCATATTCTCTACAATAATACTACTCAATGACTTACAGCACTGTCATTGAAAGTGCACTTTAATATGAATGGTCAATATTGTCACCCCTCAACCTATGCAATAAAAATCTCAACAGAAAACTCTAACTTAGTGTTGTAGAAATCATAGTATTTATTGTTTGGGTTCAGCACTGTATTTACCAGCTCTTTACTCTATAGCTCCATTGCAACTGGGATAATGTGCCAATGTAAAGAAGTAGCCTGGGCATTATTCTCTGTAGCAAAACCCTATTTTTCCCATCTGCATCTCAGTAGTAACCAGCAGCCCCAGGCAACCAGTAAATACAAATATAAAGAACTAACACTATCCATAAAACATTGCAACTATAATGAGAAAGTCATCCCTTGTACTTTGGAAGCAACTCTCTAACTATTTTGAAAAATTAGATGAGCAGCTCCATGTAGTAAAGCAGTGAACATTTACTAGTCCTGCTTCCCCGCTTCTTGAAGATCCACGTTTTGCTAAATAATGCTGGCATTTCTCCATTGTGCTTTATGAATTCATTTTCTGTCCCCTATCTCAATGCATGACACAGGGATCGACAGAAGGAATTGCAGGGAGCAATGGCGTCCAGCGATCTGTCCCATAAGTGTAATGAATGTTTCTCAGTTAGCTTAGACCTGCAAAGAAGTGGAGTTCAACAGTGGGGCAAGTAAATATTCATTGCAGGGAGCTGATCATTTTATTTTTATTTTAAATAGTGACAAGGTAGCTTTTAAGCAAGCCTGTGATCTGCCCATCCAGTGCAAAGCAAGGAGTTTGTGTTAATCCCTCATATACCACTGGCACACTCATTCATTTCTTCTACCCTCCTGTAATTCCATTTATCACTGGGAGCCAAAGTCTTGGTATTGACAAGCATGTGACTCACTTCATGTGACTGTGCTGGTCAAGTCAGTGCTGTAGGGTTTTCATATCCATGTGTAAGCTACAACTCCAAGTACATACTGTACATCCATAGAGGTCTGCATTAAAGTGGACCTGTTTCCATTGCTCCGATGACGGCGGCCATCTCCCAGTTCTCCCTGTACATCCTCCCCCCTGCCCAGCCAATACGGTCGCTTCTCCTCTCGGCCAATCTGGTCTCAGGACCCGCTTCCTGATTGGCCGGGAGGAGAAGAAGGAAGAAAATTGTGAATATTAATTCACTATTGTCACACAACTGGGTGGGCTCAGGGTGCAGTGCTCTGCGCCCCAAGCCCACCCTTTTTTTGAAGCCAATTAGAGCCTCCGGCTCTAATCACATGCTTCAAAAAAGAAAAAAAAAACATTGGAATCCATGTGTCCCGTGCCCTACTTGTAGATTAAGGGCTGGTTGCATGGATTAGGGGGGCGGCCACTGTCTGTTTCTTTACCCTGCATAAGGAAAATTTAAAGTTACCGGAGATGGCATAAATAATGCCATAGAAAACACTGAAGTGTTGCAAGTCCTTTGTTAATCTTCAGATCGATCTCCATGCCACTGCAGAGCTCTCCCTTGGATCCAAGACCCATAGGGGTTGATTTACCAGAGGCAAAGTTGCACTCAAGAAGTGCAGTTGCTCCGGAGCTTAGTAAATGAGCAGAAGCTTGCTGACTTCCATCATCCAATCATGTGCAAGCAAAAATGCTGTTTTTTTTTTTTATTTTGCGTGCATGTGATTGGGTATTCTTTACAAAATAAAGCTTTACCTCTTTAACTAAGCTTTGGAGCCACTGCACTTGCAGAATGCAACTGCACTTTGCAAAGTGTACAGTCTATTTGCCTTTAGTAAATCAACCCCATATTGTACACAGGACTTCAACTTCTTTCTGAGTTCAGATTAAAAAGCACCAGATATGCCTGGGCTTACACAGAAATCAAAATATTCAATTTTAAATTATAATATATGTGCAAGCTTACCAATAAAAATATTTATATCTGATTTTAAGAAAATAAAATATGTTTACAGTGACAGAGGATGACTCTATGAGGTGGATTTACTAAAGGCAAATAGACTGTGCACCATGCAAAGTGCAGTTGTGCCAGAGCTTAGTAAATGAGTTAAAGTTTCACTTTGGGCCTCATGTACACTGCTGCTGGTAGACGGATGTTTAGGAGCAGTTGGGCATTTTTTTCAACTGCCCCTGAACTCTTCTGTATGTTATCTTATCAATACATGTACACAGGGTCATTTATAGTCGTTTCTAGGCAGTTGAGTTTAGAAGCATTTTTTGGAAAGCAAAAAAAATGCGTTCAGGACGGATGTTCAGAGGCATTTGAAACACCAAATTCCTGTAAGAACGTGTAAACGCCGCTAAACGCGGTAACTCACGTTAAGCAGCATTTCGTTTACCAATGTTTTTTATTTAAAAAAAAAAAACGCTTCTAGATGTAAACGTGGCTAAATGCGACTAAACATGGCATGTAAACATGGCTAAACAGACATTTTTAGATGTCAGTTTCTATCTGTCAAGTTAAATCATTCAGGAGAGGTTAAACAACATCCCATGTACATGAAGCCTTACAAAGAATACCCAATCACATGCAAGGTAAATAGAAAAAACAGCACATGGTTGGATGATGGAAGTTAACAGAGCTTCTGCTCTTTTACTAAGCTCTGAAACAACTGCTCTTGCAGGGTGCAACAGCACTTTGCAAAGTGCATAATCTATTTGCCTTTAGTAAATCAACCCCTCTGTTCTGGAAGGCATAAGTGACTATATTGAGTATAGCGGTTTGATATTGCATCTCAGGAAAGAACTTCAAAATTGCCAGAGATATTGAAATGGTCATGCAAGGTAAACGCAGTCCCTCTCTGTGTTTACCTATGTGGAGAAGTGGTAATGCAAGAGAACACCCCTGTTGTAGCATGAGCAATGAGAATTCACCAAGGGCTGGGAAAAGATCATGGAGATCTTCCCACTTGAGTAACCAAGACATAAACCAGATAACCCAGCAAGTCCCTCATCCCACCAGACTGTATCTAAAACTGTAACATCAGGTTAGGGTACACTGAAACTTAATCAGGAACCCTGGCCAAAATGTCTCTCTTATTTAGGTATGTGTACCCTAAATTCCGGCCCCAAGAGATTCTAACTGTTCACCAATCTTAGGCTGGAATTCCACTACTGTAGAATAGTTGTTTTTTTTCTAAATTACAGGTATAAAAAGTTTGCTCTGGCTAAACATGGCAGTTCTGCATCTAAACTGATTTGGAGGACTAGCATTCAATTTCTGTATGCAACTGTTAAACTGGTTGCTGCTATACTAATCCTCTATACAGCCCTGATTATTAAGCCTTATGTAATCTCCTATACACACTCTCTATCTTTTGTGGGTGACATTTCCATAATAATTACCCAAACCATGTAGTGCAAGAGCCTGCTTGGTTTGCTACTAATTTGACCTCATATGATCTCTTTAGTTTGAATCTTGTTAGAAAAGTGTAATTTGAACAGTATAGTGGGTATGTAGGTTGTGATTCTCACACTTCTTACATCTCTACTGTGCTGGAAATGGAAGTGTAGCCTTATGTTGCCATTGCATTTGTATGTTAAAGAACATGTTTATGTTTGGTGTCAAAGTATTATTTTTTTTTATCCACAGTTTCTTTCCAATGCATATGCATGAAGAACAAAAACATGATGCATTAACAACTGGTTCAAATTTTTCAAGATGAACTACACCTGTGTTGACCACATAGAAGAGCAAATTTGCTCTGTAAAGACCTAAACTTTATGGAACTCACAGGCATACATCAAGTAAAGAAGAAGCCACACACTGTTAGTATCAAACCTTTATATTACTTGCACATTGCTTTGGAACATGTAAAAGTCATGTGAAAAACAGATGTGAAATATAGAAACCTGGTAGGCCCCAAATGAAAAAGTGTGTAAACATGTACTCTATCTAATCAGGGGTTGTCAAGTGTCCTCTTTCTGGGGGGGCAGACCCCCATTCCTCCAAACTGGAGTTTCTTGGAGAAAGGGGCGTTGCATCTGCGAAACGTGTGAGTTGATCCCATCATTGGTTCTGAGCTGACACGTTTTGGGGGTGCCCCCCTTTATCCAAACTCCAGTAGCTTGGATAAAGGGGAGCACCCGCAAAACGCTTCAGTTCAGAACCCCTGATGCGATCAACTCACATGTTTCACAGATGCAACACCCCTTTCTCCAAGAAACTCCAGTTTGGAGGAAGGGGGGTCTCCCCCCAGAGAGATGACACTTGACAACCCCTGATGAGATAGAGTACATGTTTACACTCTTTTTCATGAGGCCATTTAAAATGGCCAACAGGCCATAAAATGGGGCCCACAAAAACCAGCCCAATTGCAAGAAGAGTTAAAATTTCGCAAGCATTTCCCCAACATCCGTCAATCTCCGTTGGAGTTCCTGTGCAGTCCTCTGTAGCTCCCCACAGCGCCACAGAATTTCCTGCCTTAGTCTTCCAATGGTGCATTGTGGCACCTCATGACCTGTTAAGTAGAAGAAAATGCATAAGGGCAATGATGGTCAAGTGGCTGAGGGCCAACATAGTGATTTGTGTTCTTTGGTAGTTTTTTTGAAGTGAGATCTTGACATTGATTGGTATTAGATGCATTTTATCTAAAGTCTTTCGAGTGAAGTTTTAGTATGAAGGTTGGCAAGATTACCCTTTACTTGGTTCATAGAGCTCGAGACATAGTGGCTGTGGTGTTACACAGGTTTGAATTTTGGAACAAAAAAGTAATATATTTGTTCAAGTGGTTGGCAACTCATGACAACCACTTTAAACTACAGGTATGCCTACAATAAGGCTTACATGTAGGTCTGGGAAATATCTCCTATACCAGTACGCTTGAAGAGATATTCCCTGTCTCAGCATGTGCCAACATCATTGGCACATGCCCACTGAAGAATGGGCACCCGGGGTAGCCCCAGGTGCGCAGGAATGACATCAGAGCGCCTAGGCCAACCACATCGCTGGAGCCTGCGCTGTTATTGGATGGTGGCACAGACCCGGAAGAAGGATGTCGCCTGTCACAGCGGGGTGCTGAGACCGGTGCAACAGCTTCGTTCCAAGATAACTATTTCAGAATGAGCTAGTATGCGCTGCATACTAGCTCATTATGCCTTTGATGTGCCTTTTTGTTCTTTTGGTTGGGGGGGGAGCACTTTACAACCACAAGCCAACAATAATAAAGGCCATGGCCATACTTTAGACCAAAGGAAAAAAGGTGTGTTGGTGTTGATTATTAACTGCTGTCTGCTGTCCCATGTACCAATAGACATGACAATACACAAGAAGCAATATTAGAACAGTACTTACAAGGGCAAATGACAGGCTCACTCGCAGCTTCTTCCCTTTGGGACTCGGGATGTTGGGGCAGCTCAAGTGAATCTGCTTCTTCTAAAAAATGTCAAAAACATTAATTAAGCATCCCAAAGTCACTACAGGTTCAACACATACATTTTTGGATATTTTTATGAGTTGACCAACCTTGCAATTCGGCTGGGATGGGTGAATCAGGTGGACTGGTTGCATGGGCTTGGGGGGACTCTGTAGGATTTTCTCCAAAAAAACAACAACAAACGGACGATGATGCCATTTTCCATGGCCCAAATACTTGACAAGTGGCAACATTGGTGAACTCCTACAGCTGCCCCCCCCCCTTGCTCCTATGGGATGTGGGCTGTCTGATATTCATCATATGCATTTGTGTGCATTCCAACACTGGGGGCTATCCTCTCCCCATGTCTGCACTAGCAAGGCTTGATTAATGGGCACTGATGAATCAGTCAGCAGCCAGTAAAGTGACACTTATCCTTTAATTTAGACCTGAATGCCCGCCCTTTTGCCCACCTAGCAGCACCCCTGTCTGTGGCACAATTTGTATTATTGTCATTTTGCACTTACCTTCTGGGCGTGAAGGTGGGCTTGATTCCGCCTCCGCTGACGGGCCAGGGGTGGGAGCATCCCTTGGTTCCTTGGGGGGGGGGTGGGCCATTTGTTTTTTGTGTTTCCCTGTTGCAAAATACAAAAAGAACATAAATGCAAAAGCTAAAGGAATGTCTGAAAACAGTCTAAAATTGTATTCTTCATATATGCTTTATTTGGAAATTAAATTTTGGAACCTCAAGGCATACAAAGAGTTCAAAAATTCACCTATAATTCTCTATAGCTACTTTGATCAAGAACAGATCCAGACACCTAATTTACACATATACATATTGGTTACAGAAAAATATTAGTGTACAAATAAACCAGGGAAATAACAATAATAACCAAAAAAGGAGCTGCTCGTGTACCAGTTAAGAATAACCTTATATACTTAGATATGTAAATTTATACCGCACTCCCGCTAATATGTGAGCGCCTTTGTGGTCCACCTATCAAGGCGCCCACTATTTAAAATGAAAATTAAAAAATGTATCAATTAATATAAATGTGGCGAATCAATACAGAATTCAACCCAGATGAAATACAGGTATTATTACCATACATATAAAAAATATAAAAAAATGAATGATGCAGTCTCTATGATGGCTGGAACAACCCAATCCTCACATAAACTGTATATGTGATATGCCTTTATATTGACCAATTATGAATATATTCAAACCGACAAATTACATAGAACAAATAAAGTGCAAAGAGTCTCTAAAGTGCAGTCTGTGCAATTATTGTGCAAGAAATATTGTGCAAAAAAATTGTGCAAAAAGTGCAAAAAATAGTGCAAAGAAAAAAAAGTCCAAAAAAAATCCAAAAACAGTCCCAAAAGAATCTCCAATCTTCAATAACTGTGATAATCAATGGAGAATTTGATATTCCACTTCAAATAGATATTTGGCTTTCAGCTGCCTTTGATACTGTCGACCACCCCCTCCTCCTCAAAAAACTTTACTCCCTTGGTCTCCGTGACTGTGCTCTTCAGTGGCTCTCGTCCTACCTATCCCATCGCACCTTCAGTGTCATTTACAATTCTACCTCCTCCTCTCCTCTCCCCTTCTCTGTCGGGGTCCCCCAAGGTTCCGTTCTTGGACCACTCTTATTTTCTATCTACACCTCTTCCCTGGGTCGGCTGATAGCCTCCCACGGCTTTCAATATCATTTCTACGCCGACGATACCCAAATATACCTCTCCACCCCCCAACTCACTCCATCAGTCTCCTCACGCATCACTAACTTATTAACAGACATATCTGCCTGGATGTCTCACCACTTCCTCAAACTCAACTTGTCCAAAACCGAACTCATAATATTTCCTCCCCCAAATGCCATTTCCCCTGACTTCACTGTCAAGAGCAATGGTACAACCATCCACCCATCCCCACATGCTAGGGTGCTTGGTGTCATCCTGGATTCTGAACTTTCCTTTTGGCCACCCATGCAATCACTTTCCAAGGCTTGCCACCTCAACCTCCGCAAAATCTCTAAAATACGTCCCTTCCTAACCAATGAAACCACAAAGCTCCTGATTCACTCCCTGGTCATCTCTCGCCTCGACTACTGCAACTCCCTCCTCACTGGCCTACCTTTAAATAGACTATCCCCCCTCCAGTCCATCATGAATGCCGCTGCCAGACTTATCCACCTTACAAACCGTTCAACGTCTGCCACCCCTCTCTGCCAATCCCTCCATTGGCTGCCACTCGCCCAACGAATTAAGTTCAAAATACTAACCATGAGCTACAAAGCCATCCACAACTCTGCACCCAGCTACATCACCAACCTAGTCTCAAAATACCAACCTAACCGTCCTCTTCGCTCCTCCCAAGACCTCCTGCTCTCCAGCTCCCTCATCACCTCCTCTCATACTCGTCTCCAAGACTTCTCCCGAGCTGCTCCCATCCTCTGGAACTCCCTACCCCAAATTGTCAGACTATCCCCAAATCTTACCACCTTTAGGCGATCCCTGAAAACTTTTCTCTTCAGGGAAGCCTATCCTGCCGCCACCCAACAACTGCACTTTTTATTCTCAATCAACCCATCCCCCCACAGTTATTTCCCTCTCGTATCATTTAACCCTCCCTCCTAGATTGTAAGCTCTACCGAGCAGGGCCCTCTGATTCCTCCTGTATTGAATTGTATTGTATTGTACTGTCTGCCCTAATATTGTAAAGCGCTGCGCAAACTGTCGGCGCTATATAAATACTGTATAATAATAATAATAATAATATTTCTATCACTACAGAGAAACAGTTTTTCATTATGTTCGGAACGTGAGGACCTCTAGCAATGCATCTCCATTTTTATCCCATTGAAAAAGATGCTAATGTGAGCTGCATTTCACTATTTTAACTCAATTACCAATAGACTAATGAATATCCATTGTGAAATTGGTCCAACTCCTGTTGTATGACCTTCGTACTTCGGCTGTTCTAATTGTGCATACTAACGGTCGGATTAGCAGACAACGGTCATTCGTACGACCTGTTGCATACCACCGTCGAACCATGTGTACTAGGCTTTAGACATGTAATAGATAGATAAAGAATCAGGTGTTACTAATAAGGCTATACAGCTCACTTCATTCGTAATGATGTGCTTACATGCTTTTCTACAAAAGATTCGGTGCTCAACCATCCTGTCAGCAGCAAGAAATAGGCGCAAGATCTTAAAATGTCATCCTCCCAAAGGCAGCATTGTGGTGAGACTTTAACCCAGGGAAATTATCAAACATCACTCACAGCACCTTCTATTAATTTTTACATCATCCTTACAAGGATTCATTGACTCCATAGTTTTACCTTTATGCTCAGAGGCTGAAAATGAACTGCACATTTGGTGATTCTGAAAATTGGGTTCTGACTCTGGAATAATATCTCCAAAGTTAATTCAGGAATGAGATTCTGGGCTCACAGACTGATTCAACATATAGCAGTGGCTACCTGGACTTATATAGTGCCTAAATGGACAATAGCCACCTGTGATTTAATCTAATGATGGTCTCTGAAAGAATTCTGGCAATATAATCTGACCTCAGAGAAACCTTCCAAAAACTCTGTTTAGACCATTGTAGTAATAGGTGTCCTATAACTACAACTTTAGAGTTCTAATCAATCTTGAGGGCATTCTACAACTACTACTATCTGTCCATTATTGAGTAAGTGGGCAATTATTCAGCAGATGGCAAATATTCAAGATCATTGTTTAACCTCAGTACTAAACCAAGACCTTATATTAGCCAATCCAACCCATACTGAACATAAGCATGTTTTACATGCATGGTTAAGTGACATCCCATCTAAATTACCACACTTCCACGAGTCAAGGCATTTTTTATTAAAAGCCTCAGCCAGTGTTTAAAATGCAAACTAATGTTATAGACATTTTACTCCATGTGAAATTGACTGCACCAAAACCATAAATGTATGATTTAGTCTTAACATTCAAATACAAAATCCAATAAATTAATTTACATGTTTTAATAAAAAGCAAACGTGAGTCAATAGGGGTTTTTATTAAGTTTTCATTTAAACTTCAACTACAATAATTTTATCTTACTTACCAAAGCTATACAAAAAAAATACAAAGCCATAAAAGAGTATTATTCATTCCTCCATACAACATTACAGCTCACTGCAGCTCCAGTAATCCAACTAACCTTGCATTACTATTTTTTTCCTAAATCTTTTCAGCATCCTTATACCGTGTTTGCTGCAAACATCTCTTTCCTATTAAATTATTTAACTTTTTTTCTCATTAATGATAATATTAAGCATAGCCAACATAAAAATAAAAAAGAATTTACTTTAAAATGATTGAACACTATTTCCATTATACTGTAGCTAACCAAAAAGGAAAAAATCAAATATTTATAGAAAATAATTGTGTTCTCTGGTATTTAATCATGTCAAATCACTCTAACTAACCTCTACAAAGGGATTCTATTGGATATTGTTTACTTTTTAATTGAAGTTCTTATAACACTGTCATAGCGGTGTGTATACGTATTGGAATCCATTATGTTAGGACTTGTAGCACTGCTTAGTATTGTAAAACTTGTTATTTTAAGCTACATGGATTTCATTTTGGAAGCAAGCACATTGAATAATTATAGGCAATATTCTGGTGCTGGCCAGTCTCAAGAGCCAGGGATCTGTACAGCACTTTGAAAAGCTGTCAAAGAATTAAACAGGTACTGTCATTTCCCACTGTTCATTGATCGGCAATTGCGGTATAAGCTTAAAAATAACTATTTCTATGTTATATATTTTATGTTAGAATGCTGTACATCCATTCATTCATTCATCCATTCGCTGTACATGGGAAAGATATACACTATATTACCAAAAATATTGGGACGTCTGCCTTAACACGCACATGAACCTAGTCTTAGTCCGTAGGTTTCAATATTGAGTTGGCCCACCCTTTGCAGCTATAACAGCTTAAACTCTTCTGGGAAGGCTGTCCACAAGGTTTAGGAGTGTGTCTATCAGAATTTTTGACCATCCTTCCAGAAGCGCATTTATGATGTCAAGCATTGATGTTGACAAGAAGGCCTGACTCGCAGTCTCTGCTCTAATTCATTCCAAAGGGGTTCTATCGGGTTGAGATCAGGACTCTGTGCAGGCCAGTCAAATTCCTCCACCCCAAACTCACTCATCCATGCCTTTATGGACCTTTCTTTATGCACTGGTCCAAATCATTTGGTGGAGGGGGGATTATAGTGTGGGGTTGCTTTTTTAGGGGTTGGGCTTGGCCCCTTAGTTCCAGTGAAGGGAAGCATGCCAAGACATTTTGGACAATTCCATGCTACCAACGTTGTGGGAACAGTTTGGGGATGGTCCCTTCCTCTTCCAACATGACTGCGTACCAGTGCACAAACAAGATCCATAAAGACATGGATGAGCGAGTTTGGGGTGGAGGAACTTGACTGGCCTGCACAGAGTCCTGACCTCAACCCGAACACTTTTGGAATGAATTAGAGGGGAGACTGCGAGCCAGGCCTTATTGTCCAACATCGTGGTCTGACCTAAAAATGTGCTTCTGGAAGAATGGTAAAACATTTCCATAGACACACTCCTAAACCATGTGGACAGCCTTACCAGAAGAGTTGAAGCTGTTATAGCTTCAAAGGGTGAGCCAACCCAATACTGAACCCTATGGACAAAGACTGAAATACCATTAAAGTTAATGTGCGTGTCAAGGCAGGTGTCCCAATACTTTTGACAATATAGTGTATATCTGTATTGTTCACTTATCTCTCTCCAAAGCTCTAAAGCTCCGTACACACAATGCAAATTTCGGATGGCAATTTTCGTATGACGACCGATCGTCCAAAATTCTTACCGTTAGTATGCTCCTTTCGACAGCCGATTTTCTTTTTTCGGACTACAAAAGCTGGATGTGCAGACTAGTAAATTTTTTTCATATGTCATGTCATTGTTAGATTTTCATATCATTAGTACGGTTTTCGGACGAAAGAAATTGTACGATCAAGACTACGCATGCTCAGAAACGAAAAAAATACATACAAAACTATTCAACACATTACGTCACTTCTAAAATTTTCGTGTTGTTAGTACGCTCTTCACTTTCGACATGAGACAATCATACGACAAAAAACAGACATTCTGTCGTCTGGAAATCTAATCGTGTGTATGAGGCTTTAGTGTAGTTTCCCTCTGGTGCTCCATTCCTCTGTTATAAGCAGAGTCACTTCTGACAAGCTATCCCACACATGAGATAACAGTAGCTGAAAATTTGTGTTGGGGAGGGGGCTTAGAGGGAGATTAGTAGGGAGCTTGTCAATTCACAATACAGCTCAGCATGTTCCTATGTTCCTCTGCCTATGTGGAGGGGGGAATGTGGCTTTCCTCTAATCAGCTCTCAAACATTGTATGCCCAGACTTCACATCCACTGCTGAAAGAGGAAGAAAGATTTCTAACACAATGTGCACTTTCCAAAGAGTATAGAAAGTGGAAGACAGCAGATATACATGCAAAACTTATGTAGGGAAATGTGTTTCATCTCTGTGTATCACCTGAGGTTATTCACTTCACTGGGTATATGTAAGGACTTACACCCACTTTAAAGCAGAAACAGGTCAGCAGTAGCAGATAACAGGTATGCTTTAGACCAAAATTGCAAAGTATAATACTTTTCTACTTTGGCATCTCAACACTAACGCATTTTCCCCTGTGTGCTTATTCCATTATGTGCATTTTGCATTGCAATAGTAAGATGTGCTACTTTTACAATATAACCAACAACACAATCACAGAATGCGCTCATCCAGTACTTGAAGCATGCTTAGGTAACTTTGGGGCTTGGTAATGACTGACAGTCATTATTTAATTTTGATCCTCGCAAGCCCCAGTCTTCTAATTCCTGCGGGTTTTTTTATTAAATAAGCCTATGTGTGTTGATTTTGGAAGATGGCTTCATACCATGTGCTGGCCATCTAAATTAATAATGACTGGGCGCAATCCTCCTGAAACCAATCATTTTCCTATAATGAGACTAGTATGATGAAAACATCGCTTTTTTAAAAAGACAATCATTGAGATTAATTACTTTTTGAAATACCTTTCGACATAATTTACCAATTAAGCCAGCTCTACAGAATACAGAATACAAAATGACCCAGCACTCAGCCAAGGATGACCTTAAAAAAATTATTTATAATAAAGGCAAGGTCTTGAGGGTTGATTTACAAAAACTAGAGCGTACAAAATCTGGTGCAGCTCTGCATAGAAACCATCAGATCCCAGGTTTTATTGTCAAAGCTTAATCGAACAAGCCAAAGTTAGTAGCTGATTGGTTACCATGCACAGCTGCACTAGATTTTGCACTCTCCAGTTTTAGTAAATCAAGCCCTTAATGTACATGTATAACATAATTAGACCCAGACTGGTGAGTCTGGGTTTCTGGAGTGTGGCCATACAAAATATTGGGCTACCTTCAAGGTAAGCCTGCCCTCAATTAATTAATTGTTATATAAATGTCCCTAGTTGGGAGCTTATAAAACTTAGAATCACCGAGGCAGCAATTTGCCTTCAAATGTAATTGCAAATGAATATATATATATATATATATACAGTATATATATCATAATTACCTGAAAAAAGGAAAAATATATATTTAAAGTTTTTATTTTTTAATCATGATCATAATAAAATAAAAGAATATTTATATGACACGCATCCAACAGCCTTTACATTCTTCAAAGCCCAAGGAAGCTCCAGGAAAAATGTTTCTGTAATGTTTGTCACGTACCTCGGTGGAGAGCCTGACTTCCGTAGGAGGAGACCTCTCATACAACTCTGGCTTACTGACCACTGGAGTGGGAACAGCAGTCAATGAGCACAGTGGGGTAGGAGTGTCTTGTGGAAGCCGTAGAAGCTGACCGATTTCCAGGTGCAGGTGAGTGCAGGTCTTCACCAGATGAGCTGCAGATGATGACAGCTGGGCACTTGGTACAGGAAGGCAATCCTGGATACTGGATACAGCAGACTGGAGCAGATGAGACAAGCTGGGTAAATACAGGAGCATCAGGTATATCAGACAGCAGGCAGAGAATGGTCAGGTAACAAGCAAGTAGTTCAGCAATGGTAAAGCAGTTAGTAAGAGTCCGTGAAGCAAGGTCAGGCAAGCCGGGATCAGGACGGGAGAAGGCAGGGTAGTCAGAACAAGCCGGGTCTTCTCCAGATAACAGATTACAGGTCACACAGTAACACAGGGTAAGCTGCAGATCAGACAGCGCTGTCTAAGTGCAGCTGCTGTCCTTTTAAAGGGCCATTGGTGCCAATGCACTAGCGAGCGCACGGCCGGCGCGTGCCCCCTGCGCATGTGCGCACAAACGCGCCGGCCTCCCGTTTGATGATTCCTGTGGGCACATTACTTTCAGGTTCCCAGGAATTATCCTCTGGACCATATACCTTCCATTTGATGAGAAACTGGACCGACTCCATCTTCTCCTGCAATTTACAAAAGCCTCCACCTCAAACTCTTCATTACCATCGACCAAGACAGGTCTGGTTGTCTAGACTTACTGTCAGCGAAGGTATCTGGTATTGCAGGTTTCAGAAGTGAGACATGAAATACAGGGTGGATATGTAAGGAATCAGGTAACGAAAATTCATACGATACCTCGTTGATCTTCTTCTTGAACCGAAATGGACCGATGAACTTGGGTGCCAGCTTCTTGGATGGGCAGGATAACCGGAGGTTTGTAGTAGAGAGCCATACCTTGTCATTGAGTTGCAGATTCAGTTCCCCTCTCCTTTTCTTGTCGAATGCCTTCTTATTGTCCGTCTGTGCCTTTGCTATTGATTCTTGTAGAGTCTTGTGATTCTGGTGCAGGAAATCCACAGTGCTCTGGACTGCTGGAACTGATGATTCTGAGATGAGATCCGGCAAAAAAGAGGCATGAAAGCCATAATTGGCAAAGAAGGTATATTGTCCTATGACTGAATGGCTGGCGTTGTTGTACGCAAATTCTGCCAGTGGCAGCAGAGATACCCAATTGTCCTGAACAAAGGGTGTAAAACAACTGATATACTGTTCGAGAGTTTGATTGGTTCTTTCTGTTTGCCCATTAGTTTGAGGGTGGTATGCTTATGAAAGTGCCAACTCGATCTTCAGGACTCCACATACAGCTCTCTAGAAATGTGAGGTGAACTGCACACCACGATCTGAAACAATACTGGCAGGAATTCCATGCAACCTTACAATCTCTTTAATAAAGACATGGGCAGTCTCTAGGGCGGTTGGGATTCCTTTCAGGGGTACAAAGTGGGCCATCTTTGACAACCGGTCTATGACCACAAAAATTGCTGTGCAATTTTCAGAAGGTGGCAGTTCTACTATAAAGTCCATTGATATAATTTGCCATGGTCTATCGGGAATCGGCAATGGTTTCAGCGGACCCCAGGCCCTGTCTCTTGGCGTCTTGCTTCGAACACAAATGGGGCATGCGTTCACATAGTCTTTACTGAACTCCTCCAACTTAGGCCACCAAAATGTTTGTCAGACTAGTTCCATTGTCTTATGGACACCAAAATGGCCAGCCAAGGGGTGATCGTGGAGTAATTTCAGGACCTCCAGCTGTAGTTCAGCAGGAACAAAGATTTGATTCCCTCTCCAAAGTAACCCATCTTTAGAAGTCAAGGTACCTCCAACAGGACTAGGCAGGTTGCCAGATGTTTGCTTGATTTGTGACAGGAGATCAGTCTGTAGGAGTAAAAAGTTACCTGCCGGTAAGATGGTATCTGGTGTTGCAAGGTCCTTGGGGTCATTGTACATGCAGTAGAAGGCGTCCAGCTTGACATTCTTTGAAACTGGCTGGTAGGTTATGTGGAAAGAAAAACGTGATAAGATAAATGCCCAAGGGGCCTGTGGGGGTTTTAGCCGTTTGGCAGCTCTCAAATATTCCAAGTTCTTATGGTCGGTATATATAAGGATTGGATGGACCGCTTCTTCCAGCAGGTATCTCCATTCTTCTAGTGCTGCTTTGATGGCCAGCAACTCCTGATCTCCCACATTGTACTTCTTTTCCGCCAGGGAGAGTTTCCTAGAAAAAAAGGCCACAGGGTGCATCAAGTCCTTGGTACCTTGTCGTTGAGAAATCACTGCCCACACTGCTGATTCTGATGCTTCCACTTCCAAGACACAGGGTAATGTTGGATCTGGGTGTCTGAGGATGGGTGCTGAAGTGAAAAGCTCCTTTAGTGTATCAAATGAGTTCTGTGCTTCAGAGTTCCAGCCGAACCGGAGATGTTGCTTAGTTAAATGCGTAATGGGGGGTAATAATTGCAGAGAATCCTTTAATAAATTTCCTGCTAAAAAATTGCAAACCCCACAAAACGTTGTACCCCCTTCTTGTCGGTGGGTACAGGCCATTCGAGTATTGCAAGGCCTTCTGTGGGTCCATTGCAATTCCTGCTGGTGATATGACCAGGCCAAGAAACTGGATGCTACTTCGCTCAAACTCCCATCTCTCTGGTTTGGCATAGAGTCTATATTGGCGAAGTCGGCCCAGTACCCAGCAAACATGTTCTTGGTGTTGGTTTAGGGACCCAGAGAAGATCAAGATATCGTCCAAATAGACGATTACAAAAATGTCCAAGAAGTCTCTTAACACGTCATTAATAAAGTGCTGGAAAGTGGCAGGGACATTGCAGAGCCCAAAGGGCATAACCAGATATTCAAAGTGGCAAACTGGGTCCGGAAAGCTGTTTTCCACTCACCCCCCTTCCGTATGCGGATTAAGTTATAAGTCCCTCTCAAATCCAACTTGGTAAAGATGTTGGCAGTTTTTAATCTCTGGAATAGTTCGGACATCAGGGGTAGGGGATAACAGTTCTTGACCGTTATTTTGTTTAGTTCACGGTAGTCTACACAGGGTCGTAAAGGTTGATCCTTCTTTGCCACAAAAAATATTCCTGCCCCTGCTGGTGATGTGGATAGGCGGATAAAGCCTTTCTCCAGGTTCTCATTGACATATTCCTTCAAGGCCTCCTGTTCTCATTCAGACAGCGGGAAAATGTGCCCAAAAGGAATCTCAGCCCAGGGAGGAGCTTGATTAGACAGTAATAAGGGAGGGCAAGGTATCAGCCCCCTTCTTGCTGAAAACATCAAGGAACTCATGATATGGAGCAGGGATGTTCCGCAGCAAATGTTGTTCTGAGTCCAGGCACAGGAGGGTGGTGGGCCCCTCAGGGGGTTTAGGGGTGCAATATCTCTGGCAGTAAGAAGATGCAAACTTGACTTTCCTGGCTATCCAGTCAATCTGAGAATTGTGTGCCTGTAGCCAGGGCAGGTCCAGAATGACAGGAAAAAGTGGTGAAGAGATGGCATCCAAACTTAGTAGTTCTCTATGCTGATCAGATGAGACAGGTAGTGGGGTTGTCTCTTGAGTTACTAATCCGGAACTTATGCAGGAACCATCAGCCAGAAAAACAGAAAGTCCGTGAGTCTTGGGTTGAAGAGGGATGCATTGCTGGGTGGCAAAACTAAGGTCTATGAAGCAACTGCAGACCCCAGTGTCAATGATGGCATTGACTGAGATTGTTCTTCCCAGCAACCGAAATAAGAGGGGCATGTCCTGGTTCCCCAAAGTAGAGGCATAAGTTGTTCTGCCGACGACTAAGTCATTCCTCGGGAGGCTGCAATGAAATAATGAACCTGCCCTTTGTGACCTCCAAAGAGAAAGTCAGAGGTTGGAGAGCAAAGTACAACTGACATGCGTTGCGGAATGCATGAAACTGGCTTTGGTTCCCAGTGAATTTCTCAGGCGTGGGAACCCAGGGTTCAGGTGGTAGCATTACCACAGAGGGAGAGGACACAGTCTGTGAAGGTGCAGCCGTAGCAGAAGCAGGGGATGCGGTAGTGGGTCTTTCTGGAACCAGGGTCCGCGCATGTTCCTTAAATCTGGTATAGTCTGCTTGGAGTGTTGAGAGATGTTGGCAAATCTCCTCCATCGGTGTGGTTCCTCCTGCAGGCTCAGACATGGCTGTCTAATACTGTAATCTTTGTCACATACCTTGGTGGAGAGCCTGACTTCCGTAGGAGGAGACAATTGCGTATATGAAATATTACATATTACACAACAGAGACCTCTCATACAACTCTGGCTTACTGACCACTGGAGTGGGAACAGCAGTCACTGAGCACAGTGGGGTAGGAGTGTCTTGTAGAAGCCATAGAGGCTGACAGATTTCTAGGTTCAGGTCGGTGCAGATCTTCACCAGATGAGCTGCAGATGATGACAGCTGGGTACTTGGTACAGGAAGGCAATCCTGGATACTGGATACAGCAGACTGGAGCAGATGAGACAAGCCGGGTAAATACAAGAGCAGCAGCGGCTGGTGTGGGAGGGGCGCTGGGGCGCCGCCTCCCCGCCAGCAAAAGACGAAAGAAAAAAAAAAGTCAACTCCGCCCACCTACAGGTGGCGCCGGTACATTGACTTT
>BLSH010310864.1:1696001-1706206 GCA_018402905.1 Glandirana rugosa
GTCCTGTGTCATATGTCGAGTCGTAGTGTCCTGTGTCATATGTCGAGTCGTAGTGTCACTGCCCCCACCTGTGTCACTGGCTGCATAATTGCCCCCACCTGTGTCACTGGCTGCAAACTGCCTCCACCTGTTTCACTGTATACTGTGTCCTGTGATGCTGAGCTGTATACTGTGTCCTGTGATGCTGAGCTGTATACTGTGTCCTGTGATGCTGAGCTGTATACTGTGTCCTGTGATGCTGAGCTGTATACCCCTGACACAATATGTGGAATACAGGGGATGGAGTGGGTGGATTCTATAAGGGGCGGGGCTTATTAAAAGTAGGATGGGTCAAAGGGAAGGGCGGGGCCTGGCGCCCCCCCATCCAAAAACTTCACCAGCCGCCACTGTACAAGAGCATCAGGTATATCAGACGGCAGGCAGAAAATGGTCAGGTAACAAGCAAGTAGTTCAGCAAAGGTAAAGCAGGTAGTAAGAGTCCATGAAGCAAGGTCAGGCAAGCCGGGATCAGGATGGGAGAAGGCAGAGTAATCCGAACAAGCCGGGTCTTTTCCAGATAAAAGATTACAGGTCACACAGGAACACAGGGTAAGCTGCAGATCAGACAGCGCTGTCTAAGTGCAGCTGCTGTCCTCTTTTTTTTTTACTTTTTATTTACCATATTTTTATTGAGAGGTTTTCAGTTTACAAGGTGCTGTATTGTACATTACATCATTTAGCATTATCTCGGGACAATACAGACAAAATACATATGTCGATAATAATAAGTAGAGTCATATATCTTATACAAAATATGAGTACAAGGCCAGAAGTTTACAATAAGAACATTTGAAACATGAACAGTGTGGTGGACATTTTAACTAATTTTGAACAGTATGCGATATGGCATATCTCAGACATAGATAAAGGGGAGTGGTTGGGGGCCAACCCCTAGGGTTGGACAAGGTGAGGCAAATCACTTTGGGATGGTTGATTCAAAGGTCCCATCATTTTTGGAAGGCGTTGAGCCGTAGGTTTACTTTAGCAAACATGTATTCCCAAAGGAATTGAGCGTTAAGGGTTGTTATGATCTCGGCACAGGAGGGAGGGGTAGTAGACTTCTAATGTCTGGCTAGAGTCAATCGGGCAGTGATGAGGACATGAGTGACAATCGTATGTATTTGTTTGGGTAGCGTGTCTATGTCCAGGCCTAGTAAGACTTTTTGGGATGTGAGGTGATCGTGGATGGAGGTGATAGAAACTAGGAGCTTGGAAAGGTCTGCCCAGTGTTGTTTGAGTTTTGGACAGGACCACCAGATATGTAGTGCTGATCCAGGTTGTCCACATTCCCTCCAGCAGAGGTTTGTTGTAGCAGGGTAGATTTGTGCTAACTTTAGTGGGGTGAGGTACCAATTGTAAAAAAAATGTTGAACTGTTTCCCAGTGTGTTTTACATCTGGACACTTTTAAAGGTGCCTGTAAGGATTGGTACCATTGCTGAGGAGAGAAATTGCAGTGGAGCTGTCGTTCCCAATAGAGCATAATCAGTGTTTTTTCATCGTGCTAGTGAGAAGTTTATAAATATATGCAATTCCCATTTTCTTTCCAGCGGGTTTGGCGTAATAGTTTAGTAGTTCGTCAAGTGGTGAGTGGAGGGTCCATTTAATTTTAGTGAGTATAGAGCGTATTCTCAGATACTTGAAAAAGGATGTGTTCAGGATAGCCCATTTAGTTTGTAGTTGTTGGACGGTTAGTAGTGTTGTTCCAATATATAGTTGCCCAATGTTAGTCATGCCTGCTGCGGTCCATTCAGATAAAGAGATGTCTGGGGTGAGTAGATGGAGAGTTTCCAGGGGAACGTGTCTGGAGGCGGGGTGTGTTATCCCTTTAGTGGATTGGATGAGTGCTGTTAAAGTCTTAAGGGTAGCATTAATAGTGCTCAGGTGGTTGTGAGTACCATGGTGTTATAGAAGGAGTGCACTAATAGCAAGTTTGGGAGAAGGAGGTAGTGCTGTACTCTCAGTTTGGTACCAGTTATTAGGGGAGGTTGGATTCCACCATGTTTTTGCTTGTTCCGATATGGTAGCTTTGTAGTATGCTTGTACATTAGGGGCTCCCATTCCTCCAGATGAAACTGGTGTGCATAGTGTTTTACGTTTAAGTCGAGGACGCTTGCCTCCCCAATGTATTGGTTAATTATCAATTGAAGTTTGTACAATTGAGATTGTAGAAAAGGTAAGGGTAATGTCTGAAAGGTGTATAGGATGTGCGGGAGCAAGTACATTTTTGCAATGGAGATTCTTCCTGCCCACGAGGCCTGGGAGTGCTGTAGTTCTCTTGTGGTATGTAGAAATTTGGTTATTAATGCATTAAAATTGGTGTTTAAGAGTTTGGATGTAGGGGCAGTAAGTTGTGTGCCCAAATATGTCAAAGTAGAGTTGGGAGCCCACGAGAAAGGTGTACTTTTAACAATGTGAGCTTTAGTCTTTTGGTCTATACCTATGCCTAGCATACTGGATTTGGTTTTGTTTTGTATAAAGACACTTTACTGAACTGAAGTAAGATGTTATGTAATGGCGGCAGTGAAGATAGTGGGTCTGATAATGCTATAATGACATCATCTGCATATAGTCCTATTTTGTGGGTGACATCTCCTATAGTGATGCCATCAATGTCAGGGCTGTCTCTGATGGATTGAGCCAAGGGTTCAAGGTCAAATATGAGCGGTGATAAGGGGCACCCGTTGGAAATAGAGAAGGGGTCAGAGAAGAGTCCAGATGTGAGGACTCTGGCAGTGGGAGAGGTATAAAGTGACAGTATGGCTTGCAGAATAATGCCAGAGAAACTGAACTTTTGTAGAACAGCTTTCAGGTAGGTCCAGTCTAACCTGTTGAACGCCTTCTCCGCATCAAGTGAGATAAGCAGAGAAGGCGTCAGACGGTGCCCATTGTAGCATATTTATGAATCTACGCGTGCCGTCAGAGGCCTGCCTACCAGCCACAAAGCCCACCTGATCGTGATGGATCAGACCAAG
This sequence comes from Glandirana rugosa, assembly GCA_018402905.1. Classification (NCBI taxonomy): domain Eukaryota; kingdom Metazoa; phylum Chordata; class Amphibia; order Anura; family Ranidae; genus Glandirana; species Glandirana rugosa. Next base: position 1,699,014 of record BLSH010310864.1, read on the forward strand.
TAGGATGGGGGCTAGCCGTAGTGCAATTAGTTTAACAAATAATTTGGTGTCAGTGTTTAGTAATGAGATCGGTCTGTAAATGGCTGGATTGTCTGTTGGCTTGCCTGGTTTGGGTATAGTAACTATGGTAGCCTGTAGTGCTTCTGAGGGGATAGAACCCATAGTTGTGATAAAATTAAATGAGTTGCATAGGTGTGTTGATAAGATTTTAGCAAAGGTTTTACAGTATTCAGCACAAAGCCCGTCAGGGCCAGGCGCCTTGTGTAGCGTTTTATAGCAAGCTCAATTCAGCTCATAGTGAATGGAGCTGAGAGAAACTGTAGGTGTTCGGGAGTGAGTGTTGAATTTTTTGCAGGAAGTCATTGATGTCACTAGGAGTGGGTGGCTGGGTAGATGTATTATCCGTTATAATATGATTTGAAACTGTTTGCTATGTCTTTGGGGTTAATAATTCAAGACGCTTGAGTATCAGTAAAGTAGGGAATTCTCGTTTGGGCAGTTTTACGTTTGAATTGTTTGGCCAGGTTTATTTTGGTGTACGTAGTGTTGTAATCTGAGTCTTTTAAGGTGTATGTCAAATTTTGCATGCAAGTGATCACCAAGGGCCTGTCTGGCTTTGGTGAGGTCAGCGAGGAGTAGTGGAGATTGCTGGGATTTGTGAGCTTTTTCAAGTGTTCAAATTTGATCTAGCAGCTTGTTTGTAGTAAGGGCATGCAGTCATTTCTCGTGGGCTCCCGGGCTCTCATACAGGCCTTGTGGGCATTCCAGAGGATAGTGGGATCTTCGATAGAGCCTACATTAGTGTTATAAAATAGTTCAAGTTCGGATAAGGTCTGTTCTTGGTATTTTGGGTTGGTAAGTAAGGAGGAATTCAGTCTCCATACAGAATGTTTTGGGGGGGATGCTGTTGGGAAGATCTTTAATGAGATCGGGGCATGGTCAGACCAGGTTATAAGACCTATGTATGTTTGTGTGACCAGTTGCAGGGTATGTTTATCTACCAACCAGAGATCTATCCGTGAGTACACTTTTTGTGCATGGGAATAGAAGGTGTAATCTCTCTCTGTCCCGTGAGAACATCTCCGTAGGTCTCGTACGAGCTAAATTGGATGTGTCTAGGAAGTGATCTGCTATGTCATTGAAATCTCTACATATAAATAGGGGATCTTGTCTGAAGGGTGCCAGCAAGTGCATTAACTTCTTGAAGAAGTATTTCTGGTTGGTATTGGGGGCATATATGTTCGCAATGGTAACTCTGCAGTTGTTTATGGTAGCATTAAGGATGATGAATCTGCCATCAGGGTCAGTCTCAACTTGATGAGGCAGGAAGGAGATTGAGGACCGTATGGCAAGCATAACACCTGCTTTTTTTTCTAGAGGAGTTTGCGTAGTAAAAATGTGCAAATCTTTTGTGGGGGCATTGTGGAGGTTTATGAGATGGGAAGTGTATTTCTTGCACACAAAGGATGTCAGAATCGAGGGAGAATGCCGTTTTCCATAACATGGTATGATTGTAGGGAGAGTTAAGCCCTTTGGCATTGATGGATGTTATTGTTACAGACATTGTCATTAAGCAATTAGTGAGTAAATGTGGGGATAGGGATAGGAGGGAGATACTGAGATTACACTGTTCTATTTATGTCCCCTAGAATGAAATATAAACAGTTGGTGGTGCTGTAGGAATATCAACAATATACTCAATCTATCGGTAGGTTCAGATTACCTTGAAACAGTTAGTTACATATAAACCTGTAATATGTAGAACAATAAAAAAAGTTGAGGGTTATCAACGCAAACCTGCTCATTGGTGTAAAGATGTTAGTGGTTTGGCTTTGGTATGTAACCACTAGTTTCGCTGGAAAACCCCATTTGTAGGGAATGTGATGCTTTCTGAGTATTGTGGTGACTTGCGAGAATTCTCTTTTTTTCTATGCCATTGCTGCAGAGATATTAGTAAACAAGGACACTGATGAGTAGGGGTCCGGAAGATTGGGAGAGAATCTCGCAATCACCATCATTTTATTTTCCACTTTAGTCTGAAAGAAATGGATTCGAGCCAGTACGTCTTGTGGCACAGATGCTGGGAGATAGTTTGGTTTAGCAATGCGGTGTGCTCTGTCTATGATTAATTCCGCTGGAGTTAAGGTAGGGCCCAGGAGTAGAAATAGTTTCTGGATATACTGGATTAAGTCTGGTGGTTTAACTGCTTCAGGAATTCCCCTAAATTTGATGTTGTTTCGCCGAGAGCGATCTTCTAGGTCGGTGACTTGAGCTCTTAGAAAATGCAGTTCCTCATCATGGCGGTCTTGTATGTCCAACATTGTGTTGTATGACATGTACTGCTTGGATAGGGTCATCTCAAGGGTCCCGGTGCGTTCTTCTACCTGATCTATTCTGGTGTGAAGCATTGTAATGGAGGAGGGCAATTCATTGTGCATGTCTTTTTGGAGGGAAAGTAGCATAAGCTTAAAGGTATTTTCTGAGGCAGGCTGGTCTGTTGCAGGGTAGCGATGTCTAGCTGTGTCCTCAATTCATCCAGTTGCATGGGGGAGTTCCAATGTTGTTTTTTAAACATAGGGGCTTTATTGGGGGAGAGAACTGGGGATGGTGCGGTTCTCTTGCCTCGGTCCGTCGAAGAGGCTTGATTTGTATCAGAGTTGGAAGTTATGGTGTCCATTTCTTCTGAGCTAAGTTCCGTGTCTCTCTGATTTCTTGCGGTGTGAGCAGAAAGACCTGGAGCCTGGCAGGCTCCCTCTCTGGGTCCATGCATGTCTTTTTTGTGAAAGTAGTCAGTAAGATGATGTGATTTGGGTGTGGCAGTATGTGTGCCACCTTGCATATCTTAATGTGGGTTCAGATAGGGCAGAGTCATCTATAGCTGTTATACCCGAATAAATTCTGAGAGGAATGATCGATAATAAAGATTCTGTGTCCTGTTATCAGTTAACTGTGCATGATACGACTTGAGGCAATTGGGTACAGCTCAGATGTAATGGTCCTCGATGGGGTAGTATGTCACACCTGATCACTATTTAGGGGCAAGCAGCTTGTGTGATCTGTGCACTGAGTGCAGCTGCCGCGTTCTATAAGCAGCGGTTTTGCTGAGGTGGTGCACCGCTTCTTTGGAGCAGGGTGTAGGCTTTGCGGTATTGTTGGAAGGTGGTCCCCTGTGGTGTACAAGGGATCAGTAGCTGATAATTTCTGCGTGCTGGCAAGTATTCTTTATGTCACCACTGTATTGGTTGTTGCGGGGCTTTATTTTAGCCAGGGTTCAGAGCCGCGGAGTGCTGCAGCAGCAGACTGTAAGATGGCAGCGGACCCGCCGATTGTACAGGCCGAGGTGTCCCTTTCCCCTCTCCGTTTCCTAAAGAGAGCTGCTCCTGTCAGACTGACTGTCTGAGGCTGGGTGTGCGCTGGGATGGGCAGTTCATTGCCGCTGAGTTCAATACTTGGCTGGGTATACTGGAGACCGTGGAAGAGGTCTCCGTTCGCCTCTACTAGGCCGCAAGATGGTGGCCGCAGTGGTGATGAAGGAGCCTTGAGCGGTGTTCTCCGGGCAAGATAGAGGGTATACCATTAAATAGTGGTCTATTAGGGGGGAGCAGGGCTCAGCGGGTACGGATGTGGGGTTGAGGAGGCTCACCCCTCCCCGATGTGTTCGGATGGAGGTCAATGACAGAGAGGCCGGCTGAGCACTTTTTCCCTGCCTTCTTGCCCCTCCGATCCCGGCGCTGGTTCTGCTGGGTCAATGCGCCTCTGGGCCGGTCTGATGTTGGGGGGTTGTGAAAGGATCCCTTTGGGCATAGATAGCTGTGGGAAACACCACTGGATATTGCTGATGGGTCGCTTTGTGTCCCAGGCTGAGCGGAGCTGAGGATTCAAGCGGCCATCTCAGTCCGCAGCCACGCCCCCCAGCCATTGGCGCCAATGCACTAGCGAGTGCGCGCCCCCGTGCATGCGCACACGCACGTGCCGGCGCTCACACACGTGCCGGCGTCCCGTTTGGAGGATTCCAGTGGGCACCCGCACACACGTGTGCATACGCCTGTGTGATAGATTACGCCTCTGACAGTTTCTATTAATCTTTCTTACATTGGGAAATGGTTTGGGCAGGACAGAAAAAAATGAGGATCTCCAGCAGAAACACAGAAAAACACAGCAATAAATACATCTAAATATTAGTTCTAAATATGATATTGTGCCCTCTTTGTAATAGATCTGCCAAACATCTTTCACTGTTTATTATACTGTTTATTATAAAATTTATGGAAAGAAACACAATAAATACCAACAATTTTACTTCAAAATAGATTCAAATGCGTTTACTATGCTTTGATACACTATTTTAAGTATACATGTTTTAAAAATAAAAAAATTGTAATTATATTACAAATAAACATGTCATGTACTACATAGGATTTCCAGAGCCCTGTGACTTACCTAAAGAGGCATATTTGAAGCAGAACTACATTTATTTTAAAAAGAGCTTTTTAGTTAAATACAGTTGTATGCAAAGGTTTAGGAACCCCTGACAATTTCCATGATTGTCATTTATAAAAATTTGGGTGTTTTCAGATCAGCAATTTCATTTTGATCTATCAAATAACTGAAGGACACAGTAATATTTCAGTAGTGAAATGAGGTTTATTGGATTAACAGAAAATGAAATTGCTGATCCAAACACCCAAATATTTATAAATGACAATCATGGAAATTGGTAGGGGTTCCTAAACTTTTGCATACAACTGTATATTTTGTAAGTCTGCCTTGAGACCTTGTTCACACCATACATGCAGAAAAACTGGTGAAAAAAATCCACAAAGATTTGACTTGCAGAGACATAAGTTTACATGCGTGTTTCAGTGAGTTTTTAAGCATGTTGATATCAGTTTTTTATGTACAGATTCAAGCCACATCTTGTGCTATCAATTCCTCTTCCCATTTGAAGAGACAGAGGAGGACATTTTAAAGAGTGTATTGCTATTGCCTTTACAACATAGTCCTTATCAGAGCCACCCTTTACATTATAGTCCCCATCAGAGCCACCCTTTACAATATAGTCCCAATCTGAGCCACCCTGTACATCACAGTCCCCATCAGAACCACCCTTTACAACATAGTCCCAACCGGAGTCATGCTGTGCATCACAGTCCCCATCAAAGACACCCTTGACATGACAGTCCCCATCAGAGCTGCCCCCTACATCATAGTCCCCATCTGAGCCCCCCTTTGCATCATGGTTCCCAAAAGAGCTCCCCTTACATCAGATATCTCCATCGTTTCCCTTTGATATCTTCAAACAGGGCCACATAGAAAAACCACCACATTGTAGTCTCCATCAGAGCCACCATTTACATCATGATTCCCATCAGAGCAACTCTTTAAGCTACAGTCTCCATCAGAGCCATCCATTATACCATAGTCCCCATCAGAGCTGCTCCTTACATCATTGTCCCCATCAGAGCCCCATTTACATCATAGTCCCCATCAGCATCCCCTAGGTAATATGGTTCCTATCAGCACCCCCTTTACATGAGATATCTCCATCAGAGATCCCAATTAATAGATCCAAAATGGGCCATAGGTGAAAAACACCATAATATAGTCCCCTTCAGAACCCCCCTTTACACTATAGTCCCCATCAAACTACCCTTTACATCCTAATCCTATATCCTCGCGCGCTCACTGTGTCCGGGGAGGGCCAGGGAGCGGGTGCGGCAGACTCGATCTCTGCCGGCTACCCGCGATGCCCCCCCACCGGAGTGAAAGAACGGAGGTCCGTGTAAGTAAACACGAATCTCTGTTCTGTTAGAGGGGGAAGGGAGTGATCACAGCCTTCCTCTATATGGAAGCTGTGATCACTCCCCTCCCCCTGCCAGTCAAACACTAAGACAGTTAGATCACGCCCAGGGAACACAGTTAACCCTTAGGGTGCCCCCTGCAGGTTAACCCCTTCACTGCCAATGGCATTTACACAGTAATCAGTGCATTTTTATAGCACTGATCGCTGTATAAATGCCAATGGTCCCAAAAAAGTGTCAAAATGTTCCGACATGCCTGTTGCAATATCGCAGTACCGCTAAAAATTGCCTATCGCCGCCATTACTAGTAAAAAATAAAAACCCCAGAAATGAATTCTCATCATCCGTAAATGCGGCAACTTTCGCGCAATCAATAAATGCCGTTATGAGGAAGAATATAAATCGGCCAAAACCGATGAAAAAAAATGTTTTTTTATATTTTTTTTTTGATTTGTATTTTAGCAAAAAGTAAGAAATTAGTTTTTTTTTTGCAAAATTGTCACTCTTCTTTTGTTTATAGCAGTGATCAGAAATGACGCAGAGGTGATCAAATACCACCAAAAGAAAGCTCTATTTGTGGGAAAAAAAGGACACAAACGTCGCACGACCACGCAATTGTCAGTTAAAGCGACGCAGTGCCGAATAGCAAAAAGGGCTCTGGTCAGGAAGGGGGCAAATCCTTCCGGGGCTGAAGTGGTTAATGAATGACTCATAAGCTGTCAGTGGGCTTCCCTGCTGAGAGGTAATAATGAAATATAAAAAAAAATGCCTGCAATAGAAAATTCAGACAGAAAACAGCACGGGGTCCCCCCAATCCATACCAGGACTTTATCTGAGTATGCAGCCTGGTAGGCCAGGAAAGGGGGGAGTGAGCAAGCACCCCCCTCCTGAACCATAGCAGACAACATGCCCTCAACATGGGGGGGTGCTTTGGGGCGGGGGGGGTCTGCCTGCTCTCCATCTGACATTTCTTAAATAGCTAAGGGGCGGAGTCACCCAATGACATCAACGGGTATGCTCATCCCCTGTGACGTCATGCTTGTTCAATGACGTCACAAGAGGGTGGGTCACCCGGTGATGTCATCGGGTGACTCCACCCATTAGCTATTTAAGAAATGTCAGACGGCGTAGCAGGCAGTCGGTGGTAGTGTTCGATGTGGCCGGAGGTTTTCTTTTTTTCGGGTCTGGTGGTGCATCAGAACTCGTGAATGACAATGGATCTACACTAGGTGGACAGGGGAATTGTCAAAAACTCGTGTTGTGTCTAGTCACTTTTTACGCTTTTTTTGGTGAATGAGTGGGGTACTATACCCCATACTCATTCACATAGTGGGAGCGGGATCTGGGGGCCCCCTTGTTAAAGGGGGCTTCCAGATTCCGATAAACCCCCCA
>BLSH010310864.1:1747866-1763061 GCA_018402905.1 Glandirana rugosa
TGTATCCCTACCCCCCCCCCCCCTTTTTTACCTTTTGTTCTGTATTTTTTTTCTGTATCTTTTCAATAAAACCTTTTGAACAAGGAAAAAGGCATAGAAAAAAAAAAAAATAATTAGTACAGTAAGCTCCTCATATCTTTTTTCAACCCGCTGGGTTGAATAAAAAAAAACTGCCTGTGTGTATGGGGTATTATTAAAAATCTGGCCATTTGTAAGATTAATAAGCAAAAAACTGTCAAAACAGGCACAGGAAGCCATGCACTACCATGCTGGACAAGTACTGTACCAGTACCAAAATTTTAAAAATTCAAACAGTATCTCTCCCTGCACACAACTGTCAGCTGTCAATAACAGCTCCAACACACATTGGTAGTATGGCTGCTGTGGGCCCACAGAAGAACTGGGTTATCCATTCTTTCAAATGATTGGTTCTTGTGACTCAGCTGACAAGCCAAAGGCTATGCCCCACAGGTTGTTCTTTATTTCTGGCAGAAAAACTGAAAAGTTTTTGTGTAAAAGTTTGGAATCTGGGAACATTGAAAATCTTGGGAGTTTGCTAAATCTCCTTATGGTGGAGAACCATAAAGGTATCCCTAGTGACTAGTCCATTGCCCACCTTTTTTGGGCACAGATTCCAGTGTTCAGTTACAGCTTACATGATCATGTTCAGTCAAGGATTGAGAATTGAGTGATCAGCAAGTAAGTAAAATAAAACTCATTCTAAAGTATTTACAGCACAACGTTTTTATATTAAAAATACAAAGCCAGCGATATATTAAAAGCAGCTGTAGAATATATTTAAAGGAACTAAGCCTAAGTTTAGACAAACTTAAAAAAAAACATCACGGGACATAACTTACTATTAATGTTCCTTGTGCTGCCAACTGCTGGATTCCTTGCAATCTTTATCCTCTGCCAACTTTCCCCTCCCATTAACCCCATGCATCAGAAGAGTATGCCCAACTGTGCCCACCTTTCCACCCAACTCCTCCATTCATAGAAACCATACTATAGTTTCTATGAAGGAAACACAATATATTAATGGAGGGGGTAGACCTTTTAATTATCAATCCATCCTCCATTCATAGATTCGGTTTCATTCATAGAAGTTGTAGCATGTGAATGAAGGATGTGTACAGAAATGGTGGGGATAGTTGGGCTCTCTTGATGAGTTCCTGCCACAGCTCCCTCAATTCAGTTAACCCTCACCACACTGGAGGATTGCAGCTGCAGGGATGTAAGGGTTTTGGTGGATGAGGATTGCAAAGAATCCAGGAGCCAGTAGCTCAAAGGACACATCGGATTAACCACTTAAGGTCCACCCTATAGCAGTTTTACTGCTACAGGGCAGCACCTCTATGCCGGATCACATATATATACTGGTCAGGCACACAGTTAACCCTTTGATCACCCTGATGCAACCCCTTCCCAGCCAGTGTCATTAGTACAGTGACAGTGCATATTTTTTAGCACTGATCACTGTATTATTCTCATTGGTCCCCAAAACTTGTGTAACAGTGGTAAGGCAACTCTGGTCATTTGCTTAAATCCCCCCTGGAGCAGTATCTGCATTGAGTTTGTGTGTTTACCCTTTATTTGCATGGGTGTGCTCTAGGATTGTCCATAAACATAATGGTAGGTTAATGGTCATCCTCCCAAATTGCCAGTAGATGGCAGAGAAATGAGACTGTTCCTTTGGTGGACAGAAACCCTGTAAAATAATGTGGGGGCATTAAATAACTACTGTCTGTGCCATGGACTCATGAAGCCAACTGAGGCTGCATTCATGAATGTGCATTGGGGGGTAGCACTGAGGCTGGAGTGTCCATATGGGATGCTACATTCTCAGTACATATTCAGCGTTGTATATGCTCAGGTCCCAGGCTGCACAGCATTATTGGTAGTTACAGTGGAGCTGGGGAGGGTACCCAATCCTACTTCCGGGTAAGATCGTCGCACAGCAATCTACAAAATGTCTGGTCCCTTTTCCTTCCCTCCGCTGCCTTCTGGGACACACAGAGTTCACCATTCATAAAGTGCATCACGACTTGTGCATGTGCAGTAGGAAACAGGCCGTGTTCCCCTTACTACAGATGCCGACGCCAGCTATTGGTGCCGACATCTCGGGATCCCTGGACAGGTAAGTGTCCTTATATTAAAAGTTAGCAGCAGTGGAGTTGGGGGGTGGGGCTGAGGGGGGCTGGAGCCTCAAGTGGGTCCCCGAAAAGCCCCGGGCCTCAGAATTCTCTAAAGAATTCTTAGTCCCGAGCCGTTTGATCACCCAGCGTTGCCGAGTGACATATGCAAAGTCCTGCCTCTTGGACCCGGTTCCTATGATGGACGTAACACTGTTCCAATGCCAGGACACGTGAAGTCCATCATAGGCTCCGCCGGGTCCAGAAGGCACAAATGAAACTGTGGCCACACTGGGAGATCCCCACTCGCTCTGTGTAAATGGGTGGGCGGGGGCGGCTCTCCTATCCTGGCTGCCTGGTGCGGTGCTGCTGCAGGAGTGTTACTGTCTGACTGCCTGAAGACTGGCATGGAAGAATCAGTGTATGAGGTAGGTCAGTGTGTGTCAGGTAGGTAGGTCAGTGTATGTGTCAGGTAAGTAGGTCAGTGTATGAGGTAAGTAGGTCAGTGTATGTGTCAGGTTGGTCAGTGTATGAGGTAGGTAGGTCAGTGTATGTGTCAGGTAGGTAGGTCAGTGTATGTGTCAGGTAGTTCAGTGTATGAGGCAGGTAGGTCAGTGTATGTGCTAGGTAGGTAGGTCAGTGCATGTGTCAGGTAGGTCAGTGTATGAGGTAGGTAGGTGGGTCAGTGTAATGGTTAGTGTGGGGGTCTGGTAGGGGGTAGTGTAGGGGCAGGTAGGTCAGTTTAGTGGTCAGAATTGATGGGCACGCCACGCCCCCCCCCACTGACTAATACCACCCCCCTGCCGACTAACAACACCCCCCCCCCCCAGGGCTGAAGCCCCTGGTATTTTTCACACCTAGCAACGCCCATGGTCAGCAGCTGCTGTCTTAATTTTTTTTTTTTTTACAGACAGGGACTCCTCTTTAAGGTGCAGGTGGCCACCTAGCAACCAGTGATGCTATGTGGCTTCAGCCATCAGCATCCTTGCAACCAATGACACTGTGTGCAGCCCCCCGGTGCCAACATGCTTGTAACCCCAATGATGCTGTGCAAACCTGGCTGACAGTGTCCTAGCAACCAATGACAAGGAGGCAGCAAAAATGGCCACAACGGTCTGCATCCACTCCTGGTATAGAACTGAATACTGGAAGTATATAAATAAGGATAGCCATACACGTTGATTGGCTGTAAACTCTAGCAGACACAGTCATACATATGAATATGGGTAGAGTGTGGCATCATGAATATTGAGTGTTCAGCTTAATATGTATTTCTATTGTTTAACATTATAATTAATGATAATCTATGGGTTATGTTAAGAATTAAATATGCTGTTCTTGAAGCACACAGGTGTATTGTTAAGGCACATAACATAACTGCCAGCTTCCAGATACGAATGAACACGCATATATCACATTCAGAGCATCATAATTGTGTTTTTTTTTAATATAATTGCTTCTTTTGTGAATAGAATGATAACAGGTGAATCGAAATTACAATGAGATGCCAACATTTATTACTTTATTTGAAATCATTATAATAAAACATATATTAGTCCAAACTATGTGCAATAATGAAAAAATAACAAGAAAACCCAACATTAAAATTGCTACAATACATTGTCAAAATAATGATAGTCAAATACAAAATCCCAACTCTCCTGCTCCTGTGAGCGTCAACAGGCATGTGTGCTTGACTATAATAAACTGCATGCACAAAGACCAAGCTGGGTAAATGTATGCATGTGAGTATCCTTACTACCTTGACGATCCAGAAGGGGAGGTTGAGACCTTAGTACATCAGGCCCTAAAAGCCTTTTTTTAACCTCCCAAAACTTTCACTTATTCATCCATTGCTATTACTGAATATTATATTCCAAATAACTGTCTTTAGACCCCTCTCACACTGGGGTGGTTTTCAGGCACTTTAGCTCTAGAACTAGCCTCTGAAAAGCGCTTCCCATTCATTCCAGTGTCTTGAGGGACGCTCCGAAAAGTCCTGCAAGCAGCATCTTTGGGGTGGGTTGGGAGGCCTGTATTTAGCACTCCCAAAATGCCCTGCACATTGGAATGAATGGGCAGCGCTTTCAAATCGTCTTGAAAGCGCCGCAAAATAGGAGTTTTTAACCCTTTTTTGGGGGTCAAAAGCGCCCCGCTAGCGGCCAAAAATCTGCACAAAAGCGCTGCTTAAACGCCCCTGCTTTAGCGCGAATGGACCCATGGCTCGTGTGAAAGGGGTCTTAAGATATACAGCAATTTAAGAACAGTTTAACACATTAATGAGAAGCTTTTCCTGTAAGATTCTTATACACATTTTACAATTAAAGTACAATAGAAAACACGTTTTCATAATAAGCATAAACCTAAGGTTATATACAGTATATTGTTTGAAGCATTTAAAAAAGAAAAGAACGATGACGTTTTCTATTGTGCTATGTATTACAATGATAATAAGAATTATATTTAACTAAAAACACAGGAATTGTAAGCATTTTGTATTTGCCTTTTTTTCTAGCATTTATGAAAATATATCCAAATATTACACTTTGAAAAAAGCATATGATAAATAGCATAGAGAGAGACATAAAAGAAGGAAAGGAAAGACACTGCAGCATAGAGGATACCTTTCATTTACTGCATGCTCAAAGATAAAGGGTTGAAAATGTAAAGTTTAAACCTATGACTTTTATTTTTACATTTTTATGTATATATATATGTTTATGAACAAATACAGTCTTACATTATCTGTGGTTATACTGCAAAATAAATAATGTTTCTATTATTGGATAATAAATAATGTGCAGGGCTATGTTATTAGCTACCTTAGATTGTAAGCTCCTTGAGGGTAGGGACTGATGTGAATGTACAATATATATATGTAAAGTGCTGCGTAAATTGACGGCGCTATATAAGTACCTGAAATAAATAAAATAAAAATAAATTTTTGGGCCAACTGTGCTGGAAGTTATTATTGGTTTTCTATAAGAAAGAAAGAAAGAGATAAATGGAAAAAGAGAGTTAAAGAGAGAACGAGAAAAAGAAAAAAAAAGAGAAAAAGAGTGAATGAGAGAAAAGAGAGAAAGATAGAGAAAGAGAAAAGAGAGAGAAAGGGAAAAAAGAGGAAAAGAGCAAAAGAGAAAAAGAGAAAAAGAGAGAAAGAGAAAAAGAGAGAAAGATAAAAAGATAGAGAAAGAGAAAAGAAAGAGAGAGCAAAAGAGAAAAAGAAAGAAAGAACCTCAACTTCTTATAAAAATTATATATATATATATATAAACATAAAAGGCTAGTTGTGCCACAGACACAGCAATATTTTAGGCAGAATTGTTATGATCAATATGAATGGATTGTGTTTAATGATCAATGCGCACTTACAGAAGATGTAAAGAACAGAAGAGGTTAAGATGTTATAGTTTTAATAGCAATGATTTTTGTCTTTTAAAAATTAAAATGTACAAATAAGCTGGTGTCAAAACCTAGGTGATCCTTCATTTCCAGCACATTGAACAAGCTCACATCAGCAGCAGACAGCAGTTAATGTATGCGTCTGGCTCAGTCTGGTCTACCCGCCAGGAATTCATCGAATTGTTAACATCCCTCCTTTTTTGTATGCACTGCACATGATTCTCTTCCTCGCCCTCCCCCCTCCTCCCCTGCCATTCTACAGCTGAGGGTTTATAGCGCTACCATGATATGATTACCTACAATCACATATTTTAGGAGAGATAAAAATATTATAGCAGATACACTGACAAATCTGTAAAATTCAAACATTTTTATAAAAAAAATATATATATATATATCTATATATATATATATATATATATATATATATATATAGATATATATATATATATATATATATATATATAAATATCAGTCTTAAACCATTATACAGAAATAAATTACAATGGCAACAATTATTCTTTTTGGTAAAACCAATAATTGTTAATATACTATTAATTAAAATAACGTAATTAGATATATAAACATATATTGTAATCAGTATAAATAAGAGCAACCTAAATAACACACTTGATGAGAATTAATCCTATCTATAAAGAGCCATATGTCTTAATAAAATTTGATTAGATGTTATTAACAATAAATTAATTAAATCACTTAAATAGAGTTAGCTGTATTAATAAACACTGTGTGCTGTAGGGTTGCATAAAAAATGCATCAACTACATGTAATGAAATTGGATTGTTTATATACTGCTATGATATATATATTAATGTTTTGGATGCCTGGACTTGTAAGGCAGTCAGTTTAATTTTAAAAATCTTTCCAAGTCTTAAACCTTCCAAGCAATAGAGTATTAACACAGTATTATTCCTAAATGCATACATCTTGGTCTTATTATGTTGTTATGAAGTTTTTTGAGCTATAGTTATATGATGATTCGTAAAATGAAAAAAAAAAATATATATATATACATACACATCTTGTCTACATTTATCAATCAATGTCACTGTACAAATAAGAAAATAACAGGGCCACACAACAACAAGCTATATACATTTTTAATGTTATTTACAGAATATGTATTGTAATACAAAGTAACTAATCATTATGAGAATACTGTACAATAAATATATCATAAAAACATTTTTTCAAATAATAAAAAAACATTATTTATGTAAGCATCACATTTTATCTGTAATAATCCCAAAGTATGTGAATTTCCACAAAGACAGCAAGCACAGGTAAATAACCATATCCTGCCCCCCTCCCTCCAACATCTTCCCCAAATAAAGAACATTTTGAAAAGAAATAAATTGCTGGAGCCACAAGTTACAGAAATCATGCTTTCAATACCACAGGTACACAATCAATACAGTCCAGAGCTGCTGGTTCCCCTCCGCCTAGGTCCCAAGAGCCAAACTTGTGATCAATACTAAAAAATCCTCACAAGTTAGGGTCTCAGGGACTAGGAAAAGTCCGATATCATTCCGCCGCGTTCGTCCTTCGAAATTGTGAGAAGGTCTGTTCATTTTCCGATTGTGAACAATTTCAGCAACTAAAACATTTTGGAAAATACAAAATGACGGTAAATGCATTTCGGTGTACATCAGATGTGCTACAATAAAAGAAAGAAGATGACTTCAAAACATTCACAGTACATTGAGTATCATTTTCCTAATAAGCCTCAGTATCACTCAGGGACCAAGCAATACATTGCAGCCTAATTTGGTATCCTGTTGCTCACTTAGGCCCTAGGAAACAGACTGCTTAAAATATATTTCCACGAGTAGGAAAAAAAAAAAAAAAAGAACGGAAAACAGTCTTTTAGTCTATCTTACATAAAGGTGTTGAGCTCAAAATCCTTTCCTAAACGTAAACTGGTGAGACCAGGAGCCAGTGTGTACAAGTTTTAAATGCTGTTGATATAGGATGAGAACAACGAACAATGTGAAAACCTTTTTTTTTTTCTATCACCAGGGGGCTTTCGCTGGTTTTGAATTAAAGAGGTACACCAAATTCCCAGAATATTCATAGGACAGACTTATGTCACAGAAGCAAAACATCTTTTTCCACTGAAAGTGATTTCCTTGTTCTTTTCTTCGAAAAAAAAAAAAAGAAAAAATGGCCCAGGTAAGGTCTCCTCGTCTGCAGCAATAAAAAAAAAGGATATAGTAGAATCCGATCTATAAAATCTTCATCTTTCCAGGATATTCCTGTTGTAAAAGAGAATACAGTAAAATAAAAAGAGTTAGTCATAGGACAAAGGTATACGCACAACGATTTCAATTAACATCAGCAAAAACAAGGAACAGCACACAGAAATCAACCTGCAATGAAAAAAGCTGGTGTTGCACCTAATTTTTCCAACAGTGGATTCCATACAAAGCTTTTTTTTTTTTTTTGGGTGGCTTAAAATGCTGCAGCTATTAACATTTCCTCAATTGGCAAAAGAAACCGTCTCAAATAAGTAGCCTTTATCCAGTTATCAAGCCATTTCGTCTCTTATCTTAAAATGATTTTACATGCAATATTTGAGCACAGGCTATGGACGAACAATTAGCATGAAAAATCTGTGCCCTCCGCAGATTCGGCATTAACATAATTACATCCCCCCCCCACACCCCCCCATGGCAGAGACCCATCCTCCTGTGAGAATACATCTGATGCTCCAAAGATTGAAATCAGTCAGGTTTTTGAGGCTGGGAGACATACCTGAGCTTCTCACTCCCAAGCTTGGCTTTTACCTTCCCTCCACGCACGCAGACACGCAGACAGACAGACACACACTTGCAGACACGCACAGACACACTCACACAGAGGGAAAAAAAAAAAGCAAGGCGAAGCGTTGGATGCTGACTCAGAACAGTTGTGTTTGGAGGGGGTGCAATCGGCTGGTGTTTTCTCTGCACTCATCATTAACATTAACTCAGTCTCTCGTATCCACCCTTTCCTCGACCTGCAGAAATGCAGCATTTGCATGATGCTGGCATCTCAGCCCTTCCAGGTCAGACGTCTCGGGGTGGAACACACACACAATACAAGATCTAAGCCTCTCCTAAGATCGCCTTCTGATCTTCCAGCCACGTTCTCCTCTTAGGGTGCTACCTTCCCACTTCCGCTCTTTTGACATCTTTTCGGGATAAAAAAAAAAATAAAAATGCCCGGTGTTCCATAAAACGACTTGCCAAATGGTCCTTTCTGCACCTCTTTTTTTTTTTTTCTAAAAAGCCTGTTAGTCCCCACCCTTCTTTTACACCCCCCTCCAAAATCAATAAGTAAGATCTCCCAAAGCAGTGGTGGAAATAGGCTGTGACATACAGACTTTCATCCTCAGTTCTCAGGCTGAAGAATAGCAAGTGATCCAGCCACGCACGTGACGTGGTGAGACATAATGCCAGCAATTCTTTTACAGTCTTAAGAGTTTATTCTACGCCTTTGCAGGTCCTCACCCTCCTCACTGAGCAAATGCTTGTGGAAACAATGCTTGTCTATAGTCCGGTTGCCAAACAATGCAATGATCAAGCATTTTATCACTGCACTGCAAGAAATGAAACTTGCTGCTTTCAATAACACTACAGCTTTGGGCAACGGAGCGGCTATTTTCTTCCTTCAGATCTACCTCACTGATGAGGCTTGTTTTTTCTTTTTTTTTTTTGGCAGTTTCCAGCGCCGAAAACAGCGGCTTCTGATCAATATAAGGGAGGACAATAGTTTAAAACCTGCCAGGGTGACAGCAAAGTAAATGGATCTTTGCAGATGCACATTGATGCTAGGCACCCAGGATTTTTCATTAGCGTTCATATAAATAAAACATTAGTGCATGTAGACGCTTGAAAGCTGTAGCATTGCTTTGCTCCAGCTGATATCCTGCTACATCTCTGCACATGAATGTTCTTTGTTCTGGGAATCCAAGACACACCTAGATCCCTACAGAGCTGGAGTTGAAAGCTATTCCTCTAGACACTGCTCCTCTGTTCACTTAGAATATTAGGAACAAAGAAGAGACAGCTACACAAGCACCGACTAGAACCCACTGCCATCTCTTGGTAAACAAAAGTCAAGTTTAAAATCCCAGCATGCACTGCAACATTGCAGTACTTCCGTAAGTAACCTACTGGTGCAATAATAATATGCATAATAATAAATGGCAATAATACTTTATATTTTAAGAAAAAAGTTTCAGGTTTGCTTTGTGACAAAAAAAAAGTTACAACATTTAAAGACTGATTATAGCAAAATAAAAAAAAAATCTGTAAAATTGTAAAAAAAACATACAAAGTCAAACACATACATAAACCGCACAGACAGGCATGCATGCAGCAAATTATTCATCGTCAATACGGTAAGACGGACGTCAGGCTCAGTTTAATGATATACGTACATTAGACAGCCTTCACTTCTTAATGTCCTTGTGCTGGAACTCACCCTTTGCTCCAGTATGCCATCCTTTGTGCCTCTTTTGCCCCTGTCTACTTTTACCCAGAATGCCCTGGTTAAATAAATGTCATGACCTCGCTACAGCTATCAGACATGAATTAAAAAAAGGAAAAAAAGTCAGACACTGTTTAAAAAAATTGAACATGCGCTCTCAACTAAACTGCCTCCTGGTACAGGTTTGTGGACGGCCTCTTAGAGGAGCTGTCTGCTGCTCCACCAATCAGGGAATGCCAATGCAAATGTTAGACATGTTGTACGCCAGCCTAATGTCTGGCATTGCAAAGCAATGGTTAAACAATGTATAGATAACCTAAATGATTTTTTTTTTTTAGAGCCAACAAAACCTTCCACAGCAACAAAGCACACCCTGGGTGATAAATGTCCAAATCCATAACGAGGAGCAAAAAAAAAAAAAAAAAAGAAATCATACTGTATTTTTAAACAAAGCATTGTCACAGAAACATCAGAGATATTAAAAAGAAGCCTCTTTTAGGGCCAGGGGACTTGGCGGACCTGACTCAATCAATAATAGTCTGCTGAGAGATGCTGTAATCTATCAAGTCAATTACCTTTGCTAGCATACATCTGATCTGATTGTCTTCTACTAACATTAACCCTTGAATGATTTTCTTTTTATTCTCACAGCAAGGAAGCTAGGATAGCAAAGATGCTATGGGCTGTGTTATAGAATTACTATAACCTGAAGATAAGATAAATATTGCTATGGAATACAGATACGATGCAGAGTCACTTTACAGAAGGGAGGCATTTCTACTATACAAAATGTGATTAGCCTTAGTGTAAATATGGGTATGGTATTAAAGTATTAACTGTAACTTTAAAATACAGAAAGTAAAATACATTGCAAAGCGATAAAGCAGTGTTAACAGGTCAACAATGCTTTGTTAGGCCTCTTGCACAGTGCTACACTCAGTTTACAGGCATTTTTTTACGGATCTTAAAGTGGTTGTAAAGGCACAAGGTTTTTTGCCTTCATGCATTTTTATGCATGAAGGAGCCCCCATAATACTTACCTGAGCCCCCTGTCAATCCAGCAATGTCCAGGAAAGACTTTCCTCTCTGGGGACTCACACTCCTTATTGGCTTTTGGCAGCCAATGGCTCCTGCTGCTATCAATCACAGCCAGTGAGCCAAGCAGCTGCTCCATGTGTGAATGGACACATGGAAAATTGGCTCGGGTGCCCCTATAGCAGTGGTTATCAACTCCTGTCCTCAGGACCCACTAACAGGCCAGATTTTAAGTATTACCTTGGGGAGATGCAGAGTAGAATGCTGCAATCACTGAGCAGCAAATGATATCACCTGTGATGTATTTCAGTTATCCTGCAAACCTGGCCTGTTAGTGGGTCCTGAGGACCGGAGTTGAGAACCACTGCCCTATAGGAAGTGGCTTGCCATGGGGGCACCTGGCAGGAGGGAGAGGCCAAGAGTGCAGAGAAGAGGAGAATCAGGACTGCTCTGTGCAAAACCACTACACAGAGCAGTTTTTTTTTAAAATAAAAAACAGGGCTTTAATATTACATTAATGCAGCCCATAAACACATAAAATGCATTGCATATTCATCATTAAAAAAACCGCACAAATATGCGAAAGTGATATACAGCCCATGCTCGTGTTTTTTCTGCCAGGAATGTTTGATGCTCATACATCAGTATCACTGTGTGCAAGTGTCCAAAAAAAGAAGGTCAATTATCAGCGTTTATATGTACTTAAAATCTTATTCTTCTCTATAATATTATTATTTACCAGGAGATGGTTGAGACGACATAGGATAGTGATATATAAATACCTAAATGATGACTCTAGCATAGGGAAAAAACGATTCAGTTTTAGAGAGCTTAAAGTGTTTGTAACCCTTATATATATATGTATATATATATATATATATATATATATATCCTGACCCTTTTAAAGCATGTTATACAGCACAGTGCTTGTGCTGTGTCAATCACCCCTCTCTATGTTCTAAAAAACCTGGCTGATCCTGCCAGTTCCTGTGTTCCCCTCCCTGTACTGACCATAGTAATCATGGCTGCTAAGCCCTGACCACTGTGGTTAGTTTATGTGCCTCCATCAGCCGCTGGTCTCCTCTCCAACCATCCCTTCCTGCCTGTCAGCTCAGGAGGGCATAATATTACTATTGAGAAATCATGTAATCCGCTGTGTTACATGATAATATAATGTCCAGTGTGTGTTTTTGTGTAAAATGATTGCAAAAAATACGTTCCAGTGCCGCTGGCTGCTCACGTGACCTGCCAGAGCTAGACATGTGCAGAGTGAAAAAAAATTGTTTCATTTCGATTTAAATAAGTTTGTTTAGTTAGATTTGTTTCATTCATTTAATTTGTTTTCGGAATTCATTTTGTTTATTCATTTTCAAATTGGTTAGAAAAGTTTTTGAATCAATTTCGAATTAGAAACGTTTTCGAATTAGAAAAGTTTTTGAATTCGAAAAGTTTTCAAATTCAAATAATTTTCGAATTGTTCTCCAATTTCCAAGGAGAATGGGGTGGAGTGGAAAGTGGAGGAATAGAATGGAAAAAGATAGAATACAATAGAGGGGAATATAACAGAAAATGAAAGAATATACAGGTAATGTGGTGGAGTAAAACAGAGCTGTTTTACTCTGTTGTATTCCATTCTTTTGTTTTCTGTTATATTCTTTTCTAGTCTATTGTTTTTTTTTCTGTACTATTCCTTTGTTTTCTATTCTATTTTTTTCTCTTTGGAAGTTGGAAAACAATTCAAATTCAAGGACTTTTTAAATTCGAATTTGAAAACTGTTGGAATTTGAAAACTTTTCAAATTTAAATAACAAATTTGAAAAGTATTCGAAAATGATTCAAATTCGAAAATTTCATCTGAATTTTCTTTTTCGTTATTTCGGATTCGTTTAAACTCGGTACTATTGTAATTCGGAAATTCGGATACATCCGCACTTCCAAAAAATGAAAATTTGTCCGGATATTAATTCGGTACGAAACTAACCGCACATGTTTAGCTGGAGTTCTCTGCCTCTCTCCTGGCTGACGTCAGTGGGAAATCCTGGCCCCTCCCTCTGCAGTGTTCGGAGGGGGGACAGAGAGCTCCGGCGGGTCACGTGAGTGCCCAACGGCGCTGTAAATAAGGTATTTGTCCCAATCATTTTATACAAAAACACACACTGGACTTTATATTATCATGTAGCACAGCAGATTACATGATTTCACAAAATGACTTTGCAACCACTTTAAGAAGACACATGGCCCCTCAATGAAATTAGAGTAAAAGTGGTTAAACCTTAAACTGCGTAGAGGGTTCTTTATAGTCACAGCGGTAAAGATGTGGGACTCCGCAAGCTGAAAGTATCAATAGAGCATCTTAGCATTCGCAATATACAGGCAATTGGAAAATGGTATTGATGCAAACACTGGACACACACACACCGATTGAACTGGATGGATTGGTGTCGTTATTCAACCTTACCTACTATGTAACTATGTCAGTCAACCAACATATTTACATAGATAGGTTAATAAAAGATACAAGTTCATCAAGTTAACCAATAGGAAATAAATACATAAAGACCTCCATATCATATAAAGAAGCTTATACCCCCAGTTAACCCAGAGGAAGCCAAATAACCTCTAAACAAGTCCTTTCTAACGGTTACATTTTTTAAAAAAAGCGCAATCTGATTTGCTCCAACATGGTAAGTAAAAGGCAAAAACTGAGTTTGGCTGGTTCAGCCAGGACTGGCCGAATTCCTATCCATGTGTTGCCACAGTGGTTGAAAAGAAGTCAATCTACTGATCGATTTCTGTTTAACCACCCTGTCGGTATATTTTCATTAGATCAGCGCCACATGCAATAGGATGCAGCGCTGATCTATGTATTCTTGTAGCGGGGGAGTCTCCCTACTATCAGAATACAATAAGGCTGCATTTACACAGGGGCGACCCAACTTCAGTGCTAAGTTGTTGGCGATTTCAGCGCGACTTTCAGTGCGACTTCAAGTGACTTACAACACGACTTTTTGCCAAGCGACTTTGCCTCTGGCCAATCAGAGAAGGGAGGGAGGGAGTTGCCCTGGATAAATTCTTTTCTTTTCACTGTAAAGTCGCTTCCATTGAGATGGGGGATCTGACTTGGAGGCGACTTCTATTCAATTTTAAGGCTGCATTCCCACAGGGGCGACTTGCGATCCCACTTGAGTTGCCTCAAGTCGCCCCAAGTCACTTGACATCTGAAATCCCATTGAAGTGAATGGGAGCCATCTTAATATACACTACTGAAGTCGCTCCGACTACAAGGCGACTTCAGAAAAGGTTCCTGTACTACTTGGAGGCGACTTCTATCCGACTTGTGCCCATAGGATTCAATAGAAGTCGCCTCCGAGTCGGATCCCTCATCTAAATACAAGCGACTTTGTAGTGTAAAAGAACAGAATTTATTTGGGGCAGCCCCCTCCCTCCCTCCCTCCCTTCTGGGATTGGCCACAGGCAAAGTCACCTGGCATAAGTCGTGCTGCAAGTCACCCTGAAGTCGCGCTGAAATCGCCTAGCAAAGTCGTGCTGAAGTCGGTCACCCCGTGTGAATGCAGCCTATGGGCACAAGTCAGATAGAAGTCGTGCAGGAACCTTTTCTGAAGTCACTCCAACTTAACCACTTGCCGACCGTCAATCGGCAATTGACGGCGGCAAGGTGGCTCTGTAACGCGGATCACCGCCATACGACGGCGGCCACGTGATCGAGCCTAGTGAGCGCGCGCCGCCGGAGGCGCGCCCGCGCGCTCACTGTGTCCGGGGAGGGCCGGGGAGCGGGTGCGGCGGCTTCGATTGCCGCCGGCTACCCGCGATGGCCCCCCCGGAGCGAAGGAGCGGAGGTCCGTGTAAGTAAACACGGACCTCCGCTCTGTGTGAGGGGGAAGGGCTGTGATCACAGCCTTCCTGTACATGAAGGCTGTGACCACTTCCCTTCCCCTGTTAGGGCAGTCCCCCCACAGTTAGAACACGCCCAGGGAACATAGTTAACCCTTAGAGCGCCCCCTGCAGGTTAACCCCTTCACTGCCAATGGCATTTACACAGTAATCAGTGCATTTTTATAGCACTGATCGCTGTATAAATGCCAATGGTCCCAAAAAAGTGTCAAAATGG
>BLSH010310864.1:1775013-1788389 GCA_018402905.1 Glandirana rugosa
AAAAAAAACGGTTTTTATACTCCTTCTTATATTTAGCCGGTTTTGGCTATTTTTTTTTAAAAAATAAAAAAAAAATAAATTTAAAATCGTTTTTCATTCTTTATAACAAAAAAACGCTTTAACAGCGAGAAAGAAACAAATGTCGCCGCTAGTCTTTACTGCGTCTCCACTAGTTTATGGTGGTTTTCTTTCGAGATAAACGCCCCTTTTTTCCTGCGTTTAAAACAAACCCATGTTGGAGCGTGCTGGTGCGTTAACAGTGAATTTCGCTACGTCACAGCTTAGCGTTTTTCACGAGACCAGGATTGGACCCTTTAGGAAGGCCCCGACTTCTTTGATCACCTCTGCGTCATTTCTGATCGCCGCTGTAAACAAAGAAAGAGCGACAATTTCGCAAAAAAACAATATTTCTTACTTTTTGCTAAAATTTAAATAAAAAAAAAATAAAAAATTTTTTTTTATCGGTTTTGGCCGATTTATATTCTTCCTCATATTTTTGGCAAAAAAAAAAATCGCAATCGGCGTTTATTGATTGATTTGCGCAAAAGTTGCCGCGTTTACGGATGATGAGAATTAATCTCTGGGGTTTTATATTTTACTAGTAATGGCGGCGATCTGCGATTTTTAGTGGGACTGCGATAGTGCAGCGGACATGTCTGACATTTTTGACACTTTTTTGGGACCAATGACATTTATTCAGCGATCAGAAATTGAAATGTCCACTGATTACGGTATAAATGTCATTGGCAGTGAAGGGGTTAACATGCAGGGGGCGATCTAGGGGTTAACTGTGTTCCCTGGGCATGTTCTAACTGTGGGGGGGGGGGCTGGGCTACCATGGGCATGAGAGATCTAACTGATCCCAGTGACTTATGTCCCCATTCACAGAGCGGGGAACTGCCCTGTTTACATCGGCGGTTCCCCGTTCTTTCACTCTGGCCGCTCATCGCGGCTCACCGGCGGACATCGGGTCCACCCGAGCCACGGGCACATTCCTCCGGAGTGTGTTGGGCACGAGAGTGCGCCGCCGCGCGCTCGCCCCCTAGCTGCACCTGCGCGAAACGCCGCCTATTTACGGTAAAAAGAGTAAACACAATTGATTGATAATAAATGGCTTCAGTCAAACATGAATGAGTGAAAGAAAAGTTTTTGTGTCATCATTCATATTCTCTGAAAAATGGCCAAGAAATCATAAATTCTGCCAGGGTATGTAAACTTATGAGCACAACTGTGTATATATATATATATATATATATATATTTACTGTATATGTATTTTATGAGTCACAATAATTTGCTCATATCACTCCTCTATGAGATGTTATATGACATAATTAACCTCTAATGAACAGTACATTTTATAAGACTGATATCACTAGAAATCTAAGCAATGTAACAAAGTTTCCAAAACCGCTTCTATTTCACAGCAGTAATATCACAAATTTCTGACATAAGTTATATTTCACAAGAAAATAATCAGTAAACTTCGGTATA
Organism: Glandirana rugosa; assembly: GCA_018402905.1. Lineage (NCBI taxonomy): Eukaryota > Metazoa > Chordata > Amphibia > Anura > Ranidae > Glandirana > Glandirana rugosa. The sequence goes on from BLSH010310864.1 coordinate 1,776,507, forward strand.
AATTATATTTCACTCAAGAGTCACCATTAATTTCAAATTTACATTTTGTAATAATAATATCAGTTATTTCCAGGATAAGTTATATTTTACGTGAGTGACATCACTAATCTCCAATATAAATCATCTCGCACAATAGTAATTTAATATTACATAGGAGTGACAACATTGATTTCCAATATAAATTATATCTCACAATAATAATTTAACAATTTGAAGGAGTGACATCACTTTTCTCCCATATAAATGATCTCTCACAATAGTAATATAACATTACACAGGGGTGACAACATTGATCTCCAACATAAATTATATCTCACAACAGCAATTTAACATTACGCAGGAGTGACAACATTAATCTCCAATATAAGTGTTATTTCCGAAAAGTAATATAATGTTTCACAATGGTGGTATTGATCATCTCAAAATAAAAGTTATATCTCACAATGCTGATGCAATATATGACAGGACAAATCGTCAATATAAATGATATCTCACACTATAACATCTCATAGGAGTGGCAAAACTAATCTGCAATATAACTTATAGAACACAAAGCATCTCATAGGATTGACATCACTAATCTCCATTATAAAGTATACCATATAAAGCAACATCTCATAGGAGTGATATCACTAATCTTCAATACAAGTTATATAACACATCACAGCATATCACAGGGGTGACCTCATTATACTCCAATACAGTTTATATCCCACAGTAACAATATAACACCACTCATTTCCAATATGCTATATTTCACAGTACCAACATCTCTTATCTCAAATGTAAATTGTATTTTACAGACCCAAATCATTTATTTCCAACATAAGTTATATCTATTGGATCTGATGAATGTTACAGCAAGCGTTATATTTCACTAGACCCATACATACCTTATCTCCCATATTAGTTATATATCACCAGACCGGCATACGTTATTTCCCATATTAGTTATATTTCACCAGACTAGCATACCTTTCCTCCCATGTAAGTAATATTTCACCGTACCCACATGCCTTACCTCCCATACAGATAATATTTCACCAGACCTGCATATGCCTTCCTTACCTCCCATATAAGTAATATTTCACCCAACTCACATTCTTTACCTCCCATACTAATTATATATCACCAGATAGGCATACCTTACCACCTATACTAGTTATACTTCACCAGACTGGCATACCTTACCTCCTGTATAAGTAATATTTCACTAAACCAGCATTCCTTACCTCCCATACTAGTTATATCACCAGACCGGCATACCTTACTTCATTTACTAGTTATATTTCACCAGATCGGCATACCTTACCACCTATACTAGTTATATTTCACCAAAACGGCATTCCTTACCTCCTGTATAAGTAATATTTCACTAGACCGGCATTCCTTACCTCCCATACTAGTTATATATCACCAGATCGGCATACCTTACCACCTATACTAGTTATATTTTACCAGACTAGCATACCTTACCTCCTGTATAATATTTCACTAGACTGGCATTCCTTACCTCCTATACTAGTTATATATCACCAGATCGGCATACCTTACCACCTATAGTAGTTATATTTCACCAGACTGGCATACCTTACCTCCTGTATAAGAAATATTTCACTAGACCGGCATTCCTTACCTCCCATAATAGTTATATATCACCAGACCGGCATACCTTACTTCCTTTACTAGTTATATTTCACCAGAACTGCATACCTTACTTCCTGTATTAATAATATTTCACCAGACCGGCATACCTTACCTCCGGTATAAGTAATATTTTACCAGATCCACCTACCTTACCTCCCATATAAATTATATATTTCACAGAAGGAACATCGCTACCCTTAAGGCAGGTTGGCCATCACATATTAATGGCAGGAGTATCTCTTACCTATACATTTTATCATTTCAGACACGTTAGATATAACGTCAATTCTTGTGCTGTCCAGAATCCCTGATGGGAATTGTTAATTCACTCTTCCGTATATTCCTGGCCTCAGCAACTGACTTCCAAATATTTACTGCTAATCCCTAATATGAGTCTACGTACTGCCCACAGCCCCATCACCAAGGAAACACCGGCACATGACAGGCAACCTCAAAGTACCCAATCTCTGGGAGTTCTGAGCACGGAACATGTGAAGAAAGCCAAGAGACACTGGAGAATAGAATGGAGCAGAGATATCAATACACGACGTGCCTCAACAAATGTTTACTTAGAAAACACAGCATGAGGAATGTAAGCTTTAAACAGTTTTCATGCTATACAAAACTCTCTGACCAGCCAAAATTCTTCAGCGTGTGAACAGGTCCTTATATTTTTGGGAACCACAGTAATGAGGAAAAAAAAATATTTGTTACCTTTCTAAGGGTTTGCTTGGAGCAGGCCTCTGAACAGTTTTGCAGTGATTTTGTCCCCACCGGCAAAAGAGGTAACTGCTGAGCTTTCCCCGATCAACATACAATACAAGAAGCCCAGATTCTATATCTATTATGTGTTAAAGATGTAGAGGGGCCAGTACAGGCAGGACTAATTATGGAAGCTCTCCCATCTTTCCATAAAGGTAAATCCGGCCATATATAAATCAAAATTCATTTGGTTCAGCAGGGACTGATCGAATTTCAAGCCATGTATGGGCAGAGAGGTTGAGCTCTCTGAAAAGTCGATCTACTGATCTGTACAACTGCCCTGATGGGTTTTCCCTGCTCAATGAGTGCTGCAGGCTATAGCCTGCAATGCTGATCAGGGCACTTTGATGGGAGGGAAGCCTCCTGCGAGGAGAATTCCCCCTTTCCCCACGAGTGTGTGGATTGGAGGACTCAAGTCAGTTCTTTTCATTCGATCCATTGGTGGAACAAAAACTGACTCAACTATGGGCCGCTTAAAGCCAAGCCCCACCCAAAAGGGGAAGCTCTGTTGGTCCGCCCCCCCCCCTTCTGCTGTCATATTTGGTACCTTTAGGGGGGTAGGGGGTACCTGTTTTTTACTGGCAAACTGAGCCAGACATTTGGCCCCCCTTCTTCCCCCGCAGCTGCCCCATTCACAAGCGCTTCATGCATGCACAGTAGGAAACCGGCTGTGAAGCCAGAAGCATTCACCGCCATTTTCCCTACGCTAAGATGGTGGCATCAGCATCTGATAGCTCATTTAAAAATTCAGCTTAGGTGAGGACACTACTGGATTCCTGGACAGGTAAGTGCCCTAGTATTAAAATTCAGCAGCTAGAGTATTTGAAGCTGCTGACTTTTATTTTTTTCTGAATGAGCCTGGAGCTCCGCTTTAAAGTGGAACTAAACCCATTGATTTAACAGTTTTGTGCTGGGAATGTAACTGTCACCTTGGTTATGCTCTCAACCAAACTGTCAAACCATCAAATAGCGGGTGTCACAAATGATTACAGCATCAGTGGCAGGTAAAGCATGCAGCATCATGGCATCAAATAGCTGGTATCATAACTGATCACATGTGCAGATGCCAAGGTGGTAGCTTCCTTGGCTGGAAATGATAGGAGGGTTTATTATGCTTTAGGCCTCATTCACACCATGATGCAGAGACGTCAGTTTTTCTGCATGCATTCTGCAAGGGCATAAATAAACAATGTGCCCTGTTCACACCACAACGCTGGTATCACATGCAGATTTTTTCTGCACAGGAACTGATGAAAACTGATGTGAAACTGATGTTGGTTTGCCCATCAGTTTTCATGCATGTATGGTGTGAATGAGCCCTAAAGCTAAGCGCATTTTAACCTCTTCAGATCTGCGCTATAGCCGATTGATGGCTACAGCGCGGATCTACTTTGCTGGGGTGCCGTCAATTGATGTCTGCTCCTTTGCACACTTCCCGCGCGCCCTCGCAGCCACCGGCGGTGCGCTCTTGCTTGTACCGCACGCTGCGTGAACATGCCCGTGGGTCGGGCGGACTCAATGTCTGCCGGAGACCCGTGATTGTCTAACGGAGAGCCAGAATGGGGGGTTGCCGATGTAAACACGGCGGTTTCCTACTGTGAGGGGGGACATGACAGATCTACTGGCCCATGTGATCGGGATCAGTTAGATCTGTTATGTTCCTGCCAGCCCAGCCCCTACACAGTTAGAACACGCCTAGGGAACACAGTTAACCCCTTCACTGCCCCCTTAGAGTTAACCCCTTCCCTGCCAATGACATTTATACAGTAATCAGTGGCTATTTTTAGATTTGATCGCTGTATAAATGTCCTTGGTCCCAAAAAAGTGTCAAAAATGTCCAACATGTTCGCTGCAATGTCGCAGTCCCAATAAAAATCACAGATCACCGCCATTACTAGTAAAAAAAATAAATAATAAAAACGCCATAAATCCATTCCCATCATTTGTAGACGCTATAACTTTTGCGCAACCCAATCAATATACGCCGATTGCGATTTTTTTTTTTTACCAAAAATATGTCGAAGAATATAAATTGGCGAAAACTGATGAATACTTTTTTTTAGATTTTTTTTTAGATATGTATTATAGCAAAAAGTAAAAAATATTGTTCTTTTTTCAAAATTGCCACTCTCTTTTTTTGTTTATAGCGCAAGGTGATCGAATACCACCAAAAGAAAGCTCTATTTGTGGGGGAAAAAAGGATATCAATTTTGTTTGGGTACAACATCGCACGACCGCGCAATTGTCATTCAAAGAGTGACAGCGCTGAAAACTGAAAATTGCCCTTGGCAGGAGGGGGGTTTAAGTGCCCAGTAAGCAAGTGGTTAAAAATGTGAGCAGCAATTTTTAAATTTAAATTATGCTATGTGAATGGAAACACCTAACAAATATAAAGTAAGGTTTAGCCCAATTTGGCTGCAAAAGTGGAAATACGCTTCAAATGTAATATATTTATGTTTGACCAGATCCTACCTCGTAATGGTAAGCATATACAAAACAAATTATTTTGCTTTGGTGGGTTTGGTACCTTGCTAACAGCTAAAGAAACCATGGTACGTGGATTTTCAAAGGATTGGCACTGGACCTTGGAGCAGTACATTTGTGGGGACAGCTCAGGAAATGGAGGGGAGTATTGCAGCAAAATTGCTTTTATATTATTATTAGTAAAAGTGCTGGCCTATTTCATTTTAAAATATTTGTCAAAGCTTAGTGATTGCCCATTGAGGCGCCCAGCTTTGTCACATACTGTAGAGGCCAGAGTCTTCACACCTGTTTAACATCCAAGTTAGGACTTGGATCTTACATGGGATTTCTCCTTTCTACTTTTTTCTGACAACCAGAGCCATGGAACAAATGGGAAATTTACCTGTGCAGCTAGGGAGAGCAGCAGATAGGCTAACTATTGGTTTGCTCTGCACAGGTACTAAAACACAGGCAGAGGAAGTGGTATCTAGAAGTGTTGAAGTTAGAAGCTGATTGGCTATCATGACCAGCTGCACCAGATTTTGCACTCTCCACTCTCCAGCCCCAGTCTGTCCGGACAGCATGGTCAATTGCTGACTTGGCACCATGCACAAGCAGCTTAACTCCTTAATAAGACTCCAACGCAATTTTACTTCAGATAACTGCAAGTACAGAGCATGTTTTTTTCCAGTCTTTTAATGTGTAAGAATGGCTCTACAAAGCACGGCCTCTGTATAGTACTGTCACTGACAGAGTGAAGGGTCTAGCTAAGACTGAACTAACGAACTGAACAGGAGGGGAGTACAGAGGGAGATACCGAATCACATAGTAAACAAGTTGTAGGGCCTATTTACTGCCACTAGATGTAGGCATACTACAGAACAATGGTAAACTGATGCAGTTTAATACAACAGAGAAAAATATAAATACTTGGGGCAGAACAATGAGCATGGTTGTTAATGCATCCATCTTTTGAAAGAATATCCTACCAGTGATGCCAAGCTGTAGATACAATTACAAAGAGCAAGTTACCTGAGACAAGATTTTCCTGGCATTTAATAAAGGTATGTAAACAGAAGGCAATGACTTGCTGGTAATTTTCTGCAAGGTTTCCCTGATATTTATGCGCTTTGCAAACAGAGCAGCATTCACTTTACAACAGCGAGACCTTCTAGTTATATATAATCACATGGCTAACAAAACATTAACTGTCAGGGATAAGCAAATGGTTGTACAGTCATTCAGAGCTCATCTGGGAATCTATATTCTTATTATTATAACTACAGTGCCTTGAAAAAGTATTCATACCCCTTGATATTTTCCATCGGTTACAACCAAAAAATGTTAATGTATTTTATTGCGATTGTATGTGATAGACCAACACAAAGTGGCACATAATTGTGAAGTGGAAGGAAAATAATAAATGGTTTTCAACATTTTTTGCAAATAAATATGTGAAAAGTGTGGCTTGCATTTGTATTCAGCCCCCCTGAGTCAATACTTTGTAGAACCACTTTTCCCCGCAATTACAGCTGCAAGACTTTTTGGGGATGTCTGTACCAGCTTTGCACATCTAGAGAGTAACATTTTTTCCCATTTTTCTTTGCAAAAGCTCAAGCTCTGTCAGATTACAGCTGCAAGACTTTTTGGGGATGTCTGTACCAGCTTTGCACATCTAGAAAGTAACATTTTTTCCCATTTTTCTTTGCAAAAGCTCAAGCTCTGTCAGATTGGATGGAGAGCGTCTGTGAGCAGCAATTTTCTTGCCACAGATTCTCAATTGGATTTAGGTCTGGACTTTGACTGGGCCATTCTAACACATGAATATGCTTTGATCTAAACCATTCCATTGTAGCTCTGGCAGCATGTTAGGGTTGATGTCCTGCTGGACAGTGAACCTCCGCCCCAGTCTCAAGTCTTTTGCAGACTCTAAAGGCCCATACACATGGTCCAATTATCGGCCCAAAATTTTCGTACGACAGCCTGTCGTTCAATAATCTGATTGTTAGTATGCTTCATTCGACAGCCGATTTTCATTTATAGTCCAACAAAAGCTGAATGAGCCAACTAGAAAATGTTTGTCTGCCGACAAGGCCACATCCGATTTTCGGCTTGTCTGTACAGAAGTTGGACAAGCAAAAGTTGAAAGTACAAACACGCATGTTCAGAACCCAGGAACGAGCCGGAAGTATTTGGTCGTGTAAACACGAAATCAGCGGAATTTATATGATCGTAGCACGTCACTACATTTGCCTTTGTCAAACAATAATTTTACTAACTTCAGTACGCCAAGCAAAATCACAGACAGACAATTTTGGGAAAAATTGGATGTGCGGTCGTACGACAATCGCAGCATGCGTACGAGGCTTAACGGGTTTTCTTCTAAGATTGCTCTGTATTTGGCTTCATCCGTCTTCCCATCAACTCTGACCAGCTTCCCTGTCCCTGCTGAAGAAAAGCACCCCCACAACATGATGTTGCCACCACCATGTTTCACAGTGGGGATGGTGTGTTCAGGGTGATGTGCAGTGTTAGTCTTCCACCACACATAGCATTTTGCTTTTAGGCCATAATGTTCAATTTTGGTCTCATCTGACCAGAGCACCTTCTTCCACGTGTTTGCTGTGTCCCCCACATGGCTTCTAGCAAACTGCAAATAGGTCTTCTTATGGCTTTCTTTAAACAATGGCTTACTTCTTTCCACTCTTCCATAAAGGCCAGATTTGTGGAGTGCACAATTAATATTTATCCTGTGGACAGATTCTCCCACCTGAGCTATGGATCTCTGCAGCTCCTCCAGAGTTACCATGGGCCTCTTGGCTGCTACTCTGAATAATGCTCTGCTTGCCTGGCTTGTCAGTTTAGGTGGACGGCCATGTCTTGGTAGGTTTGCAGTTGTGTCATACTCCATTTTGAGATGATGAATTGAACAGTGTTCCGTGAGATGTTCAAAGCTTGGGATATTTTTTTATAACCTAATCCTGTTTTAAAGAGGAGGTCCAGCCCCCCATAAAAAATTAAAAGTCAGCAGCTACAAATACTGCAGCTGCTGACTTTTAATATATGGACACTTACCTGTCCAGGGAGCCCACAATGTCAGCAACCCAACTGATCTTCAGATCGGCTGTCGGATGCAGCTGCCACCATTCCTGGTAAGGGAACCAGGCAGCCTTTCGGCTTCACAGCCAGTACCCTACTGCTCGTGCATGAAGCGCGCTGTGCTTTTTTATCAGTCCGGCAGTGGAGGAAGGAGGAGGGGCCGATCTTCCGAGAGACGGGCCGCGGCCCCGTGTCCTGGAAGTGGGGAACGGTACCTTTCAAAAACAGGTACCCGTTCCCCCCTGTGGCACCGGAGGGAGGGAGGAGACGGATAAGCGGAATTTCCACTTTTGAGTGGAACTCCGCTTTAAACTTCTCCACAATTTTATCCCTGACCTGTCTGGTGTGTTCCTTGGCCTCCATGATGCTGTTTGTTCACTAAGATTCACTAACAAACCTCTGAGGGCTTCACAGAACAGCTGAATGTATATTGAGATTAAATTACACACAGGTGGACTCTATTTACTAAGTAGGTGACTTCTGAAGGCAATTGGTTCCACTAGATTTTAGTTAGGGGTAACGAAGTAAAGGGGGCTGGATACAAATGCACACCACACTTTTTAGATATTTGTAAAATATTTTGAAAACCATTTATCATTTTCTTTCCACTTCACAATTATGTGAGATTGGGTTTTGGTCTATTACATAAAATCCCAATAAAATGCATTTACGATTTTGGTTGTAAAATGACATTTCAAGGGGTATGAATACTTTTTCAAGGCACTGTATTTATTGTCATTACTAAAAGAAAACAATAGAAAAGCTGTGAACCAACTGCAAGAGCAAGGGGATGAACATTTTGGTAGGACTGGCCTACAGAGTGTCATGGTTGAATGTCAAATATGATGTTTTTTTCCCTCTCAGTTTTAGAAACTCGTTTTGCAGACTGAAATAGAAGTGCAGTTAAAAAAAAAATAATTTTTGCAATTTTATCTAGAAAGCTTAGATCCAAGACTGCAACTCTATACTACCTAAGCTAGGCACAGTTCTGGTAACCATGGCAGCCAGCGTGCTCCTCACTACTTACTACACAAGTGCCTGCGGCTCCCACAGAACAAGTAGACGGACAGCAGTCATCCTCAATGGGGACCGCCGGTCTAGTAGCAAAGAGGATGTCTGATATGGATGGTTTCCACCCACTGCCTGGTTGGGATTCCAGGTTTCTTTTTTATGAATTGCTTTGATGGAGAAGACCCACTGAGTTTTTTCAGTCTACATCACACTTATCCTTCAACCATTTTGCTACCACACCAATCTTTGAAATGTTTTACAAACATGCTATTATGGACATTTTTGGTCTGAAGAATACTTACAACACTTAAAACATTCCATATTTTCTGAAAACAGAGAACCCGTGGAATAAAAGGATTTCGTGTCACAATGTTTGTGTAACCTATATCTTCAATAAAAAATACATTAAGCTTAATTTTAGTGCAAACATACATACTGATCCCCAATTTTTTGATTAAATATGAAAGATGTTATTGTGTCGAGCACATAAATACCAATATGTCAGAAGTACAAATTAAGTGCACCCAGGAAAGGTGACAAACTTTGATACTCACATTTTTACATAGGCTATTACACTTTAAGGGGAGACTTATACATGCGTCTAAATCTCTGTTGCCTCTGAAGTCCTGCTGATAGGTGGTGTGGAAGCAACGCCTGTTTTAACCCCATTTTTGCTGACAAATGCACCGCAACCGCATGCGTTGCACATGGTTTGGTGCATTTGCAGTGCTTCTTCATTTATTTGAATATGTTACTATAAGTTGAGTGAACTTTGCCACGGGCGTGAAGCATCACGGCCGCAGAATGTAACTCCCCCCCCCCCACTGCCAATTGTAGCTTAAGATGAGATGGTTGGCAGGCTGCAAAAACACACCTCTACCATGCATTTTTGCTGCCCCTCAACTGCAAGTCTAATCAAAGCCTAAAAGGCTCTGTAGCTCATAAAATTAGATCTGAGCGTAAACAATGGCCTTAGAATTATTCCTCTCACTTTGGCCGTCATGTCATTATCTAACATGTGTTACACAATCAGCATTTGTGCATGCATCCTAGGTGCACAGATATTTTTATGTACAGTAATTGCTTGTACAGGAGTTTTTTTAAATGTTGTTGTATTTACTAGATTTTTATTATATTTCTTTACTTCACTATATCACTATTACTAGGGGGATTACAAGCCATTTATGTGATAGCATTTTTCAGGTTGCAATTCTTCTTTATGAGGTGTCAGGAGTCTATCAGAACTCCAATGTCATTGTACTTTGTCTTAACAGACTGAGTACAGAAAGTACTCAATCTGTTGTTTGCATGGGGCACAGCCTACAGCTTGTCTGACAACTGTGAACTCAGAAGTGCTCAGAGCAGAGTACTTCCAGGTTCACTGCATGGAGGAGAGTGCAAACATTGGATATTTTCTGTCTCTTGCTCTCTGCTGGCCATCCTGACCGGGGATGTTGTAGTCCTGGGCCCACAGAAGGAACAGTAGAGCCGAAAACTACAGCAGTAGGTGTCTTGGGGCAAGGGAGTTTCCATCACTACGTCATTGGTAGCAAAGGGGTTAAATTACAAAATGGCTTTGGCAGGAATTATATTTGCTATTTAATTAGGTTTTCCTTGAACATGTGTAAAACCTAACAATAATGTTAATATTTGTAGTTAGAGGAGGCTGAATGGACTTTCATGGTACCATATGACTTGGAGTAGACAATATATATAAAAAAATAATTTTATTAATACAAAACATTCTTTATAAAAAGGGGTAAAACATACAAAGTTGTGACACAAAACACATTTAGATAGAAATGTGGCTCTCAAAATCACGGTTAAGGTGATGCTTGTGGAAACATTCTATACCAAATCTGTCTTAACTCTACATGTTTCACAGTCTTTTATACCGCTTCCTCAGGAGTGTATGCAGGAAGGTATATCATAAACAGAGCGTGTGTCACCAAACTAAAGTGTGCATGCGATTCATGATGTGACGGTGTCCCAAAACCATGGGGCCCTCTCAAATATAGGGCAAAACTGTATGAAAATCAAATCTAGGTTGTGTCAGGAGTTATGTGAAGCTCTTAAGGTGGTTAAAATCAGAATCTGTTATGACTGCAACACTGCAGTGCATCAGGGGCGTGTGATTTTAGATGGAAAAAGATGTGTGGCGTTGCCCGCACAGCGGGGAATGGTTTAGATGTAAGTGCTCTCACCACAATTTCTGAATAGGAATGGATACAGAAGAATAGAAAACATGAACGGTCAATCTATGATAATAGGTTGACAAGATGCAGGCATTATAAGAGCCTTATGTGGAAGGTAAATACAGGTACCGCATATAAACTGACGCCAGGGAGAGTTGCAGCCACCTCCCTTGTTAGCTGAAGACCAGATTTAATTTGTTAGTCACTTATTCAAAGTCTATTTAAAGAGGAGCTCCAGTCTCCCCCCCAAAAAAATAAAAGTCAGCAGCTACAAATATTGTAGCTGCTGACTTTTAATATAAGGACACTTTCCTGTCCAGGGATCCAGTGAATGTCAGCACCCGAGCTGATTCTTCAATCTGCTTCGGGTGCAGGTGCTGGCATTGTAAGTAAAGGAAACCGGAAGCCTTCTACTGCACATGCGTGAGTCGTGCTGCACTTTGCGAATGGCCCGGCAGTTTTCTGGGACATGTGTGTGTCACAGAAGGAGGTAGGGAAGAAGAAGGGACCAAAAATGTTTGTAGATCGCTGCGACGATCAAAGCCAGTAGTGTCAAAACCAGGTACTCCCCCCCCCCCCAAAAAAAAAGTGCCAAATGTGGCAGTGGAGGGTGCAAACAAGCAGAGCTTCCCCCCTTGGGTGGAGCTCTTCTTTAAGTCTACTAGTCCATCTACCTTTACCCTTTGCACAGGTTGACAATGCTGAT
>BLSH010310864.1:1830961-1846791 GCA_018402905.1 Glandirana rugosa
CCCCCCCCCCCCCGATACTAACTGACACTAACCGTATATCTGGACGGGGGTGACGACGCGACCGGAATTCGTGGGTGGGGGAGGGACCATATCTCAGTTAGTATCGGGACGGAGGGATGAGGGACACGGCGAGAAATCATAGGTGGGGGAGAGGCTGTCTTAATTTGTTACAAAGAAGGCATCGACATCGACTTTGTTACGAAGATACCTTGGTTCACGGTCTTGCACGAGACGGTGACCTGAGACTCTAAGTCGAAATTCCTAAATTAAGTTTAGACCCCTGGGTCGTCAACCCTACGTACACACGTCCCACTAATCCCACACGGGTCCGTGTAAACCGTGTGGGGTACGTGTGCAGATACCATATCGGAAAAAACTCAAAACCTACCTCATCCCTTCAGCAGTGGGGGCAGGTCTATATGCCAATCACAGTCAATCATAGCCCCCCCCCCCCCGATTCTCTGTGCTATCCAGAGAAGGAGAACACAGGTAAGCAGTGCAGAGGTGAGAGAGGTGGTCACTTACTTCTGCACTCTGTACTCTGTGTCACTATTGAACTCTGTAATAAGTGACGCAAAGCTCAGAAGTCACTCCGAAGTCAGCAGTAAGTGAGGCAGAGTTTATTGGTCAGCAGTAAGTGAGGCAGTGTTCAGGGGTCAGTAGTAAGTGAGGGAGGGTGTCAAAAGTGTCCGATTTGTCCTTCGCAATATCGCAGTCCAGCTAAAAATCGCAGCTCACCGCCAATACTATTAAAAAAAAAAATAGTAAAAATGCCATAAATCTATTCCCATAGTTTTTAAACACGATAACTTTTGTGCAACCCAATCTATATACGCCTATTGCAATTTTTTTACCAAGAATACATATAGGCCTAAACTGAGGAATAAATGTGTTTTTTTATATTTTATTTTGGATATTTATTATAGCAAAAAGTAAAAAAAAATGTTTGTTTTTTTTCAAAATTGTCGCTCTTTGTTTATAGTGCAAAAAATAAGAGGTGATCAAATACCATGAAAAGAAAGCTCTATTTGTGGGAAAAAAAGGACGTCAATTTTGTTTTGGTACAGTGTCGCACGACTGTGCAATTGTCAGGTAAAGCAACGCAGTGCTGTAACGCAAAAAGTGCTTTGGTCAGGAAGGGGGTAAATCCTTCTGAGGCTGAAGTGGTTAAACTATTGTTTTAGTTTAACATAATGAGCACAATAAAAATATTTATTCCCCAGTAAACTGTTAATATTCTTATCCCAGAACCTGCAGTTTACAACTTTCAATACTGCTTCCAGTTTTCACAGGAAAGAGTTAAAGAGTAAATCCAGTTTGGTTTAGAAAAAACAAAAGACAATCCCCTCTGGGTGATCAATGTACCTTTCAAAGATTTTAGGAAATTTTGTTGCAGATTCCTACCTTTTGTTATTCTGAAGAAACAGCTGTTTGTCTGTGTCCATGTTCAGAGTGAGTCTCTACGGGTGTGGTTTTCTAATTATCAGTCAGCTGCTGCACCTGCAGGGCTCTACTGAGCAAAGTGGCAGGGTCTGCATCCCTTTAGACGTTATTTCCCTTTGAGAGTATCTCACCAAAAAATTACATTTTTGCTGCAGGGGATGCCAAAAATCTGACTTGTACAGTATCTCACAAAAGTGAATACACCCCTCACATTTTTGTAAATATTTTATTCTATCTTTTCATGTGACAACACTGAAGAAATGACACTTTGCTACAATGTAAAGTTGTGAGTGTACAGCTTGTATAACAGTGTAAATTTGCTGCCACCTCAAAATAACTCAACACAGAGCCATTAATGTCTAAACCGCTGGCAACAAAAGTGAGTACATCCCTAAGTGAAAATGTCCAAATTGGGCCGAATTAGTCATTTCCCTCTCTGTGTCATATGACTTGTTAGTGTTACAAGGTCTCATGTGTGAATGGGGAGCAGGTGTGTAAAATTTAGTACATGGCACCTCATGGCAAAAGAACTCTCTGAGGATCTGAAAAAAATAATTGTTGCGCTACATAAAGATGGCCTAGGCTAAAGCAGATTGCCAAGACCCTGAAACTGAGCTGCAACACGGTGGCCAAGACCATACAGTGGTTTAACAGGACAGGTTCCACTCAGAACAGGCCTCGCCATGGTCGACCAAAGAAGTTGAGTGCATGTGCTCAGTGTCATATGCAGAGGTTGTCTTTGGGAAATAGACGTATGAGTGCTGCAAATAATGCTGCAGAGGTTGAAGGGGTGGGGGGTCAGCCTGTCAGTGCTCAGACCATACGCCACACCCTGCATCAAATTGGTCTGCATGGCTGTCGTCCCAGAAGGAAGCCTCTTCTAAAGATGATGCACAAGAAAACCCACAAACAGATTGCTGAAGACAAGCAGACTAAGGACATGGGTTACTGGAACCATGTCCTGTGGTCTGATGAGACCAAGATAAATGTATTTGGTTCAGATGGTGTCAAGCGTGTGTGGCGGCAACCAGGTGAGGAGTACAAAGACAAGTGTGTCTTGCCTACAGCCAAGCATGGTGGTGGGAGTGTCATGGTCTGGGGCTGCATGAGTGCTGCCAGCACTGGGCAGCTACAGTTGATTGAGGGAACTATGAATGCCAACATGCACTGTGACATACTGAAGCAGAGCATGATCCTCTCCCTTCAGAGACTGGGCCGCAGGTGCAGTATTCCAACATGATAACGACCCCAAACACACCTCCAAGGCGACCACTGCCTTGCTAAAGAAGCTGAGGGTAAAGGTGATGGACTGGCCAAGCCTAAACCTAAATCCTATTGAGCATCTGTGGGGCATGCTCGATTGGAAGGTGTAGGAGTGCAAGGTCTCTAACATCCACCAGCTCCATGATGTCATCATGGAGGAGTGGAAGAGGACTCCAGTGGCAACCTGTGAAGCTCTGGAGAACTCCATGCCCAAGAGGGTTAAGGCAGTGCTGGAAAATAATGCTGGCCACGCAAAATATTGACATTTATTGACAAATAATGGACATTTTCACTTAGGGGTGTACTCACTTTAGTTGCCAGCAGTTTAGACATTAATGGCTGTGTGTTGAGTTAATTTGAGGGGGCAACAAATTTACACCGTTATACAAGCTGTACACTCACTACTTTACAAAAAATTTGAGGGGTGTACTCACTTTTGTGAAATACTGTATCTTAGTGCAGAGTTCTGGGAAGATCAGTAGGCCAATCCCACAAGCAGGAAATTACATTTTTAGGGGGCGTTCTGTACACCATCTATGTACAGAACACCTCCAGGTAACCATATTGCATTTTTTTCCAGAGGTGGGGAGGCATTTTCACTCATCACACATAGGGCAGCCCATCCACCTGAATGGGCCACCCTACACATAGCAATCGCCCCAAAGAAGCTTCAGAACTTTTTTTAGAGCGGATCTTGGTGCGTGTTTTACTGCGATTTTTGGTGCAGAGCATTTCTGAAATGCAAGGAAACGCACAGATGTGAATGGGGACTCATTGTTCTTGTATTACCACACCAATTTCACTTTCAGGCCCCATTCACATCTAGCATAGTGGGAGCGAATGTTTTGTGTCTCGTTTTTCCTGTGACACGCATAGGGCAGCCTGTTGATTTCAATTTGTTACAATGCATGTGGCTTATGGGACATTTTGACATTTTGTGGGTTGTGTGTTTTTACTGTGCATTTTGCAGCATTTTCCCCTCATTTTTTTCACATGGCAAAATGTGTGTTTGCTTCTATGTTTGGTGTGCCGTTAATTAATGGCACTGAAAGCGCAACTAGTAATTTTAGGTATATAAACATGGCCATACACTACACAATCTAATTGAATATTGTGAATTTAGTGAGGAGGGTGATCACTGATTGATTGCATTTCATTTAAAAAACGTGCACCTGGGAGTGGGCGGTAGGTAGGAGGGTGGATAATGCAGGCTGTGTGCCAATGAGGTCAGCTGTTCAACTCCTTCCTGTGTCATGACCTATAGTCTGTGTGAAGGTAAGACATTACGAATGGAAACGTCTTGAAGCATGGATCGAGGACAGTAAGGTAAGTGTCTGTAGATTTAATAGAAAGCGTTGATATTTTTGCAAAAAAGGTACATGAATGCAATATTGGTACATAGGGGAGCTTGAATTTAGAGAAAAAAAAGTGATCAAAGGTGAACTTACCCTTTAAAGTGGTTCTAAAGGCTGAAGTTTTTTTTACCTTAATGCATTCTCTGTATTAAGGTAAAAAACCTGTTGAATGCAGCCCCCCCCCCCCAGTCTCCCCTTACACTAACTTGAACCTGATCTCGAATGAGCGATTTGCACAAGAGCAGAGGCTCGGTTCACTCCCTCCTCATAGGCTCAGACTTAGAATCGGGAGCCAGTGGCAGGCAGTGAGGAGGGAGCAGGAGGGCGGGGCTGAGCCACACTCTGTGTGTCAATGGACCCACAGAGTAAGCTTGGTAGCAAGCCAGCATGAGCGCTGCTATAGTGGGCACTCGGTGGGGGGAGGAGCTAGGACAGCCGGCGAGGGACCCCAGAAGAGGATCGTGGCTGCTCTGTGCAAAACCCTTGCACAGAGCAGGTAAGTATAACAATATAACAATAAGTATATACAGTAATCACTTTAAGACACAAAAACAGCATTTGAAAAAAGTCCAAATAAAAAAAACTTACCAGATTTGAAAACAAAAGAGCTCTGAAATGCTTCTTCTTTCAGTTAACGAGATGATTGTAATCTTAAACAAAAAATAAATTAATTAATAAATATATACACATCAAAATATTAAACACCTTAAACAGAAGCAAACATGTTGGAAAATCTCAGAAATGGCCAAACTTATACTATATTGCCAAAAGTATTGTGACACCTGCTTTTACTAGCACATAAACTTTAATGGCATCCCTGTCTTAGTCTGTAGGGTTCAATATTGGATTGGCTCACCATTTGAAGCTATAACAGCTTCAACTCTTCTGGGAAGGCTGTCCACAAGGTTTAGGAGTGTCTATGGCAATGTTTGACCATTCTTCCAGAAGCGCATTTATGAGGTCAGGCACTGATGTTGGACAAGAAGGCCTGGCACACAGTCTTCACTTTAATTCATCCCAAAGGTGTTCTATTGGGTTGAGGTCAGGACTTTGTACAGGCCAGTCTATTTCCTCCACCCCAAACTCACTCATCCACACTATATTGCCAAAAGTATTGGGCAATCCCTCCAAATCATTTGGTGGAGAGGGGATTATGGTGTGGGGTTGTTTTTCAGAGGTTGGGCTTGGCCCCTTAGTTCCAGAGAAGAGAACTCTTAAGGCATCAGCATACCAAGACATTTTGGACAATTTCATGCTCCCAACTTTGTGGGAACAGTTTGGGGATGGCCCCTTCCTCTTTCTAAATGACTGCATACCAGTGCACAAAGCAAGGCCCATAAAGACATGAATGAGCGTGTTTGGGGTGAAGGAACTTGACTGGCCTGCACAGAGCCCTGACCTCAAACAGAACAGAACACCTTTGAGATGAATTAGAGCAGACACTGTGAGCCAAGCCTTCTCATTCAACATCAGTGGCTGACCTCACCAATGCGCTTCTGGAAGAATGGTCAAACATTCCCATAGACACTCCTAAACCCTGTGGACAGCCTTCCCTGAAGAGTTGAAGCTGTTATAGCTGCAAAGGTTGGGCTAACTCAATATTGAACCATATGGCCTAAGACTGGAATGCCATTAAAGTTCATGTGCATGTAAAGGCAGGTGTCCCAATACTTTTGGAAATATAGTGTATCCCCATACATAAGCTGGTTTCTGGTGTATTGCATGTGAAAGAAGAGCCATATGTCATGGTAACAGGCTGACCCCAGTGATTTTCAAGACCCATTTGTTGTCTAGTTTTTCAACAGTTTTTAGAGGTCCTTTTACAAACCTAATAAAATACATTTGCATTTCTTTTTTTCCATGTCTGTGAATGCTCTCATTCATCCAGGTCATAATATAACCAGTAGTGATGAGCCACATAAAGCCAACATTTTTGCCACATGATAACCCCAGTCATGAGAAATCCAGTCACTGTGGAATGGGTCAAAGCTGATGTTGAAAACAATTGTAAAACTACTCCTAGGTATTGCTTCAATCTACAATTTGGCTGCTTAAGAGGCACTGGACTACTAACAGATGAAAGCCAAAAAATAAAAAATAAATAAAATAATAGAAAGCCATGTCTAGTGCAAACCAACTGAATACAATGACCTTTATGTAGGTCACAAAACAATGTATGCATAATACACAAACCTTTAGCACCCACTTTCAATTAGTAAATTTTAACCTCCCAAATGTGATCCTGACTTCTGTTTTAAATCATTATTCTCAACAGTAAACTGAATACAAATACAGTACCTTTATCATAAAAATATTATATTCTAATAACTGCATTGGTAGTGTTTAAAGCGGAGTTCCGGCTGAAATATGACTTAAGATAAAAATACCCCTAGAATACTCATGCCTTGTGCAATGTAACAAAGATATGCTGTAAACTATGCCCAGTTTTCTGTTTGTGCAGCATCGTTTTTTTACTTTGTGAAGTTCCTGCACAGCGCAGCCATCTCCAGTGTGGGCATCTAAAGCCGCAGTGTCCTTCTCCCTGGATTCTGTGCATGCTGGCTACCCAGCATGCACCTGCCCATCTTGTGCATGTGCAGTGCGGTGCAATCTTGGTCTGCTTGACATGGCACAGCCATGACAAACTGACCAAGATTTTCCATAGACGCCAATGTTAAATGTAACAGGAGCAATGCCATGACAAGCTGGCCAAGATCTCCCAGAAGCCAATGCAAAAATGGAAAGGACATACGACGCCGCTGCCCCTAAAGGAGGAAGTGAAATTAGATATAGGCATAAATCAGGTAAGTAAACACAAAACAAAATAATAAATTGCCAGTTCATTTTAAGAATGCACATTAGTGCTGCATGGTGAGGAGTGAAACATGTGGGTGGAACTCTGCTTTAACATATCAATTAATTTTCTATTTAAAAAACATAGAAAACCCTAAAGATAGTTTCCAGCAGCGCAATTAACACTCACATACAAAATGTAAATGTACTAAATATGACCAATATTACAAACATGTAAAGTGCTAGTGCTAATTAAAGTTCAACATAGTGAAACTCCATGAATCATTTATGATATGAATCCAATCTGGAAACTCCTCCACCTGTGTCACCACGTGAAAAACGAACACATGGAGACTCACCAGAACTATTAGAATCAAACAGCATGTCCAAAAAAGAGCTCCTGCTTTCTCCGTATTCCTCCTCCGAACCAGTCACATGGAATTTAAGGGGTTAATCCTCTGCATTATGTAAAAAGGCTCTTTGATATTGTATGGCCAGATACTTCCTGCTTGCAGGGTCTACCTCTGTAATGCAATACTACAGGCATACATAGTTGTAACCTAGGAATACGGAGAAAGCAGGAGCTCTTTTTTGGACATGCTGTTTGATTCTAAAAGTTCTGGTGAGCCTCAGTGTGTTCGTTTTTCCACGTGGTGACACAGGTGGAGGAGTTTCCAG
Organism: Glandirana rugosa; assembly: GCA_018402905.1. Classification (NCBI taxonomy): domain Eukaryota; kingdom Metazoa; phylum Chordata; class Amphibia; order Anura; family Ranidae; genus Glandirana; species Glandirana rugosa. Next base: position 1,838,494 of record BLSH010310864.1, read on the forward strand.
ATTGAATTCATATCACAATTCATGGAGTTTTACTATGTTGAACTTTAATTAGCATTAGCACTTTACATGTTTGTAATATTGGTCATATTTAGCACATTTGCATTTTGTATGTGAGTGTTAATTGCGCTGCTGGAAACTATATTGATTTAAGGTTTTCTATGTTTTTATATTTATTTATTTATAGCAGCTGCAGGTTCATGTTATATAATTTTCTATTTAGACGCCTCAAGTTATATTTTTCTCCACATTACCTTACATTAGGTAACAAATATTATTAACACTTGTCCCCCTCCATGACCAGGGCATTTTTCCTATTTAGCGCTGTGCTACTTTAAACTGGCAATTGTGTGGCCATGCAACACCGTACCTAAATTAAATTTATATCCTTTTTTTCATACAAATAGAGCTTCCTTTTGGTGGAATTTGAACACCACTGGGTTTTTATGTTTTGCTATATAAATGAAAAAAGACCAAAGATTTTGAAAAAAAAAACATTATTTAATATTTTCTACTTTGTTTTAAAACATATCCAACAAAATCAAACTTCTTCATAAATTTAGGACAGATGTTTTCTGCTATCTGTCTTTGGTAAAAAGAGAAAAAAATCCTAATAAGTGTATATGTTGATTTGTGTGAAGGTTATAGTGTCTACCAACTATGATATCTATATATATTTGAAAATTGATCAATCCTGATGTACTGACAGCCGATCACATTTCTTTAGGCCCTTGAAATGCCAGGAAAGTGCAAATACCCCCAAAACGACCCCTTTCAGAAAGTAGACAGCCTGAGGTATTTAGTAAGAGGCAAAGTGAGTTTTTTGAAGTTGCAATTTTTTGTCACAATTTTTTTCTGGTGGGGATCAAGGATACTGACTGGTGCCAGTATATGAAAATAAATAAAATACATTTTCATTTTTAATCCTTCTGCGTTCTCCCCTATCCGCTGCTTTGTTAACACATAAACTGATTGGCTCTATGTGAATTGATTGGCTGTATTTGCTGCTTCTCCCTTTACCACTCTGACCTCTGCTGTACAGGGCCTGCATTAGGATGCTACCAAGTCAAATTTAGGTACTTACTCTTCTTACTTTTAAAAAATAAATGCAATGTGTATTCATAAATACAAAACTGCAATCGACTGTGTGCCCATAGTTCAGCTTCAATGTAACTAATTTAGCTACTATGGAGTAATGCGCTGTCATGTCACAGAAGGCTGGCATTATGTATATAGCTGGTGAATACTCAGCCCTGTAGATGTCAGTGTTGCCCCTGCAGAGTTTAGCATTAGAAGATATTTCGGTGGTACTAGGCTGCCTGTGTCTGGGCTGTCTGGACATAGCCTTTGAAGAGAAAATGTATTAGAAATCACGGCTTGCTTACTGTCTGGAACTTGGGGATTAGGTTAGGACTCTGGCCTCAATCACCCACTTGTCACTGATCCTCTATTTTGCTTCTATGGGAACTGACATTTCTTAAATGCAAAAATAGTCCATGCTACAGCTTGTAATAAAATTGTAAAAGATTCCCCGACTCCTCTTAAAGGGAATGTGTAGTATTTTCCATGAGGTTTTTCCTCTACATAACATGTGTGCTAATATTTAAACATGTAGGTATAGATTTTGTTTGTAATTATATATTTAATTTGGAGAGAGCAACATTCTTATTATACAGTCTCTCTCAAAAGTGAGTACACCCCTCACATTTTTGTAAATATTTTATTCTATCTTTTCATATGACAACACTGAAGAAATTACACTTTGCTACAATGTAAAGTAGTGAATGTGCAGCTTGTATAACAGTGTAAATTTGCTGTCCCCTCAAAATAACTCAACACACAGCCATTAATGTCTAAACCGCTGGCAATAAAAGTGAGTTCACCCTAAGTGAAAATGTCCAAATTGGGACCAAAGTGTCAATATTTTGTGTGGCCACCATTATTTTCCAGCACTGCCTTAACCCTCTTGGGCATGGAGTTCACCAGAGCTTCACAGGTTGCCACTGGAGTCCTCTTCCACTCCTCCATGAGGACATCACAGAGCTGGTGGATGTTAGAGACCTTGCATTTCTCCACCTTCCGTTTGAGGATGCCCCACAGATGCTCAGTAGGGGTTAGGTCTGGAGACATACTTGGCCAGTCCATCACCGTTACCCTCAGTATCTTTAGCAAGGCAGTGGTCGTCTTGGAGGTGTGTTTTGGGTCATTATCATGTTGGAATACTGCCCTGCGGCCCAGTCTCCGAAGGGAAGGGATCATGCTCTGCTTCAGTATGTCACAGTACATGTTGGCATTCCCTCAATGAACTGTAGATCTCCAGTGCCAGCAGCACTCATGCAGCCCCAGACTATGACACCCCCACCACTATGCTTGACTATAGGCAAAACATACTTGTCTTTGTACTCCTCACCTGGTTGCCGCCACACACGCTTGATACCATCTGAACCAAATATGTTCATTTTGGTCTCATCAGACCACAACTCATGGTTCCAGTAATCAATGTCCTTAGTCTGCTTGTCTTCAGCAAACTGTTTGTGAGCTTTCTTGTGCATCATCTTTAGAAGAGGCTTCCTTCTGGGACGACAGCCATGCAGACCAATTTGATGCAGTGTGCAGCGTATGGTCTGAGCACTGACAGGCTGACCCCCCAGCCCTTCAACCTCTGCAGCAATGCTGGCAGCACTCATATGTCTATTTCCCGAAGACAACCTCTGGATATGACGCTGAGCATGTGCACTCAACTTCTTTGGTCACCATGGTGAGGCCTGTTCTGAGTGGAATCTGTCCTATTAAACCGCTATATGGTCTTGGCCACTGTGTTGAAGCTCAGTTTCTTGGCACATTTCTTATAGCCTAGGCCATCTTTATGTAGAGCAACAATTCTTTTTTTCAGATCCTCAGAGAGTTCTTTGCCATGAGGTGTCATGTTGAACTTCAAGTGACTAGTATGAGAGCGCGAGAGTGATTACACCAAATTTAACACACCTGCTCCCCATTCACACCTGAAACCTTGTAACACTAATGAGTCACATGACATTGAGAAGGGAAAATGGCTAATTGGGCCCAATTTTGACATTTTCTCTTAGGTGTGTACTCACTTTTGTTGCCAGCGGTTTAGACATTAATGGCTGTGTGCTGAGTTATTTTGAGGGGACAGCACATTTACACTGTTATACAAGCTGTACAATCACTACATTGTAGCAAAGTGTTATTTCTTCGGTGTTGTCACATGAAATGTTATAATAAAATATTTACAAAAATGTGAGGGGTGTACTCACTTTTGTGAGATATTGTATACACAGCTCAGATTCCTGCTTTGCAATATTCGATCCATCTGTGGGCAGGTTGGTTGTACCCAAGTCAATCCATCGATACAACAAGCCTGTTGGATTTATTACATGCGGTTACTGCCATCGGCTATAGCCACTAGCAGTAATCATTGTGCTCTGCCGGTCGGGAAGGCTCCCTGCAGAACGCAGTAGTGCTGCAGGAGGGATACCCTCATCAACACTGACTGTGTTACTGGAAAAATCAAGCAATTTTCTTTCCTTCCACCCCTTGTGGAAGGAAAGAAAATCAAATCATCTATCGTTTGCCTGTGTCTGCTGATTCATCAAAAACAATGCTCTCCATATGTGGCTGATATCTCTATAATAGTTAGGCAGTTTGGTAGAACTGTTGTGTTGGCCAATCTATCCTGCAGGACAGTGGCATCACGCTCTCCACCTCATCCAATCAAACAATGCTTTGCATTCATTCAGAGAATGTAAAACATTCTCTAAATCGGGTGCCCAACTGCTGGCCCTCTGATGTGGCCTGTGACCTCCTGCTCTGTGACGGCAGGTTGGCAAGCCCAAATTGCTGGTTCCCAACCCGCCATCCCAGAGCATTAGTGTTCTGAATAGAGCCAGCACTAGAGGAAGCATGGCTGTGAACTGAACAGAGCCGCATAAGCCGATGATTCCTGTATAGCGCCGGCTCCTGTCACAGGTGGAGTGATACCAAATGTACTCCCAGCCGGCAATACCTGTAGCAAGGGAGATTCCTGAATGGAAGATTATTATTAAAGGTCAGTTTATGTTCTAAAATCATAGTGTATATATTGGCATATCACTTTTGCAGTGGTTACTGGGCTTCTTTCAAACTGTTCTACAGGTAGAGCGCAGTGCATCTGTGGGTTTCCTGCACTGAGCCATAGACTTCTGTTATTTTCTGCAGGTTTGGTGTGCTTTCTGAAAGTGCACCACACTTGCAGAATATAATAGAAGTCTATAGCAATGTGCAGCTAACCCGCAGGAAAGCCACAGGTGCACAGCACTGCACCTGTTGTGTGGGTAAACCGCATTTTTCAGGCGGATCCAATTGGACCTCTATGGAGTGGCACTGCTACCCCCAAAATGATCTGCTAAAAAAAACAGAAGAGGATCTGTTCCCTTCTGTCTGGGCAGATCGGAGGGCTCATAGAGTACAGCGGGCTGTATCCATGTCTGCTCTGCATATGCGGAATGGACATGGACCTGTCATCCGCAGGCTCCACCCATTGTGCTCAGCAACCGATTACCAAGTCGCTTAAGTAGCCCTCACTCTTCAAAAGGTTGCGTGCCCCTGCTCTAAATCGCGCTTTTGCCGTGCAGCTGACCCCGTGTTCAGAATGCAGCATGGCAGCCACATAGCAAGGAACCCGGAAGCAAGTGGAGATGACTGGAGTAGTGGTGGGTACTTAAAGGGGTTGTAAAGGCAGAAGGTTTTTTATCTTAATGCATTGTATGCATTAAGATAAAAAACCTTCTGTGTGTAGCAGCCACCCCAGCAGCCCCCAATTACTTACCTGAGCCCCTTTTCTCTCCAGCGATGTCCACGAGTGTCTTAGCCATCCAGGATAATCCTCCTGATTGGCTGATACACAACAGTGGTGCCATTGGCTCCCGCAGTTGTCAATCAAATTCAGTCAGCAAATCAGGGGAGAGAGGGGACGGGGCTGGGTCAGGGCTCCATGTCTGAATGGATACACAGAGCTCTAAACTCGGCTCGAATGCTTGAGTGACCCCTGTAGCAAGCTGCTGACTGTAGAGGCACTCAATAGGAGGGGCCAGGAGCAGCAGATTGGGACCCGAGAAGAGGAGGATCCGGGCTGCTCTGAACAAAACCAACTTCACAGAGGAGGCAAGTATAACATGTTTATTATTAAAAAAAAAACAAAAAAAAAAACACGAGACTTTACATTCACGTTAAGTGATTTCCAGCTAAGTATGCCATAACCATAGTTCATTGGCCCAAGCTGGACCAATGTAAGTATGTATAAAATATCCATACCTGAAATTCTTCTCTAATTCTGTAGCTTTCAGTAAATTAATACCTGGGGATCTTACCAAGGTCTTTGCTCATGCATTTCTGATTATAAGGTGACAACACTCTTTCCCTGTCCCCAACTCTGTTGTCTTCCTGCCACACACGTTACCAATACCTAGACATGTTTTACTGTTGTCACCATCCAGAAACCCGCCTGAACAATTGTCACACTGCTATAGTTAGTGTACATGCAGGTAGACAGAAAGTGGCTGCAATTAGATTGCAGAAGATCAGCAATGAGGTTCAACAAGGTATGAAAACATTTAAAACAAGCATTATATTAAACAAAAAATGCAGTTGTATATGATCCAGTATTTTAGCAAACTAAGGGCCGGTTCACATGCAGCGATGCGGGAACCCTGCAAATCCACGGCGGGTTGCCGCATCGCTTGTCTCCTGGCGACAGTTCACACTGCCATATGCGAACTGTGAGGAGTGTCAATACAAAGATAATGACACCCCCAAATCAGTTTGCATATCTCAGGGCGAACTGCAAACTCGCACAGGAATCAGATCGCATGGTGTGAACCAGCATGCTATCTGATTCTGACCCTGCGCAAAAAGGGTCCTGTGTGAGTTTGCTCCGATTGCGATGCAAATTCAGCCATACTAGCTCTATGGCTGAATTTGCATTGCACAGAGATCGCACATGGCTCACACTGCAGTGCAATGCGAATCACATCTGATCTCTGAGATCAGAGCAGTGTGAACCGGCCCTAAATTTCATTCAATTAGGCTTTGTACCCCCTTGCCAACCACGTATTGCATAAATGAGGTTGCAGGAGTAGCAGGCTTTTATACGCCCAGTAGCTGCACATATGAGTCCACAGCAGCCTGAGGTTGTGGCTGTGAACACGCTCCCTGCACGCTCCCAGCACACTGACCAAGCTGTCACTGGAAGCTCACAAGATAGGCTCCTGATCATGTGACCGACGGGAAAGCCAATCACAGTGGTTATATAAAAGCCTTTCCACCTTCCTTGCTTTAAAGGATAAGTTCACCTTTGGGAATATGTTACATGTTCCACCTGTTTTAGGGTACACATGTAACATGTTCGTTCCCAATGTTGCAGCCGCTGCCTGATCCCAAATCCCCCCCCCCCCCTCGGTGACAACAGTATGGGGAGAAATTCCCCATACTAGCTGTCAGCTTTTGAGATTAGCGCGACCGTGCAGGGCTCCGCCCACATGGCCGCCTCTTTCATACACGGAGTTCTGTGCATGAATGAACTGCAAGTCCCAACATCCTTTGCGGGTGCCAGCTTGTAGTTCTCAATGAACTACAACAGCGCTGTGGAGCGCCGTGGTAGTTTACTGATTCATCCTGTCAGTGCTTGTCTTGCCCATAAGGGATGTACGGGCACACGGATAAACTGACAGGTCTGCAGGAGACCTGTGTGGAAACAGCGATCTGCTGATCGCTAGTGCAATGCTTTACAGGCTTCAAACATACATAAATAAATAAATGCACATTTTTTTACCTGCAAAAAAATGTACATTAACTAATTTTTTTAAAGTGAACTGGGAAGCAGTATGAAGGGCTTAAACTGCAAGTGGATCATATCAAGATAGCAAGTCTCCATATTCTGGGATATGTTTCTTGTCTAAAATGGCATTTGAGATGGAACACATAGATTAGCAGTACTGGGTGGACCGGTGTGCTTTACTCTACAAACCTCTTGGTAAGTACAACACATTTAAACTATGTACCAAGCTTAGACTATAGTTGGCTTTTAAATTTGCCACTATTAAAAAAAATATTTTAAAAAAGCTTACTAATACCTTAGATTGTAAGCTCTAACGAGCATTGCCCTCGGATTCCTACTGTATTAAATTATATTGTAATTATATTGTCTGCCCTTATGTTGTAAAACACTGCATATATAAATTCTGTATGATAATAATAATACTTGAAACCATAAAATAAATTCATTTTTAAAAGAGATTGATGAGAATTGTTGCAATTATATTTTAAATACAGCATTTTATGTTGTGGTGGGCCCTGTACATGGCCCAGGAGTCACTACCAGAGCATGAATCAGGGGCATCCCTAGAGAGCAATAGCCATGACTAATTAACCTGTTTATCTTTATTGGTCATGCAATATAAACTAGAACAATGGTATGCCTATTGCTATGTCACACAGGCCATAGATCACAAACCTTTTTTCTGTTGATAAAAGAGCTAACTTCAAGTTTTAAAGATACTTTGGAGTTGATTTACTAAATGCATGTAGCGCCCCCATAGTGTAGGTGCGTTTTTGTAGCAGGGTTTTGCTAGGAGAGGTAAAATTTCGTCAGGCCTGACTGTATGTGCAGGCCTAAATGTTTTGATCTGGGCTTGGGGAGTGGCTCAGGGAAGACTGGGACAGCCCAACACTAAACCCTCCAAATAAGTCTAAGAGCATATCCCCCAATAGGGTTTTTCGGCAGAAAAGAAAAGAAAGTAATTATCCAAACAACTAAGTTGTAAAAATATATCACAGTTTATTTGTATAATCAATTGATGTGGAAAATTTGGTAATGTTTTTAAAGCAACAAAAAACAACAAAAAAGAGAAAAAACTCCGGTTACACAGCAATGGGACATGTGTTTACATAAAGTCAACTGCAGAGAGAAACAAAAGAAGGGAAATTGCCATACTGTGCAGCCATGGGCCGCATAAGGTCCCCTACGCGTTTCAACCTTTATGACGTGTGTCTAGGTCTTCATCAGGGGGATCATAGGCATAACCCTTTCTAAAAAGATATTAAATGTCATTAAATCAAAAAATCAGAAAAGTGCGTATACTGGTGAATTAGCAGTAGAGTAATACATTTTCAAACACTTACATTGCTGCAATTGATTGTTACAAACAAGTCCCAGATATCCAGAGTTTATTAAAAGAGGTGGTTAAGTAAAAAAGGCTGCAACGACTTGACACAGGAGATCTCCGCCCGCCACACAAGGGACAA
>BLSH010310864.1:1865744-1901521 GCA_018402905.1 Glandirana rugosa
GGGGGGGGGGGGGACCCAGTGAAAACACTGTAAAACAAAGAAGAGGGCACTCCAGACTTGCGCATTACCCAAGTGGTATCATTAATGATAAATAAATAAGAGGTATACTCACAAATAAATCAATGATAAAAGCATGTCAGGGTCCATATTAGGCTGGAGGTCCTTCCAGATGGCTAACACATTTCGAGGGGAGTTCCCCTCTTGCTCTTCAAAGAACTCCCCTCAAAACGCGTCAACCGTCTGGAAGGTCCTCCAGCTTGCTGGGAACAGTCTTGGTGACCTGGTTGCTTTGTGCTTATTATGGACCCTGGCATGTTTTTATCATTGATTTGTTTGTGAGTATACCTCTCATTTATTTATAATTAAATATACCACTTGGTTAATGTGCAAGGCAAGTGCGCCCTCTTTTTGTTTTACAATAATTCCGGGACAGTTTGGGAAGCCCTAAGTGTTTTCTGAGGCTTAATGTTTTTTTCCAGGGAGTCTCAATTCCCAGGTTATAAAGAAAACATTATTATTCTAGTCGTGCTTAGATGGAATCTGTATTTCCTCGGAATGGGGACATGGGGAATTTCTTTAAATAAACATTTAAACATTAATCTCAAAACTAAAAACTAAAAAAATGAAGAAAAAGCATAAGCATGTGCTAAATTGAGGTTTTTATATTTCCCTAGGATTCTCTAAAGGATGCATGTTTATCAGGACATCATAGAGGTGAATTGAAAAGAAATACAATCTGTCTTGGCCAATGTCGTTACTTCCTGTTCTAGAGTTTTTAATTGGCACTTTCACCGGTGTGGACTGTCAGGTTGGTTTGGAATCTGCTGAACGGTATGTGTTTGGCCACTATGAACACATTGCTCAAAGTCTTACCTCAGAAAACATTCTTGCTCTTTCTTGGAACTATTTTTGGAAAATATGTTTTTGCAAAGTCCAAATATAGATTAAAAACAAACTCTTTGAAAAAGTCCTCAGTATCTGGCACCAACCACCTTCTCCTAGCCTAGGCCACTGTGTACATCTCGGAGTGTTTTTCTCTCTACTCCCCTGGCTTTCGCCTTTATTTTCTCTCAATTACTCTTCACCTCTACGATCAATAGCCATGATATTTCTAAGGGTCAGAGATTGTACATTCATCGATCAGAAACAGCCTGACAACAACTGAAGAGCAGACATAGCCAGACGGATCAATGACACCCGTGCCTAGCTCTGAAACATTAAGGTTTATTCCAAAGCATCAAACTGTAATGTGACCTGTATTTTTTCTCTAAATAAGATTGCAAGTACAAAAGAAGCCTGGTATTCAACAATTTTTGTTTACTCTTGATTTTCATGCAATCACTTATCTTAACTGTAGTTTATTTTTTGTTTTCTTAATTTCATACTATAATAAGTGTGGACTCTCTTCAGCGGTATCTGAGCAGCCTTAAAGCTGAATTCCAGGCACGCAGCCAAGCATGCTGGTGAAGTACACATACAGGGGTTGATTTACTAAAACTGGAGAGTGCAAAATCCGGTGCAGCGCTACAAAGAAACCAACTAGCTTCCATTTTTTTGTGAAAGCTTAACCACTTCCCCACCGGGCGCAATATTTTTACTGCGGCAGTGTGGTTGTATTCCGTGAATCGCCATAAATAAGTGGCAATTCACGGACGCACAGCTAGGGGGTGAGAACGCGCGCTCTCGTGCCCACCGCACAATGGAAGGGTGTGCCCACGGCTCAGGCTGACCCGATGTCTGCCGGCGAGCCGCGATGATCTGCCAGAGGGAAAGAACGGGGAACCGCCGAAGTAAACACGGCAGTTCCCCGTTCTGACAGGCAGCATGTAAGAGATCTACTGATCCCTGTCACTGGGATCAGTTAGATCTCTTATGCCTCTGGCAGCCCAGCCCCCTCACAGTTAGAACACACCTAGGGAACACACTTAACCCCTAGATCTCCCCCTGCAGGTTAACCCCTTCACTGCCAATGACATTTATACAGTAATCATCAGATATTTAAATTTCTGATCGCCCTATAAATGTCATTGGTCCCACAAAAGTGTCAAAAATGTACGACATGTCCGCCCCAATATAAAAGTCCTGATAAAAATCACAGATCGCTGCCATTACTAAAAAAAAAAAAATATGTAAAAAACACCAGAAATTAATTCTCATGATTTGTAAACGCAGCAACTTTTGCGCAAACCAATCAATATCGATTGCGTTTTTTTTTACCAAGAATATGAGGAAGAATATAAATCGGCCAAAACTGATGAATACATTTTTTTTTTTTAATTTGTATTTTAGCAAAAAGTAAGAAATATTGTTTGTTTTGCAAAATTGTCGCTCTCTTTTGTTTATAGTGGCGATCAGAAATGAGGCAGAGGTGACCAAATACCACCAAAAGAAAGCTCTATTTGTGGGAAAAAAAGGATGCAAATTTTGTTTGGGTACAACATCGCATGACCATGCAATTATCAGTTAAATTGATGCAGTGCCGAATCGTAAAAAGTGCTCTGGTCCTACAGTGGGAAATCCTTCCGGGGGGTGAAGTGGTTAAAGTGATTGTTTTTTTTTTTAAATAACAAAGATGTTATACTTACCTGCTCTGTGCAGTGGTTTTGCACTGCTCAGATCCTCCTCTTCTCGGGTACCTCACCGGCGCTCCTGGCCCCTCCCTCCTGCCGGGTGCCCCCAAAGCAAGCAGCTTGCAATGGGGGTATAGGCTCGCATAGGCTTGTGCAGGGTGTGTGCCAGGTAGGGCAGCCGTGCCTACTTCCCCCCCCCCTTGTCTCAGCTGAGGCTGCAGAAAAAGACATGTGTGTTTAAAGTTTGGGATGCATAGCCTAATGCAATAGGCTGCACACACCTATGAATGGGGGCACCAAAGCAGACACACTCCCAAACTGTGGCTCTGTGTGTCCATTTACACACGGTCATCCTGATCCTAGGTTCTATATCTACCAGTACAAATATTCATTAAAAAAGTTTCACCCGGCCGGACAAAAGTATGGTATACACTGGAGTGGCTCAATACAAGCCCTATCCCCAGTTCGCTGATGCAACACTTGAGTAAAGGTGTGGTTCTTTAGTGCTGATACAGACTTCAAAAACCTGTGATTTAAAGATCACTTGGGCATTAAGTAAAGAGAACCTATGCCATTATAAAACATAGCCTTTATTAATGCACTTAAAATATCAGATGAGTTTAACTCAACCATTGGTGCAATAATATAAAATACTGACAAGGTTGTCAAAACACAGCACAGACACAGCCGGCTCACAATCCATTTATTCACCACACACAGCACCTCATACACTGGCCAATTGTAGCAACCATTCCAGAACAGTAAAAGTACAAGATAAAGGCTAGAACTGCCTGTGGAGATGATTATAAAGTATTGTGCCTCTGATAAGGTTGCTTGGGTCAGCTGCAGGTACTGGACAGCATGTAACATGTGGATGACCCAGGTAAGGGTGGGATAGGGAGAGAAGAGTTTGTGGGGGACAGGAGTTCACCAAATGGCAGACCGGGAATGGGAGAATGTCTAGAGTATGGGTAATGACTTGATTGATTAAAGAGTCCAATCTCCCATTCAACAAAAGGAGGGTGGCGGGGTGATAATGTAACTAGGAATGGACACTTCTTGTGGAAGGGTTGTGTTCAGTCCTACACGGATTAAAGCACAATGACACTGCATGCAAGCAGTTAAGTGCAGGCAGATAGCCCTGTGGGGCTGGAGCCAAAGTTGCGGCTAGGATACGAACTGCTTGTAGCTCTGCTGCCAGCAACCCTCACAGCCAGGGTGAGTGTCCACAGTGGCCACCACCACCTGAATTGAACCAGCCCGTGTGTCACACAATAGTCCTGTTGCACAATTATGAAATTGTAGAGCTCACCCGTCACCACAAAAGCTGTGAAAGTAGTCCCTCCTGCCTGTTGGGGCTATGTCTCCCTCCGGTTGGCGTGTATCACGACCGGTAACCACCTATACTCCCATGAAAGGCGTTGCATCCCATACTTCCAGGTCAGGCCACTGCATTCACGGCTATAATCCATGTAGGACTGAACACAACCCTTCCACAAGAAGTGTCCATTACTAGTTATATTGTCACCCTAACACCCTCCTTTTATTGAAAGGGAGATTGGACTCTTTAATCAATCAAGTCATTACCCATACTCTAGACATTCTCCCATTCCCGGTCTGCCATTTGGTGAACTCCTGTCCCCCACGGACCCTTCTCTCCCCACCCCACCCTTACCCAGGTCATACACCTGTTACATGCTGTCCCGTACCTGCAGCTGACCCAAGCAACCTTTTCAGAGGCACAATACTTTATAATCCTCTCCACAGGCGGTTCTAGCCTTTATCTTGTACTTTTACTGTTCCGGAACGTTTGCTACAATTGGCCAGTGTATGAGGTGCTGTGTGTGGTGGATAAATGGATTGTGAGCCGGCTGTGTCTGTGCTGTGTCTTGACAACGTTGTCAGTATTTTATATTATTTCACCAGTGGTTGAGTTAAACTCATCTGATATTTTAAGTGGTAAGTAATAAAGGCTATGTTTTATAATGGCATAAGTTCTCTTTACTTAGTGCCCAAGTGATCGCTGCCTACCAAGTCACTGACCTGCAGCAAGCATGCAGCTAATGAAGAAAGCTGGAACATCCTGAATGCTTTTTCCACCTTTAAATCAGGTCAGCAATGGCACTAGAATGAGTAATGATGTTTAAAGCAGCTTTTTATTTTGAACCATAATTGACAGAAGATAAAGGCTTAGGAGCTCTTTTTTGGATAATTGCAATTACAAATCTGATTAGCTCTCTAGTTCCCTCTGGTGAAATTAATATGACAATTTTCATTATTGCCAGAGATCCATATTCATCGTCACTAATTTGAAAATAAACCGTGGTAACATGTTAGAGCTTTAACTCAATGAAAATAATCCCTGCAAGACTCATCTAAAAAATCTTGTCAAGGCTCATCTCACCTTCCCTTAAAAGTGGAAGAAATAGCCATGATTATACATTAATATAAATGTGATTAGAAAGAACCTATCACGCAGAATAGAAAAATTCTGGTTAATACATCGGCCTAGGTAAGAGATTAGTATAATGTGGTCATTAACTTTTGTGGGAAATGTCAACTATACATTTTTCCACTTTTCCTTATATATGGCATTCTGTATGTAAAAAAATAAAATAAAAATAAATAAAAATTATGTAAAGAAAAAACACGTAGCAAGTGTTACTACACTACACTGTAAGTGACAATTCAGAGACAACCAATAGTGTACAGCGTCATCCACTGAGTTATGTGCCATACCCTATACATACTTGTGAATACTGATAGCTGCATAAAAGACGCTAACTTTCTGCGGTAAAGTAAAGTGTGACTAGAATTAGTTATTCTTTTACTTTGATCTTTTCAACACAGACACATGAGAGATGCCCTTAATAAGTCTGGATATCTCACATCTTGTTGGTCTTTAAAGTGTATGTTTGGTCGAAATATAAAAATAATAAATAATAAAATACAATTGTGCAATGCATGCATATTTCCCCATGTTTCCCTGCAAGCATAGAAAAATACCTTTTGATCTGTCAGAATTCCGTGTGCCCTTAACTTCCTTTTTGGGCTGACGATACGGTGTCTTGCTACACTGACATGTCAACCAGTGTTGTCAACCCTGCGTGCTGAACTACAGAACTTCACCTATCCCTCTCTCTGTCTCTCTCCACATCATTGATTTTTTTTTTCACCATAACACTTCTACTGCCTACCCACACACTGTGTGTAGCAGAAGGGCTCTTGGGAGATGCAGTTCTGGGGGTGTGCATACAGCAGCTGACATTGAGGGAGCTTTCCAAGCTCGCTGATAATTTCATAGAGAGTAATACAATATATTTCTTCAACAGGACCAAGGCAACAGAATAAATGAATTGGGACTTTATTAGTTGGGACATGATCTAATGGGGGAGAGAGAGGTTTGGGGGTAAACTTGAGTCATATCTGGAAATACACTTTAACCACATCCCGACCGCATTGCATACATTTACTGCTGCAGAGTGGCTCTGTACCGTGAATCGTCGCCTATAAACGGCGGCTCGCGCGTGCGAGGAGTGTATGCAGGAGTGTGGCTGCGGCTCCAGCGAACTTGATCTCTGCCGGCGAACCACGATTACCTAGCAGATCTCCACCATTATTAGCAATGAAAAAAAAATGTAATAACACCAGAAATGAATGCTCATGGTTTGTAAACGCGGCAACTTTTACGCAAACCAATCAATACACGCCAATTGCAAATTGTTTTACCAAGAATATGAGGAAGAATATAAATCGACCAAAACCAATGAATACATTTGTTTTTTTATATTTTTTTTTTGGATATGTATTTTAGTAAAAAGTAAGAAATATTGTTTTGTTTTTTTTCGCAAAATTTATGCTCTTTTTTTGTTTATAGCGGTGATCAGAAATGACGCAGAGGTGATCAAATACCACCAAAAGAAAGCTCTATTTGTGGGAAAAAAGTGCTCTGGTCCTAACGTGGGAAATCCTTCTGGAGCTGAAGTGGTTAAGAAGATCATGATCATCTCCAAAACATGCCTATTCTCCGTTAGTTATTTCTTAAAGGATAAGTTCACTTTAAAAAAAAAAAAATACCCATTTTTTTGCAGGTAAAAAAGTTGCATTTATTTATTATTTTTTTTTGGAACCTGTAAAGCATTGCACCAATGATCAGCAGATTGCTGGTGCCATGCATGTTTCCTGCAGATCTGTCAGTGTATCTGCGTGCTCGTACAACCCATACGGACAAGCAGATACATTGACAAGAAGAATCAATGAACTACCATGACGCTCCAGAGCGCCATGGAAGTTCATTGAGAACTACAAGGCGACATCCGCAAAGGATGTCGGACTTCTAGTTCATTCGCACACAGAGCTGTGTGAATAAATGACATGGCCATGTGGGTAGAGCCCTGCACGGCCGCGCTGATTTAAAAAAGTGACCGCTAGTACGGGGAATCCTTTAATGCTGATACTAGTATAAATGTGAGTAGAGTTACACTAAGCCAGGCATGAGAAATTCATTTTCACAAGGGGCCACATGAGAAACTGGGACTGTTGTGGAGGGCCGAACTTAATAAACTTAGATTTATTTCAAACATATGGTCGGGGGTGGTAAAAACCGGCAGCTGCGGTTTTACCATCCCCCAGCCTCCCACCTGAACTGTAAAATAACAGCCAGATGTGGCTGTGGCTGTTCAGATACCTTGGCCATGATGCTTTGCTTTATGACCTTGGCATATTTAACTTTGACCAGCAGTACCACTTGTCAAACTTGCCCACTGAGTTCAAAGGGGCTGAACCACAACCGGATGCAATGCATTAGACTGTGGAGCAGTAATGCAGCATTATAAAGTTACATTAGTGAAAAGCACTGTGACTGGAAGAAGAGAGTCTGAAATTGGTTAAGAGGGGATTTCTGCAGATCCTGACCTGGAGTGAAGGAAAGTTGCAGGGCTCCTGGGGTTTGCACTAGGTGCTAACACAGGAAGAACTTAGCTGGGTAGCACAGAGGCAGTCAAGCATTTGGATGGCTGTAGTTTGGAGATCCCTGCTCTAGACAATGCTCTCCTGCCAGAACCAAGCTTCTTCCTCATAGTGATCAGCTACCGATAGGCATGCTGACAGTGGAGGCATAGATGGCCGGATAGGGACAGCCAAAGGGCCAGATGTGGTCCTGGGGCCACAATTTGTCCAGGTCTGCATTAAACAATGGAGACCTGTAAGAGTCATACTATTTCCCCCCTATATGTACTGAACATTTTTGCAAATTTATGCAACTGAAATCTCTAGGGGGGGGGGGGGGTTTCAAATGTTAGCCATAGGTTTTTATTAGGTTGTTTTTGTTGGCTGACAAGGTTGAGTGCTAGGCATATTTGTTCATTTTACGCAGTTGTTGTACATCACCTCTATCTAGTTATAAATTGCTGAGCTGCTTGCCATTTTTACTACTCAAAGAAGAGAATTTAGAAATAACACATGTCCAATAGAACCACGTGGGTCCCGTTTGAGTGTAAATATAAAATTAACCTGCCATCATAATAAAGGAGATATAAGTAAACTGTATGTTTTTAAAAAACTCCAAATCATTATTTCTCATAACACAATCAAGTCCCCATTACACAGTCCCAGTCACTCATGATGACCTCTATTTGAGGCAGTTTTTGCTATAATTGTTCTGATAGCTCAGTCATGGCACATTGACATCTGCAGTTCCAGAAACTTGGTGAGTCCCAGGTTACCTACCTGTGGTATCTGAAGTCCACGTCAGGTGAACCTTCTGGAATGTTATGTCATAAAGGTAGTTCCATTGACATAGGATCTCTACGACACAATCTGCTGGCAGCCAAGGCAGGAGTTCCTCGGGTGGGGTTTCATTGCAGTACAGGGAAAGCAGAATGTGGAAGCCCGTAAACATTGGTTTGGACATTAAAAAAAATACCACTGTCTGGACCTGTACATATATACATACCATTGATGCCTCTAAAAGAAGACACAGGGCTTTGGACACAGCCCTCATGAAATTCCGCCATCTCCAACTCTCCAATTTCCTCAAATGCCACACAACCTAGAATGCAACTGAGCCAGAGCCCAATGTCTCTACTCTCCACACACCCACAGTGCACCCTTCCCCATATCTCCATGCCCCAATGTGGGCTGATATGTCTGTATTTATATTCCTGCAAATGTAAATCAGTACTGGGAACACCATGAGCTGATACAAACAATAAACAAGTGCCTTATGAACCAATGCCACTGTTGCACAATATCCCTCTAATAGCCATAAGTATTCTAATTTTGGATTATGCTAGAAAACTACCCCAGGACAAATACACGTAAACAAGAACATTCAGCCAATTGAATATGGTGTTTTTATCGGGAAATGAACCCATGCCCTTAGTGCTGTAAAGCCAATGGGCCTCCAAAATGACTGTATCTAGAAAAAAACAGCAGTATTCTTAGAAATGTTTGTTCAACATGTACTTCCAAGATTCAGCACTTACATTCACTTGTGCATACATGCCAGTATGGATACGAAGTTTTACTAAGCGTAAAGTACAAAGGAATAGCTGTCATATCATTCCAAGATTATCATCCAGTGTTTTTATTTCTGTTATTCCATTCCAAAATAAAGAACCACCCAAGAGTTATCGCTAATACCTGGGTGTGTTCAGTTTGTGTTGGAGTCTATGGAATCTTCTCTTGGAAGACAATTACTTCAAGATGAACAATAATCTGCCTAAAATCATTTTATCTGTGTAATGGTTCAAACCCGACTAGCAGCAGGCAAAAGTATCATCAGCTAGTAAACTGCTAGGGCTGTTAAGGCAATGATAAAACTGTGCAAATTTATTTTAAAAGTCCATGATGTGGGTAAGATGGCCATTTGGGACACAGTGAAGTAATCACTGCATCCTATAATCTCTGCACAGAAGTCTTTTAAGAGACATGATGGGGTTGATTTACCAAAACTGGAGAGTGCAAAATCTGGTGCAGCTCTGCATGGTAGCCAATTAGTTTCTAACCTCAGCTTGTTCAATTAACCACTTCAGCCCCGAAAAGATTTCCCATATTAGGACCAAAGCACTTTTTGCGATTCGGCACTGACAATTGCACGGCCGTGTGACATTGCACCCAAACAAAATTGGCATCCTTTTTTTCCCACAAATAGAGCTTTCTTTTGGTGGTATTTGATCACCTCGGTGTCACTTCTGATCACTGCTATAAACAAAAAAAGAGGGACAATTTTGAAAAAAAAAAAAAGGCTGATATATATACTTCTACATATTTGTGGTAAAAAAATCGCAATCAGTGTTTATTGATTGGTTTGCGCAAAAGTTTGCCGCATTTACAAACCATGAGCGGCGATCTGAGATTTTTATCAGGACTGCGATATTGCGGCAGACATGTCGGACATTTTTGACACTTTTTTTGGGACCATTGACATTTATATATTAGCGATCAGAGCTTTAAATAGCCAGTGATTACTATATAAATGTCACTGGCAGGGAAGGAGTTAACACCAAAGGGGTAATGAAGGGGTTAACTGTGTTCCCTAGGTCTGTTCTAACTGTATGAGGGCTGGGCTGCCAGGGGCATAAGAGATCTAACTAATCCAGAGTATAAGGATCAGTAGATCTCTATTATGCTGCCTGACAGAGTGGGGAACCGTCGTGTTTACATCGTGGTTCCCCGCTTTTCTTCTCTAACAGACGATCGCAGGTCGCCTGCAGACATCGAGTCCGCCCAACCCACGGCCCCGCATAGGGAGCATGCAGCAGGCATGAGAGCGTGCTGCCGGCGGCGAGCGCTCGCTCCCTTAGCTGCGTGTGCGTGGATCACCGTTAAGCTTTGACCATAAAGCTTGGAAGCTGATTGGTTTCTGTACAGAGCTGCATTCAATGGTCAAACTGCTTTTTTTTATTATTGTGAAATTCTATATAAACAGCAGTCTTTAAAGTATAACTGAAGGCAAACCTTTTGTTTTTAGTTTTAGATGGAGTAGAGAGGGATTAGAACACATATTAGGTTTTTATTGTTGTCTGTGCCCCCATTAGGGAGATTCATCCCCTCTATTTGCCCTGTTTACCATTATCACTGAAAGTGAAAGTAAAAGAAAACCCCAAATTTTGGGTTGTCCCCAGAAAAGTAATAGAGGAGAGATCTTCCAATAGGGACACTAGTTCTGATGGCATGGGGTCCCTCAAGGAATTCCCTTAACCACTTCAGCCCTGGAAGGATTTCCCACTTTAGGACCAGAGCACTTTTTGCGATTCGGCACTGCGTCGATTTAACTGACAATTGCGCGGTCATGGGATGTTGAACCCAAACGAAATTTGTGTCCTTTTTTTCCTCGCAAATAGAGCTTTCTTTTGGTGGTATTTGATCCCCTCTGCGTCATTTCTGATCGCCGCTATAAACAAAAGAAGAGCGACAATTTTGCAAAAAAAACCAAATTTCTTACTTTTTGCTAAAATACAAATCCCAAAAAAAATATAAAAAAAAAATTTTTCCATCGGTTTTGTGCGATTTATATTCTTCCTCATATTTTTGGTAAAATAAAAATCACAATCGGCGTTTATTGATTAGTTTGCGCAAAAGTTGTCGCGTTTACGGATGATGAGAATTCATTTCTGGGGTTTGTATTTTTTTTTTACTAGTAATGGCAGCGATCTGCAATTGGTATTTATACAGCGACCAGTGCTATGAAAATGCACTGATTACTGTGTAAATGCCATTGGCAGTGAAGGGGTTACCCTGCTGGGGGCGCTCTCAGGGTTAACTGTGTTCCCTGGATGTGTTCTAACTGTATGTGGGCTGCCCTGGCTGGGGGAAGGGGATGATCACGGCTTCCATATAGAGGAAACCTGTGATCATCACCCTCCCCCCTCTAACAGAACGGAGATCCATGTTTACTCACACGGACCTCCGTTCTTTCAGTGCGGGGGAGCCATTGCGGGTAGCCAGCGGCGATCGAGTCCGCCCTACCCCCTCTCCCTGGCCCCCCCCCAACACAGTGAGCATGTGTGCTCACGATGCTAGTTATTGCGGCTGCCATCCTGTGGCGGCGTTTGGTGATAACGAGCCACCTTGCCGCCGTCACACTGTGGCGGGCGGTCGGCAAGTGGTTAATTTGCAGAGATTTTCTCACTTCTTGTTTGGCTACAGGACAGACTGTGAAGGTAAATCTCCCCAATGGGACACAGATGGCAAAAAATAAACTGACAGGGGTTATAACCCTCCCTTACTCTATCCAAAATGAAAAAAATACGTTTTGCCTTTAGTTCTACTTTAAGTTTTCAAGTTCAAGTGATAGCTTAATCAGTGATTCTAAGTTTTCGCCTCCACAAACATTTTCCAGGGGGAACACGGTCAATGTTGCCATATTTCCAAGAGTTAGGGTAATGAAACTCAGCTACATAGCAACTTTTTATCCACCAACTACCCAGTGCTGGGAGCTCCCCTTTCCTTCCCCTCAACTCCATAAATAACCTTTTAGGTAGCTGCTGGGCATGAAGTGAAAGGGAATACCATAGAATTACTTGGTGAATAACATGCATAAAATATGTTAAATGTGCACATAATCTTATGGGAAGTTCTTGTCAAAATGAATAGTCTAGTGTCAGGATTTCTTTGAAATTCTTTGCACAAGACAATAAGTACTGCACGCTCATGTAAATAGGTGGAGAAAGCTTTACCACATTACTTGTGGACTTGTGAAAGTGCTTTGCGGTTGTCAATTTGCTTAATGGTTTACTTATCTTTATTGGCGTATTGGCAACCATGAAATAGACTTTCAAGACTTACAAAAAATAACTAAAATCATAAACAATTATTGGGCCTTGCTCTACAGTTAAACAAAGAGACCCCTTTTTGTCCATTTAATCTGTGAATTTATTTTTTTAACCGACACAGAACTGGAAACACAGCTGTAACCAATGACTTGCAGATCCAGTTCATCGGCCAGCTGGATTCTGTTCTGCTGAAACAGCAAGATTTTCTACATTGTTCCCTTTTGTACATCTGGAGAAATCGTTTGAGTTCAAAGGTGACAAGAAAAGCTCTTTAAATAAACCCAACGAACGGTGAAGATGCCCAGGCAACCAGCAAATCCACATCAGGGGGATGCTTATTAAAATAAAGCCTCCATTGAGAGGCACTCTTTTTGTGTATTTATAAATGTATCCAACGCAAGTTCCTTTTTTTCTTTTATAACCAAAGAACCATCTGAAGCTTTTCTCCCGTCAGCTAGCTATTTTAAAGAAGGACTCTTCTAAAGCATCAAAACTAGCCAGAAATTCCACTGAAATTGTGAACATTTGTAAAGCTCTACTGTACTATGTTTAAGTTAAACTTTTCTTTCTAAAAAATATTGCATAGTCATAGAAACAAGGAACATGCAACCTCAGGTGCCTTCATTTACCTCTAAATTCCTTTCCAAATGTCCCAGGAAACCCAAAGCCAAGGAGCCTGCCCATTACTCTATTAAAAACTTTCACTCTGTTTCCAATTTTTTTTTTTTTGTGGTAACAAGGCACCCATAGGTTTTTATAGCACTCATAAGGGTATTAGAAGATGCATAAGAACAGGTAAGTGTAAGAAAAATAAAGGAATCAATAGGTTCCAAATCCGCTCAAATCAATAACCAAAAACAAATAAACTACAATAAAGAGCTATGTGTTGTAAAGTGTAAAAAACACCTATACCAAGTAACCCCTGATGACGTCAGACATAGGCTGACAAAATGGCATTGGGTGGTGTTTGAGATACGTCATTTCCTGTCAGCTGGAATGCAGGTGGAACGCAAATTGCTGATTCCCTGCCTTCTTTGATGTAAGTGCAATACAACCTTCTTTTTTAAAATAAATTATTTGAAATACTGCACCATAAGAGTGTTCATTCCATACCCTCTCTATACAGGTGGTCCCCAGGTTACAAACAAGATAGGGACTGTAGGTTCATTCTTAAGTTGAATTTGTTTGTAAGTTGGAACATATACATTTTTTAAGTGTAGCTCCTGCCAAAAGAACTATTTTTAAGCTTTTTGGCTAGCATAGGGAAGGGTTAACACCCCTGTAATGTTTGTTTTGCTGTCTATGTTTCTGTTCAGAAGATTTCACCTCACTTCCTGTCCCAATGATAATTGGATTTTGAAAATTCCGGGTTGTTGTGGAAACAAACCTTGGTGATAAAGCATTAATGGAGACACCTTTTTCCCATAATAACTCTTACAGGAGTGAATTCCCCTTCTTAGGGGGATATTTCCTCTCACTTCCTGTTGTCTCCCTCCGTTTGTAAATAGGAGTCGTTTGTAAGTCAGATGTTTGTAACTAGGGGACTGCCTGTATGGCAAAACTGTAGCTTTAAATAAGCTACCTATATATTAGGGATGGGCCGAACACCCCCCGGTTCGGTTCGCACCAGAACATCACAAACAGGCAATAAGTTCTGGCGAACATGAGAACCCTATTAAAGTCTATGGGACACGAGCATGAAAAATGAAAAGTGTTCATTTTAAAGGGTTATATGCAAGTCATTGCCATAAAAAGTGTATGGGGACCTGGGCCCTGCCCTAGGGGACATGTATCAATGCAAAAAAAGATTTCAAAACAATCTTTTTTTCAGGAGCAGTGGTTTTAATAATGCTTAAAGTGAAACAATAAAAATTATATATTCCTTTAAATATCGTGCCTGGGGGGTCCCCTTAGTCTGCCTGTAAAGTGGCACATCTGTGTGATGTGTAGAACAGTGGCACAGCTAAATGATATTTCTAAAGGAAAAATGTAATTTAAAAACTTACTTGCAGCTGTAATTTATTTACAATATACATAAAAAATCAAGGAAAAAAATGGCATAGGGTTCCCCCCTTCGGGTTTGGTATGGGTTTTAAGGGGTACTCCACGCCAAAATTAAAAAAAAAAACTTGACTTGGGGGTCCCCCCAAAGTCCATACCAGACCCTAATCGAGCATGCAGCCAGGCAGGGCAGGATGAGGGGGGGCAAGTGAGCACCCCCCTTTCTGAACCATACCAGGCCGCATGCCCCTCAACATGAGCAGTGGGGGCTTTGGGGCAGGGGGGGGCTCTGTGCCCCCCACCCCAAAGTACCTTATTCCCATGTTGATGGGAACAAGGGCCTCTTCCCGACAACCCTGAGCTGTGGTTGTCGAGGTCTGTGGGCAGGGGGCTTGTTGGAATCTGGAAGTCCCCTTTAACAACATGGGGACAAGGTGCTTTGGGGGGATCTGCACACCACTAACTAACCTGCCTAATCTAGCTCAACTTCTCTCTATTTAATACACTATATATACGGCCGTCATGTAAGCAGCCTTACATAGTGTGGGGCGTGGACTTAGCCCCCTGAGCCATGATTGGCAAAAGGCACCCTGCCTTTGGTCAATCATGGCTCTCACAACAGATCGTGCTGTGATTGGCCAGAGCATGCAGGTCAGGTACATGATCTGGCCAATCAGCAGCCGTGAATGCACTGCAATCTCACAGTGCATTATGGGGGGCTCCACGGCAGGCGAACTCACCGCAAGCTCCCTATATTGTTTGTTGTTCTCCGGACAAACGAACACCCGATGTTCGCGTCAAACTTATGTACGACTCGAACACCGGGGCCATCCTTACTCTATATATTGAATGGATAACAGCAGCTGTTTGAATTCATTCTTGTGACCTCATGTATGACATCTTGGATTTTCCCATATGCGTAATTTTACTACCTTTAATAGGGGTCAATTAAGTCTGGTGAGTGCATAGTGTGTCTGCATGCTGGTGGAGAATAACCTTTCCTATACACACTACCCTACCCTACCACCCTACGATCGTATCCGACACGATCGGTCCTGTGAGTGCTGGCCAGCATATCTGTAACATTGCCTTTCTCATGTTTATACAATGTAAGTGCAATACTTTTATTATTTAATAACTATACCAAGTTTTACTGGATTACACTATTGGGACTTTTCTCTCACATCCTTTGGGTATCCATTGCCGTTCAAATCTGGGCACCGAGTGCTTTTGTTCGGAACATCCACAGTGTGAAAAGATCCCTTATCCCCTTAGGGGGGACCCTGGCAGGGTGAACAGCCATATGCTGTTTTACCAGCTACATCTGGTAAGCACACAAGCTGTCTGGTGAAGGATTCACACTGAATGCATTGCTGTGTAACACGTTGGGTGTTTCCTCTCCTTACTCTGCGCCTGGTGTGGCGTTACATCTACTAAGGACCTTTTCTATTTTTTCTTATAAGGACTGTCCATCTCATCTATATAGTTGCTCAGCAAATATATATATTAGGCATTTTTAAGGACTGTTTTCATCAATTGATCCGGTTTTTGTATATCAATTTATATCCACGGACTCTGAAACATCAGTGGTGTATAGTGCAACCTATATTATTGCAGGGAGGGGAATTAATCTATTCCTGTCACATTGAATAGTATTTAGCGCTGCTCATGTTTTTATATACACCACTAACTAACCTGCCTAATCTAGCTCAACTTCTCTCTATCTTACATAAACTATATACGGCCGTCATGTAAGCAGCCTTATGTAGTGTGGGGCATGGACTTAGCCCCCTGAGCCATGATTGGCAAAAGGCACCCTGCCTTTGGTCAATCATGGCTCTCACAGCAGATTGTGCTGTGATTGGCCAGAGCATGCAGGTCAGGTGCATACTCTGGCCAATCAGCGGCCGTGAATGCACTGCAATCTCACAGTGCATTATGGGGGGCTCCGCGGCAGGCAAACTCACCACAAGCTCCCCATATTGTTTGTTGTTCTCCGGACAAACGAACACCCGATGTTTGCGTCTAACTTATGTTCGACTCGAACACCGGGGCCATCCCTACTCTATATACTGAATGGATAACAGCAGCAGTTTGAAGTCATTCCTGTGACCTCATGTATGACATCTTGGATTTTCCCATATGCGTAATTTTACTACCTGTAATAGGGGTCAATTAAGTCTGGTGAGTGCATAGTGTGTCTGGAGAATAACCTTTTCTACACACACTGAGGACGTTAATCACGTGTGGGATCTATACATGGACTTCCCAACTTATGCATTTTTTTATAATTCAAATGAAGATGTATTTATTTATTTGTTTATTCACTATGGTGATATGTAATTTATGATATAAAAATGCAGTTCCTTTGTTTCTTTTCATGGAACAGTAAAATGTGCCAGACTTTTTATTTCCACTACTGCTTTAGTTTTCTGTTTTACCAATGACAATTCTCTTGTTTGGCAATCCAACAGTACCCGTGCACAGAGACTGTTGTAAGCTCTTTACTGCTTATTCCCCTATGTCACAGCTTTCTAGCAATACGTATACAGCAGCTGTGAAAACCCAGTATAAAAATCAATTTTATTTTAACTTTCTTGATCCCTCCTTTACTAATTGATCTGGAATTAAGATATACTGTATAGTATGTGAACCCTTACCTTGTAAAACAACCCATTCAGTGTAAAATAGACATGCAAGGCAAAACGTTTGTGCATAGGTATATAAAAAAAAAAATTATAAATAACTTTTTTAAATTAAATAATCATATTATCTCTGCTCTCAGCTGCATATGGGGTTTAGAGAGATGGGGGTAGAGCAGCCTTTTCCAACCAGGGTGCCCCTGGGGTGCCTTCAGGTTTATTCAGGGGTACCTTGGCAAAATGCCTAAAAATTGCCCAGAAATTGTATACAAGCCAGCAGGTGGATCAAGCCTGCTGCCTTTTGGTTACACAAAGACAAAGGTTTACATTGTGCACCACTACAGCCTTCTAGCTGCCAGCAACCTAACAACCAATTACATCATTGGTTCATAAGGAGGGTGTCAGGTGCCTACACAGCATTCTTGTTTTCCCTCCTCGTGCCCCTCCCAATTAGCAAAAGAGAGGGGGTCCCTGTAACCGCACATCCGTGTTGTCCCTGAGATCAGTGTAAAAGTGGCCACCTCAGCCTGAACTCCAACCAGACCACGTCCCCAATGTGTTTCACCTCGCCCATGACTAATCTCAGAGGGGCGGAGCAAAATGCATTGAAGGCATGGCCTATTTGGAGTCCAGGCAGAGATTGCCACTTTCACACTGATCCCAAGGACAACACGGATGTGAGGCTACAGGGACCCCCCTCTTTTTTCTCTTGAGTTGTAGCAGGAGCTAGGATGAGCTCCACCCCACACCAGCACTCCCAGTGGCGGATGCTTGGAGGATCTGTAAACACCCCATTCTGGCGAGCCTAAGTGGCACACTAAGTTGTAACAGGTCGCCCTCTCATTTGGCATTGGGGTCACATTAGCTGAGTGAAGGAAAGAAACTGAGGGAGAAGAGAAACATTGAAATAGTAGTCAGCATCACTGCGCAAAAGGTGTATTTGCTTTGGAAGAATAAAACACCCCTAATGTTGGGTCCTGCTGCATTATGTAAAACTATTAATTTTTTGAATTGTAGAATGGGGTGCTTCAAGATTGTGCATATTTTAAAGAGTGCCTTGACTGAAAAAAGGCTGAGAAACACTGGGGTAGAGAAGGAGCAGTAAACTGATCTTCCCAGTAAATGGCTGTGCAGGGTGGGGGATGTCAGTAGTGATCTGATCATTGGAGAACGGTCAGGCTGCGCTGCCAGCACAGCCAGAAAACTGACTTTGCTGGGATTTAACAGAAATACAGGCTCACATCAGGAATATGAAATGTTGGGGTAAACATATTTTTTAATAAGTAAAGAAGGGATGATGTCATTGCATTGAGAAAGAGTTTGTAAGAACCAACTTCACTTTCAAACATCGATGTCAAATGAGTTTTCACAGCTGCCCTCTAG
This sequence comes from Glandirana rugosa, assembly GCA_018402905.1. Classification (NCBI taxonomy): domain Eukaryota; kingdom Metazoa; phylum Chordata; class Amphibia; order Anura; family Ranidae; genus Glandirana; species Glandirana rugosa. The sequence goes on from BLSH010310864.1 coordinate 1,884,117, forward strand.
AAACTGGTAGAGAGACGTGGCATGAGAGAGGGAGCAATTAAGAGCTTAAAACAGAAGGAAAGGCAAGGGTCATTTTACGAGCTAGCTTGAAATGCCCCTTATTTGTAACAAACAAACCTATGACAGGTGTCAAAAGCTTTGTTTTTGCTATATGGCAGCCCAGTCATCCACCTCTCTGGTTGCTTGCACCAGAATATACAATAGTGTCAGACTCAGAAGCAAGTCAAGCACAGCAAGCTTTTAAATGTTTTGGGGAAAATGTCCTTTGAGATGCAAATGAGTGTTTGAAGTGTAATTAGTACTGTGTACTAGCAGGGTAGAGTAACAGAAGTGATGTGTGGGACATGGAACAATAAAAGTAAACTGATCCATACAATCCATTTCAAAAGTCAAATACTGCTGCTGTCTCTCTTCACAACCTCACGTCTGACATAAAATACGAATGCTATGGACCTTACGATGCAAAATGATTTTTTGTGGTCATACCATTTTTCTAACTCACAATAAATTCTATATAATTTATTTTTCATTATTTTAATTCATCCTTTCCCGCAGAACAAACAAAAGAAAAACCCATGCCCCCCAACAATCAAACACATTGGGGAAGAATCAAAGAAAATAAAAACCTACAGTATATATAGCCTTCCCAGCTGTATACGCTGAGCAGCTCTGACCCCGAAATAAAACTCAGCTCCCATGATGCAATAGGAACTTCCTCTAGCTATCTTGTGTAAGCTGTACTGTCAGACAAAATCATGCAGTAGGTGGACAGTGGCAGTACAACTTCTGACCACTAGAGGGTGTAATTTGTAAAGGGCAAGTCAATGTTGTCTGGCACTGATTTGGTAGATTTCTGCAGGATTGGCGCATTCAGCACTGGACAAGGTAGGTATGACTCTTAAGGGGTAAAATATTAAATTAGGATTAGGGGGGTTAAGAGTTAGTATCGTGGTTTAGGGGATTAACAGATAGGTATAAATGGGCATATCATTCAAATTCATTCTTTACAATCAATGAGTCACAGGTGGGGCATAAACCAACCAATAATATTTAAAAGAAAAGTATCTATTTTATGCACGCTTGTCAAAAGTTTTGGTACGTCTGCCTTTACACTCACAAGAACTATAATGGCATCCCAGTCTTAGTCCGTAGGGTTCAATATTGAGTTGGCCCACCCTCTGAAGCTATAACAGCTTCAACTCTTCTGGGAAGGCTGTCCACAAGGTTTAGGAGTGAGTCTATGTGAATGTTTGACCATTCTTCCAGAAGGGCATTTGGGAAGTCAGGATCTGATGTGGATGAGAAGGCCTGGCTCACAGTCTCCGCTCTAATTCATCCCAAAGGTGTTCTATTGGGTTGAGTTCAGGACTCTGTGCAAGCCAGTCAAGTTCCTCTACCCCAGACTCGCTCATCCATGTCTTTATGGACCTTGCTTTGTGCACTGGTGGTGTCCACAGTCATGTTGGAACAGGTAGCGGCCATTCCCAAACTGTTCCCCCAAAGTTGGGAGCATGAAATTGTCCAAAATGTCTTGGTTTGCTGACGCCTTAAGAGTTCCCTTCACTGGAACTAAGGGGCCAAGCCCAACCCCTGAAAAACAACCCCTCACCATAACCCCCCCCCTCCACCAAATGATTTTTTTCACATGCTTCTAAACCTTGTAGACAACCTTCTCAGAAGAGTTGAAGCTGTTATAGCTTCAGAGGGTGGGCCAACTCAATATTGAACCCTACAGCATAAGACTGGGATGCCATTAAAGTTCATGTGCGTGTAAAGGCAGGTGTCCCAATACTTTTGACAATATAGGTAGCGTATGAAAACCTGCTGCTCCCAAGCTTTCTTAGCCTACACTAAGGCTGGCCATAGACAGTTTTTTTTTCATCAGCCAGTGGTCTGATTGCAAAAAAAACAAACAGATTTCTCCATCCACACATGCAAGGTAAATGGAGGACAACCCCCTACCACACCATTGTATTCTGACAGCAGGATAGCTCTGCTGTTAGAATACACTGATCATCAGCTGCAGCCACTTGGCTGCAAGTGGCTGATCAACAAAAGTTTTACAACAGTCCCGTTCGACAGAAGTCAATCGTTAGATGAACTACGGGAATATTGAGATCACATGGTCTCTGACTACTAGGTGTTTCTGGTCATTCATGCTGGCAGATACTTCAATATTTAATACTGAATATGAATTATTCAAGTGTCACTAAAGGCAAACTCTTTTTTAATTTTGGATAGAGTGGAGAGAGATTAGGACCCCTGTTGGGTTATATTGCATGTATGTCACCGATAGGGTGATTCACCCTCTCTGTTTCTCCTGTTTAGTGTTATCATTGAAATTAAAAGAAAATCCCAAATTTTGGTTTGACATCAAAATTCTTCCAATGGGGATGCTAGTTCTGGTGACCCTGGTGACACCCAGGGATTCCCTTACTTTGGAGGGATTTTCTCTCACTTCCTGTTTTGGCTATGAGACAGGAAGTAAAGCAAAATTTCCCCAATGGAACACAGGTGGTAGCAAAAATAATTACAGGGTTTACAACCCTCCCTCCTAAAAAAAAAAACCGCAATCTAAAAAAGAAAAAACGTTTTGTCTTTAGTGACACTTTTGCTATGTATATTTAAAGCCAAATTTTTTTTTTTTTTTTAGTAGGAAATTTTTAAAAACCCCTTACATTTCTTGCCACCTGTGCTCCACTGGGGATATTTCTCTTTTTTTTTGTGTCACATTAACACAGCAGGAAATCACTTCAAAATGAGAGCAATGCTCTCTTAGGCAGGCATCCCTATTGCAAGATTTGCCCTCTACTCTTGTTCTGCATTGGATTTTCTGTACTACCTCACCTTGCATCCATGTTGGAAAATCCCCTAAATATGGTTTACTTTGCCAGCACAAAAATGGCTACTTTAGCTTATATGAGACACAATCCAAAAATGTTCTTGTCTATTAAACTTATAGTAGTAATACATCCACAAGATGAGTGCTGTACCTTCTTTGCTGTCAGGAGGTTACATAGCATTACTCGGCACTGGCAGATCATCATGATTGTTGCACCTACGAAAACAAAAAAGAAACACCATTTATATTATAATTTTTGCAATACATATTATTACATGTGTTGTGTAGCGCAAAAGATAAATAAGGCTCCTTTCACACTGAGGCTTTTTACAGACACTATTTAGCTAAAAATGGCGTCTGTAAATCGCCTCAAAAATCCCCGCCAATCCACCCCAATGTGAAAACCCTGAGTGCTTTCACACTGGGGCGGTGCGCTTGCGGGACGTTACAAAAAGTCCTGCAAGCAGCATCTTTGGGGCGGTGAGGGGAGCGGTGTATATACCGCTCCTCTACCGCCCCTGCCATTGAAATGAATGGCAAGCGCTTCTGAAGCGGCTGCACACCGCCTCGGTAGAGCGGAGCGCCGGCACTTTTAACCCTTGTGGGGGGTTAAAAGCGCAGCGCTCCCGCCTGCATAGCGGAGCCATATTGCTGGTAAAACTCCGCTAAAACTAGCGGGGTTTTACTACGACCTCGGCTACCGCTTCAGTGTGAAAGTAGCCTTAAGCCTCGTACACACGGGACGACGATCGCATACAACAGGTTGTACTAACGACCGTTGTATGCAATATCGATTGTTCATATGCGCTATTAGAACAGTCGAACATACGACGGTCGTACAAGGGAGTTGTATGAGCAGACTAGAAAACTTGGTCGTACCAACAAGCGCTCATACGACCGTTGTATCGTGTGTACAGAGAAGTTGGTACAACAAGTTGTATTGTGCAAAACACGCATGCTCAGAAGTCAGGAACGGCCGGATGCTAATTACATGCACCTGAACGTTCTTCTGTGCTCGTACGATCGTGTAGTGCAGTCAGTATGCTAGATACAACAGCCAACATACGATTTGCGAGGATCGTACGTACGATCGTCGTCCCGTGTGTACGAGGCTATAGTGAATAAACAATCAATAAATATAATAAGATCATGGCTGTGGGTGACGGGGATGAAGTTGTCTCCATAAACAGTATGAAGTAGCTCTCCTCTATTGCTTTAGGTGTAGAAAGGAACACAGTGCCACAGGCAGACCCCGATGAGGAGTGTTGCTGGATGGACTTACAGGGTTTACTTTTTATTGGATGGCAGACACATATCCAAGGTATGCATGTTGTTGTAATGGCAGCCATCATCTCTGGGGAGTGTTCATTTCACTGGGATGTGGTGGCTGACCTCTGAACACTTCCCTTGAAAATTTATGTTCACTCCAAGAGGTGTTAGAGATGGTCTCTCTCTATTGCTGCACTGGATTTTTCCAATAAGTCTTCATTGTTTTACTGGACTTTCCATATATGTTTTTCTGCTTCTATCATGGAGGACTGAATTCACTAATTGAGGACTTTTTTATTCTATATTGATTGATTGTTTATTCACTTATTTATCTTTGGCACTATACATTTTTTTGTATATTGTTCTTTTAAGCTGGGTATACTGCTTATTTGTGCCAGCTGCCTACCTCACCACAGCGCAGAGACATTTTTGATTGCATATTACATTTGATGTCTCAGTGTGCGGTTGCTAAGGCAGGCCAGAAATTGCAGGAAAGAAATCTGCACAATTCCCCCATCCACAAAGACAGTGTTGACAGGGAAATCCCTGCTGCTGAGTAATTGTCTGCTCCTGCGGGCGCCGGAAGCGGGCAGGGGAAGCCGTCCCCACTGGGAGAAGACAGTGATTATCGCTAGAGGCTATAGCAACTTGGGTACAACCTGCCTGCCGGATTCGCTTGCGATTATCGCAAGTGGCTGCTATAGCCGCTAGACATAATCGCTGTATTCTCCCAACTGGGACGGCTTCCCCCACCCGGGAGAAGAAAATTGTTTGGAAGGAAGGATTCCCCTGTCAGCCATTCAGCCTGTCTATTAATAGTTCGACAGGACCTGTTGAAATTCGGACCCGCCATACATGAGAACAGCCGTGCATTGTTGATTAGAGCATGTGCAAGGCAGAGGGAATTAGACAGGTAAGACAAGTTGTGAGGTGAGACCTCCTGCACTAGCTGAAAATGTCAAAAAGAAAATTTAACAAAGAAGTTATTCCTCTTGGCCAACAAAGAAATGGTGAAGAGCGGGACGAAGATTATTATTTCTTGTTTGGTTTTGCTGACGTTTTGATAATAATTTTAATTTTGGGTCCCAGTTCAGAATTTGAGCCCTTGTGACTAGGAAGAGATCCCCCATTGGTTGCTCTCTAAAGAAATGGCCGCACGGGAGTAATATCATCATGGCTCCGGCCAATCACAGCCCACCAACCCGGATGAAACACCGGGGAAAATTTCAGCCATCCCATCGGTGTGCGGGCGCCATTGCGGGGGCTTTGATCTAAGATAAGTATTTCATAATGAGCTAGTATGAATTGCATACTAGCTCATTACGAAACTTTTTTTTAAAATAGGGTTTACAACCTCTCTCATTTGCAAATAACTTTGACATGTTTTATAACAGAAATGTTATTCTAGTGTCATAAAATGGAACAAAATGTTTACTTTTTAACAACAGTAACATCATGTGTTGTAAAATTAAGACTGGTCAAAATAGGAATAGGATTTCATTTTGTTAACTCTTTTTGTCTATAGATTGCATAGAATATACTGTAAAATTAATTTTTCAAGACAATATTGCCAAAAAAATTTGTGAAGAGATCTCTGCTGTTCAAATACCTTCCACGCTTCACACTTCATGCCTACAGGTACAATCACTACCTCCCTCATTCAACCCCGCCACTTTAGATGAGGTTGCTAAACTACTCGCTAACGTCAAACTAACCACCTGCCCACTGGATCCTGTTCCCTCGCAAATACTACATTCACCCTCTGACTCGATTCTACACTCTAACCCACATCTTCAATCTCTCCCTCTCTTCTGGCATCTTCCCCAACGCTCTAAAACATGCATTAGTTAGCCCCATACTTAAAAAGCCTTCACTGGACCCAACCAATTCTAACAACCTACGCCCCATCTCCTTGCTCCCCTTTTTATCCAAACTCCTTGAACGTCTAGTCTACAACCGGCTGAGCAACCACCTTGCCGAGAATAGCATTCTTGATCCCCTTCAGTCTGGATTTTGTCCTCAACACTCCACAGAAACTGCTCTTCTAAAACTAACAAACGATCTACTAACAGCCAAAACCAATGGACACTATTCTGTACTCCTACTCTTGGACCTTTCTGCTGCCTTTGATACGGTTTACCACCCCCTCCTCCTTCAAAAACTCCATGCCACTGGTCTCCATGACTGTACTCTTCGATGGTTCTCTTCCTACTTATCTAATCGCACCTTTAGCGTTACTTACAACTCTACTTCATCCTCTACTTTTCCTTTCTCCGTTGGGGTCCCCCAAGGTTCTGTTCTTGGGCCACTCCTATTTTCAATGTACACCTCCTCCCTGGGTCAGCTGATTTACTAACAGATATATGAGTCTGGATGTCACACCACTTCCTCAAACTTAATCTATCCAGAACTGAACTTATCATTTTTCCTCCACCACATGCCCCTTCCCCCAATCTCTCTGTCATAATCAATGGCACAACTATCAGCCCATATCCACATGCCCAGGTCCTAGGTGTAGTCCTGGACACTGAACTCTCCTTTAAGCCCCACATCCAATCACTGTCCAAATCCTGCCGCCGCAACATCTCAGAAATATGCCCCTTTCTAACCAATGACACAACAAAGCTCTTAATTCACTCTCTAGTCATCTCTTGTCTTGACTACTGCAACTCCCTTCTCAATGGCTTATCCCCCCTTCAAGCCATCATGAATGCTGCTGCCAGACTCATCCACCTTACCAATCTCTCTGTGTCTGCTACTCCTCTCTGTCAATCCCTCCACTGGCTCCCGCTCACCCAAAAAATTAAATTCAAAATACTTACAGCAACCTACAAAGCCATACACAATTTAGCCCCCAGCTACATCACCAGCCTAGTCTCGAAATACCTACCTAATCGTTCTCTTTGTTCCTCTCAAGACCTCCTGCTCGCTAGCTCCCTCGTCACTTCCTCCTTTGCTCACCTCCAGGACTTTTCCAGAGCCTCTCCAAGCCTATGGAACTCCTTACCCCAACCTGTCCAAGTATCTCCTACTCTGCTAGCTTTTAGACAATCCCTGAAAACCCTTCTCTTCAGAGAAGCTTATTCTACCCACACCTAACAAATGTATTTTCATTTTCTTCATCAGTTCAGCCCCCACAGTTATTACCTTTTGTTTCACTTGACCCTCCTTTCTAGATTGTAAGCTCTAATGAGCAGGACCCTCCGATTCCTCCTGTATTGTATTGTAACTGTACTGTCTGCCTTCATATTGTAAAGTGCTGCGCAAACTGTTGGCGCTATATAAATCCTGTATAATAATAATAATAATAATAAAGAAAAAGAAAACCTTGTTTTTCCCGACAAAAAAAAAATATGTACAGTATATAGTAATGTATTATCTTAAATGATGACAAAGTTGTTGCCAAATAAACAGGCCCATAGCGGAAATGTAAAAATTGCTCTACTCCATAAGGAGTATACATTTACAAGGGCTGAAGTGGCCATACAGTGTCAGCAGGAGGACAATATGAGTATTTCCTGGAGTCTGTACAGGGAACTTCCTATGTGTCTTTGCTTACCAATCATATTCAAACCTCCAGTACCTGTTTGAATCTTATTGGAGAATGTGAAAAACTCCTAAAACCAACATTTCTTTTTTTCTGCAGGTTTATGCAAATGTAGGTAGATGCAGTCTAACTTCTCCAATGTAAATGGCGCTCATCCACAGCTTCCCTTTAACTGGAGGGAAAGTCAAGAGAAATACACTTAATCTATGGTTTTCCTGGGTCACTGAGGAAGCAATCTGGTTGGATGCTGCCACCCCATGTGACTCTGGCAGACATCTTGGGTCAGGCAGAGCCTATTTAAGGCTCTGGCTCCCAGCTTTTGCAAGTTGGTAGAGTAGGGACAGGTACTCTGCCTATTAGGGACAGTATTAGTGGTAGGGAGAAGTTCCTGACGAGGAGGGAAAGCATAGGGTCGAAACTCATCCCACTTATCATCCCACTTGGGCATGAAATAGCCAACCTGCATTCTGCTCTCTTAACCATTTCAGCCCCGGAAGGATTTCCCACCGTAGGACCAGAGCACTTTTTGCGGTTCAGCACTGCGTCGCTTTAACTGACAATTGCACGGTCGTGTGATGTTGTACCCAAACGATTTGCATCCTTTTTTTCCCCACAAATAGAGCTTTCTTTTGGTGGTATTTGGTCACCTCTGCGTCATTTCTGATCGTCGCTATAAACAAAACAAGAGCGACAATTTTGCAAAAAACAAAAATAAATTTCTTACTTTTTGCTAGAATACAAATCCAAAAAAAAACAATAAAAAAACTAAATGTATTCATCGGTTTTGGCCGATTTATATTCTTCCTCATATTTTTGGTTTAAAAAAAAATCGCAATTGGTGTTTATTTATTGGTTTGCTCAAAAAAGGCGCTGCGTTTACAAACCATTAATTAATTGCTGGCGTTTTTTTTTTTTTTTTTTTAGTAATGGCGGCAATCTGCAATTTTTATCGGGACTTTGATATTTGGGCAGACATATCGGACATTTTTGACACTTTTTGGGACCAATGACATTTATACAGCGATCAGAAATTTAAATATCCACTTATTACTGTATAAATGTCGTTGGCAGTGAAGGGGCTAACCTGCAGGGGGAGATCTAGGGGTTAACTGTGTTCACTAGGCGTGTTCTAACTGTGAGGGGGCTGGGCTGCCAGGGGCATAAAAGATATAACTGATCCCAGTGACAGGGATCAGTAGATCTCTTACATGCCGCCTGTTAGAACGGGGAACCGCCGTGTTTACTTCGGCAGTTCCCTGTTCTTTCCCTCTGGCAGCTCATCGCGGCTCGCCGGCGGACATCGGGTCCGCCTGAGCCACGGGCACACTGAGTGCGGCAGTCCCCCTAGCTGCGCATCCACGAATCGCTGCTTATTTACGGCGATTCGTGGGACAGCGCCACACTGCCGCAGTAAAATATGCTGCACGTGGTCAGGAAGTGGTTAAAGAGGAAGTAAACTTCCCTGGTTTGTTTGTATCTATGGGTAAGCCTATAATAAGGAACACCTATAGGTACTGTAAATATCTCCTAAATGTGCACTGCTTAGGAGATATTTACTTTATACCCCGCCGATTACTTCATCGGCGCATGCGCTCTGAAGGAACGGCCGCCGATGCCGTTTTTTCAGAGCAGTGTGCAGTGACCGGTGGTTCCCGCACGCCACTCTTAGCGCTGGTGCCCACAAACTCAAAAGAAAGGCTGGGGAAGATGTCAGCCGTCTCAGCAGTGTGCGGGCGCCGCTGCAGGGGCTTCGTTCTAAGGTAAGTATTTCATAATGAGCTAGTATACGATGCATACTAGCTCATTATGCCTTTGTCTTACAGGTTTTTTTTTTCTTTTTGTTTTTTTGGGTGGGGGTTAACAACCTCTTTAACAGATGCTGTCAGTCTGGGCGATACCCGCTTTCTTCACATTACTGGAAACCATAAGTGCACTAAGTTGGGCAGCCTTCCCATCAGGTTAGTTGCTGTACTACTTCAATACACCCGATTCTGTGAACCACCTACATATATGAGAAGCAGCAAAGACTTGTTCCAGCATCCCCAGCAGGTGTGTCCCAGGATCACCAGATTACAGACAAGAAGGAGTAGGGTGGTATATAAGCAATGCCTGAATGAAAACCTTATTACTTTATAGATGTACCCTGTGTGCATCTCAATGATTATTATTTACATTTTGATTGGAATGTTTATTTAATTTATCTGCTGGATAATCATTTGTAAAAATGCATGCAAGTGCTGCCCCAGTTTCCAATCTAAGATACAGAAATATAATAAAAAATAAACATATATGATGTAAATTTGTCGATCGTGACCATGGGCAATCTCATTGAATGTTTTATTGTTGCCACTTGGTATAATGTGTTATTATGAAAAAAATCTGATAGCTCATGTGGCATCGCCAAGGCAGCATTACACTGAATGTGTTGTGGCGTATATAGGAAGCACCACTAGAGAGCACACTATACACACGTATGCTGCTATGTCTAATAATGTAAATCTGCTACCTTCAATGATAAACTGGGATTACAGAAAACCTAAATCAAGTCTATTTCTCTACAAATGGTTTTAAAAATAGCATTTTGAGGCCTCGCTTCTTAAAGCTTTTAGGGAGGAAAAACACTTTAAATGTTACTAGCATGTCAGTGATCAGACTTCAATCTGATTACCTGCTTTTCATTTGAAGCCCATATTCATTTTTATCACTTTATTTCCTATGCATAACATTTCCTTTTAAATTATATTTACACCTTTTCCCTCTTTACAATGTTTTTCCCGCAGCTATGTCCTGGTTTGTCCTGCCTTTTTCAGAATCTACGGATTGTCATGGGTCAGCTGTACACAAAAGAGCCTGCTGTACATACACAGAAAAAATGGCTGCTGGAATCGCTCACCGGTGGCGACATCCGTAGCTCACAGCTGCCCCAGACAAGTGCATAAGCAAGCAGCACAATAGTGTTCTCCTGTATCTTATGCAAGATTATTTGTATACATTGCAGTATGACTTTCATGCTATATGTTTTGTTTTGTTTTTTTTGGGGGTTTTTTCCTTGCTCTTGCAAAACGCACATGAGATACAGACCCTTTGTTTTAATTGTTTTAACTGACATATGATGTACTATTTCAGTTTAGCCACAAAGCACTTTTCTTGTCTCTGTACATAAGCTGCTGTGAACAGCAGAGGCCTGTCCATTAGGGGCACACACCCCCCCATCCATGTGTCTGGCCCCCTGATCTCCATACAGGGTGCCGGATGCATGGATTCCAATGGCGGGGCAGGTGTTTTTTTGAAGCACGTGATTAGAGCCAGAGGCTCTAATAGGCTTCAAAAATGGGTGGGCTTGGGGACAGAGTACTGTGCCCCGATCCCACCCAGTTGTGTGACAATATTGAATAATTATTTGCTATCGCCACACTGATCCTCCTCCCGGCCAATCAGGAAGTGGGTCTTGAGACCCGTCACCCAATTGGCTGAAAGGACAGACGATGCTTTTGGATACTTAGGAGGAGGAGGGAAGAGCCACACAGCGGAAGCCACCGAAGCCGAGGAGGAGAGGATGCAGGAGCTGCTGCCCACGACCCGCCCACTGCCCACCGCCGAAGCCAAGGAGGAGAGGACACAGGAGCTGTGCTGCCCGCCACTGAAGCCAAGAAGGAGAGAACACAGGAGCCACTGCCTACAACCCACTTGCTGCCTGCCACCGAAGCCAAGGAGGAGAGGACACAGGATCCACTGCCTGCAACCCGTCTGCTGCCTACCACCGAAGCCAAGGAGGAGAGGACACAGGATCCACTGCCTGCAACCCGCCCTCTGCGGAAGCCGAGGAGGAGAGGATACTGGAACCACGCTGTCTGCCGCTGACATGGTTGTCTTGCATCTACTATGGACTGTAAAATGCTTTTATCTTGGCGCACCCTCTTTTCTTTGTTTTACAGTCAGACAAGTGCATGAATGTCCTAAACTAAACTATATAGTAAGTACATGAAAAAAATGTCATCTATCAAAATAAGATGTGTGAGTGCAAAGCATTTTTTTGAGGTATAAATTGAGAACTTCATGTTACCCTTTCATGACCTGAGAGTATTGAAGTCTAGTTAAACAGACAGGGAATCATGCTGCGGGATGGTAATCTGCACTTCCTGGACATAAGTAAGGAAACTGTACTCTTTTTGTTAACATATTTCTTTTAAATATATGTAAAGTGATCAGTACAATGAGAAAAAAAATTGTTTTCATTAAGGACAATGTTTTCTTTTTTTCTATGCAAAGGTCTTAATTGCATGGGGGTAGCTATATTTGTTCATTACATACTGTATGCATTCTCTGCTTCCTACTTATGTGCTGCACAGTGGTTGGGCCTTACTTTTCCTTTCTTGCTCATTGCAAGGCTGCCAGCCCAGTACGCTTGATTGTCCAAAATAGGGTTAACTGTGATCCTAGCCAGTGCTTGTGTGCTGTGAGGGAGGTGCTTTTACTAAGGGAATGCATAGATCAGTGTTCCTGCTTTGCAGGAACGCAGGATCCATGTCTTCTCTACTGATAGAACGGCGATCTGCCTTGTTTACATAGGCAGATCACCGTTCTGCCTGTATACTGAACAATCATCGGGTGCTGGCAGAGATCGAGTCTGCGATACACGCCGATGGGCTCCCGCTGTGTGTGTGATCACAGTAGGAGCGAGCCGCCGGCACCCCAGACCTAGAAGGGTCAGATCACGTACTAGGTACGTGATGCGTCGCAGCCATACCACTTTGCCACCATATGTCTAAGTTATGTGGTCGGCAAGTGGTTGATATCCTAAAAGTTTATCAATTTTCTTTCTTACATAAAGTTCCACGTTAAGTTCCACGTTAAGTATGACTCATTAACTCAATAAACTTCAATTGCTCTCAGCCTCTTCCAATTTTTTTTTTTGCTGCTGTAATCTGACTTCCTGTTAGAGGGTGGCTACCTTCATTCTCCATTGTCATGTCAAGTAGGAATGTAGCCACCCTCTCTTGCTCACGTACAGGGTGGCTTTGATTTAAATCAAGTCAATTTAAACCACAATTTAAAGTGGAGTTCCACCCACAAATACATCTTTATATATTTCAAATCCTCTATGCATGATAAATCACCTTTGGAAAAAATCTTCCACCTCCTGATCTGCAGTACTTCCTGCCTCGCCTGGGCTCATGGGAGATGTGAGTCATCATTTCCCATGAGTCAGTGGACATCTCTAAGTTGTAAAATCACATTATTTCCAGACAGGAAATTTCGCGATTTTATGGGGGAGAGACATGCTATGTTGCCATAGCAACGGGGCGGGACCTTCCTCTGTCGCCGCCCGTTGTTGTGGCAATGAGTCATATACTCGAGATCGAGAGGTGCATGTTGGTTGCCCAGTATGTACCATATCCAGGAAGAGACTCGAGGAGGGTGCGAGTGGGCTTCACATGCCCACAGCTAAGATGAGAACTCCCAGTAAAGAAAAAAATCAGCAATGTAAGTACAAAATAAATAGGAAGACTACCTGGATTTAAAGCTATCAATTACTTTATTTATATAATGAATACTTACCAGGTATATTCCAGAAAAAAAACTAAATTATGTTGGCGGAACTCCACTTTAAATCATGATTTAAATCACTAGTAAAAAGGCTTGAATTAAATCAAGTCGATTTAAATCCTAATTTTTAAAGGGCAACTGTCATCTCTGCCCTGCAGCGGCTCCTCCTCTGACCCGCTGTTGACTCACCGACAGTCCCATTCACTTTAATGGGATGGCTGGTGATGCGGCAGTGACACAACAAGGTGAGTGGATGCCCGCTAACAGGCGCTTCCATGATGAATCTGAAATGACAGGTGCTCTTTAACTGCAAGGACTTATTCTTGCTGGTAGTTAGAATCTTTAATATTTGCAAAAAAAATGAAGGTTTCCTATTTAGAATAATAAGCTGTCAGGTTAGTAAAACAGTGATATCAGAACCAATTCAATCATACAGTTTATAGTGTACATAGATTTGCAAAACAATGGGATAAAGGAATATTCCTGAACTTTGTTTTATCTCACGGTTACTGTGAAATTGTGTGAATGCATCAATGCAATGCATGTTATCTCAGCTTGTAGAGCTTGGATTTATTATTATTATTATTATTATTATTATACAGGATTTATATAGCGCCAGCAGTTTGCGCAGCACTTTACAAAAATGAAGGCAGACAGTACAGTTACATCACAATTTGGTACAATAGGAATCAGAGGGCCCTGCTCGTTAGAGCTTACAATCTAAGAGGGAGGGTCAATTGATACAAAAGGTAAAAGCTGTGGGGGATGAGCTGATGTAGAAACAAAGAGTATTAGGTAGAAGCAGGATAGGCGTCTTTAAAGAGAAAGGTTTTCAGGGATCGTCTAAAGATTGATAGAGAAGATTCATTGAATGAGTTTACCAAAAATGTAAATATTGCAGAATATACAGCCTCGTGCTACAGAACAAAGCTCCATTTCATGCTGAATAAACTAAATTATTAATGTATCCTAAATAGAAAACTATCTTCAGATAGATTTTTACTCCAAAAACATTTTATTAAAATAAATTTGATAAAAATGAAAAAAAAAATCGATTTAAATAAAAAAAATGATTTAAATAAAAAAAAAAAAATGATTTTTATCCACCCTGCTCACATCCAAGATGGACTATGGGATTTGTAGTGTGCATTGAACAGTGCAAATGACCACAATGTGCACTGCTCATTCCAAACGAATGGATGTGAGGGGGAAAAGGAGAGGCAGAACAAGGCAACAACTATTTAATAAAAAATACAGGACCCCTTAGGTAGATATGCATGGATTATTTTTTTGGAGGATAAGGATTTTGTTTAGTGTCACTTTAAAGCCAGATGCTTGACTGTGGAACTTGTCAGCCATGACACTACAAACTGCAGCCACAACACGTCAGCCCATCATTACATGGTAAGGCAAATAAATAGCGCAGGGAATATAACTACACCAATATCGAGTTAAACAAGGGAAAAATGTAAAAGTGTACAATACATTTAAAACATCCTGCTTGGTAATGTATCCTCAATGCTTCATGCCTGATGCTTTTACTGAGTCAGTGGACCTCCACACATTGTTTCTAGAGCATTTTTATTTTTCTGGGTGAATAAGAAGCCTTGGTATCTTCATAGAAGCTCCTTCCATGCAATTTTATACAACCTATTATTTTGTATTCCGTCATTATGATTTCATACTTTTATGTATTTTTCTTCTTGTGATTTCTCACAGCATTCCAATGAAAAAAAAACACATAAAGGGATTGTTCCCATTGTCCGCAGTTGTTGAATGGATGCTGCGTTATTTGCAGGGGCCCTGACATGGCAATTATGGAATAAAATGATTTTCCATAGTCCTTGACATGATATAAAATGCTTTTTTTATTTATTTATTTTCACCCTTTATGATTCACTGCAAATGCAGAAACCTTCACTGCGAATCATTTAAAATGTTTACTTGTATCTGAAATATTCTGTCAGGTACAGTAAAGATTGCCTTACATGGGTGGGCAGGTGCCAATTGACAACAGTTGAGTCGGAGCCAGGTTGGCAATAGTTGGTTGAATGGCTCCTGCATCCAATCAGATGCAGGTACTGCTTGGGTATTCTGACAGCCACTAAAGCCTGCTGTCAGATAATAGGAGCTGAAAAGGGGGATAACATCCATTTGTGCTGTTCAGCGTGGATGGAGGAATCTGTTTTTTTTTTTTTCTTTAATTCCGTCTGCAGTCTGAAAGAAAATGAAATCTACAGTCAGGTCCACCCCACTCACTACCAGAAATAGTAGTGAAAGGAAAATTCCTCAGTAGAAGGTAAAAAAGACTAACAGAGGTAAGCCTTCATAAATGTATCTACAATAACAATAAAACTTTGCCCGGAGTTGAGCTTTCATTTTTAAAGGGGTTGTAAAGTCAATTCTTTTTAAGTTAAAAATAAAACAAACATTATACTTAACTGCTCTGTGTAAGGGTATTGCACAGAGCAGCCCCAAACCTCCTCTTCTGGGGTCGCCTCCTCTTCTCTGTGTGGCACCATATTAAACCTTTTGCTATGGGGCAGACATGCGAGCGCGCTCCCAAGCTGGGCTGTGTGAATCTATAGACACACACAGCAAGGCTCGGCCCCGCCCCCGCTCTTCTCGCAAGATTTGACTGACAGCCGCAGCTGCCAATGGCTCCTGCTGCTCTCAGCCAAGCTTGTAAGAGCCTTCGAGAGCAGAGAGGAGACCTGCAGCCAGGCATAAAATGCATTAAAGCGTAACTACACTCTAAAGGTTAAGTTCTACTTTATGTCCTTCTCCTCCTCTAACGCTTTAGGCCATTTTTTGGGTTGGGGTTTCTGAAGGAGTTGACGTTCTTAGATAGGCTAAAATTTGCATGAAGACTGCCCTAGGTAACGTCCTAGGGCCAGGAACAATAAGATGGGGGGCGGGGGGGGGGGTTGATAGATGATGCTGGACATCCTCCAGCCAGGAAATTAAGTTCTGTCTGATTTTCTGAAGCTTCTAATGCACACTGTGAGAAGTTCACAGTAAGCTGAGAAATCAGAGTAGGCAATGTCAGCACAGGAGGCGAGTCTGTAAAATGGTGCAAGATTAAGGCCACTTTCACACTGCTATCCCGTGCAGCGCCGCCGTGATCACGGTAAAACCCTGCTCATTTTAGTAACATTTTACCTGCAAAGCAGCGCCACTTTTGACACGGGAGCGCTGCACTTTTAACCCCCCCGAGGGTTAAAAGCACCGATTATAAGGATTTTTTTATATTTTATTAAAAAAAAATTGCAAATCATAATTAAACAAGCTAGGTATACACCCTGATCCAAATTATTATGCAAATTCTATTTCAGTGTCACAAAGATTAAATATTTTGTTTTTCAGTTTAACTCATGGATGGCATTGTGTGTCAGGGCTCTTTTGATCACTGAAAACAATCTCAGACACCTGTGATAATTAGATTGCCAGGTGAGCCCAATTAAAGGAAAAACTACTAAAGGAGGGTGTTCCACATTATTACGCAGAGCACAATTTTCAAGCAATGGGGAAGAAAAAGGATCTCTCTGCTGCCGAAAAGAGTGAAATAGTTCAATGCCTTGGACGATGTATGAACACATTAGATATTTCACAAAAACGTAAGCGTGATCATCGCACTATTAAGAGATTTGTGGCTGATTCAGAGCACAGACGGGTTTGTGCAGATAAAGGCACATTGAGGAAGATTTCTGCCAGATCCATGCATCGGATCAAGAGAGCAGCTGCTAAAACACCATTACATAGCAGCAAACAGATATTTGAAGCTGCTCGTGCCTCTGGAGTCCCACGGACATCAAGGTGTAGAGTCCTCCAGAGTCTTGCAACTGTGCATAAACCTTCCATTCAGCCACCACTAACCAATGCTCACAAGCAGAAACTGCTGCATTGGGCAGAAAAATACATGAAGACTAATTTTCAAACAGTCCTGTTCACTGATGAGTGCCGTGCAACCCTGGATGGTCCAGATGGATGGAGTAGTGGATGGTTGGTGGACGGCCACCCTGTTCCAACAAGGCTGCGATGTCAGCAAGGCGGTGGTGGAGTCATGTTTTGGGCCAGAATCATGAGAAGAGAGCTGGTCGGCCCCTTTAGGGTCCCCGAAGGTGTAAAGATGACCTCTGCAAAGTAGTGGAGTTCCTGACTGACCACTTCCTTCCCTGGTACAGAAAGAAGAACAATGCT